>CAMZMU010000054.1:38260025-38747510 GCA_947311845.1 Poa pratensis
TAGAGACTTCATCAAAAACTTCGAGCCTCTGTGTGAGCGCCCGAAGACATTCGAGGAATTAAGGACATGTACTCAACGATCAGACGAGTCGTTGAGATCATACATACGGCGGTGGACCGAAATACGCAATTCGGTTGGCAAAGTGTCAGAAGACAGGGCCATGGATGCCTTCATACAAGGTCTCGCCAGGAAGGACTTCAAAGAGGCACTTGGTCGTGAAAAGCCAACCTCCCTGGCTGACCTCATCAAAGTTGCGACTGAGTGGGCAGATGGAGAGGATTCTGTACGCAGATCCCGTGCTTCCCCAACACGCGACAACTACGAAAGCGGCAGTCGAGCCGCAGAGATTCATACAGAGAAGATCGCAGGCGTAAACGTTCCAAACGTCCTTACGACGATAACAGACCCGAGTTCATGGCGGCTGGATACACAAGCCGGGAGGACCAAGATAGAAGCAATCGACGCTCGGATGATCGACGGGACAGTCGAGATCGCGAGCAGCGGAGCGACAGCTACAAAAGGCAAGAATGGCGCAAACGTAGCGACGCAAAACCCGAGCGGTCATTCGAGGAAAAGATGGACGACTGGTGCAGATTCCACCTCTTCAAGGGGGACGACGGAAAACTACGCTCCAATCACACCCTAAGGAACTGCAGGGAATTCGACCAAATGGCGACTGACTACATGATACGACTCAAAAGGTACGGCCCAGCACCTGCTCAGCCACGCCTGCACCCGCACCACAGCCGAACGCTGTGCCCGCTCTCATGGCGCCACAGCCGCCACCGCAACCACCACCACAGCCTGCTCCAGGCGCAAACCTCGCAGGTGCCATACAACCCGTACTACGGGCGGAAGATGATCAATATCCACAGCCCCACGGGCAGATGTACATGATACAAAAGGGTCGCCCCTCCAACAGGCAGCAAAAGCTAATCACTCGACAGGTGAACATCTGTCATGGCACCCTCCGTGCCGAATTTCTGAAGGGATCGGAAACCATCATAAGCTTCAGTCGAGAGGATCATCCCCAGCTGTAGTTCGACCAGGGCACGCGGCTCTGGTACTCGACGCGCAAATAGGAGGCTACGCCATGACCAAGGTCTTCATGGATGGAGGCAGCGGCATAAACATCATCTTCGCGGACACGCTCCGCAAAATGAACAGGTCAGTCGAAAACCTCCCAAAATCTTCAAATACCTTCCACGGTATGTTCCTGGCAAAGCAATTAGCCCAGAAGGCACCTACAACTCGACGTTACGTTCGGGGACAAAGCCACTTCAGGACAGAGTCGATTGAGTTCGAGGTCGTCGACTGGAATCACAATACCATGCTATTCTTGGTCGCCCGACGTTTGCTCGATTCATGGCGGTGCCACACTATGCGTACCTCACGCTGAAGATGCCAGGACCAAAGGGAGTCATCACTGTCCGTGGAAACTTTCAAAGGTCCGATGCTTGCGACCGCGAGTTCAGCAAAATCTCCGAGATGTTCGGGGTGGAGAATCACTCGCCGACTGGCGATTCCAACGACCGCACACTCCTTCCGGAGCATAAGAAGTTGGCAGTCGACAGATCCTTCAATGCTACAAATGACACAAGGTCGCATCAGGTGCACCCGACCGATCCGTCCAAGACAGTCAACATATCTTCGAGCCTGCCTATCGCATAGGAAGGCGCGCTCGTCGAATTCCTCCGTGAGAACTGGGAAATATTTGCGTGGTGTCCAGCCGACATGCCAGGTATTCCCAGGGAATTCGCCGAGCACTCTCTCCAATTGTTTCCAGATGCAAAGCCAGTCAAGCAAACGATGCGTCGAATCTCCGGCCCAAAGCGAACCGCAGTCGAATCTGAAGTCGACCGGTTACTCGCAGCAGGATTCATTAGGGAAATCAAGAAATCACAATGGGTGGCCAACCCGTACTCGTAGAAAGAAGCATACAGACATCCTTCGGATGTGCGTGGACTTCACAGCGCTGAACAAGTGCTGTCCAAAGGATCACTTCCCGCTACCGATCGACCAGATCGTCGACTCCACCGCCGGATGCGCACGACTCTCCTTTCTGGATGCTTACTCAGGTTATCACCAGATAAGGATGAAGCAAGAAGACGAAAAAAAACGGCGTTCATAACCCCACTCGGGGTCTACTGCTACACAACTATGCCCTTTGGGCTCAAAAACGCGGGTGCAACATACCAGCGCATGATGCAGGACTGCCTCAAAAAGCAAATTGGACGCAACGTCCAGGTCTACGTGATGACATTGTCATTACCACAAGGGAAGAACACACTACTCGACGATTTGAGGGAGACGTTCGCAAACCTCAAACGCTTCCATATCAAGCTCAATCCTAAGAAGTGCACGTTCGGCGTTCCAGCGGGCAGCTTAGGGTACCTAGTCTCTGCCGTGGAATCGAAGCAGACCCGGAGAAAATACAGGCCATCCTCACAATGCAAAGGCCTTCAAAGCTTCACGATGTGCAGAAACTAGCAGGACGAGTAGCAGCGCTCAGTCGATTCATCAGCAAACTGGGTGAAAAGGCTTACCATTCTATCGACTGATGAAGAAGGCGGACAAGTTCGAGTGGACGCCAGAAGCTGAAGCAGCCTTCACAGATCTCAAGCGGATCCTCACAAGCCCTCCGATCCTCGTCGCACCTAAGGAACGGGAACCACTCTACCTGTATGTCTCGGCTACAAACAGGGTGGTGAGCACCGTACTGGTAGTCGAACGCATGGAGGAGGGCACATCCAAAGCATACAACGTCCAGTCTACTACCTGAGCGAGGTTCTCTCCATATCAAAACAGCGGTACCCGCACTATCAAAAGCTGGCATGCTGTATTCATGTCCTCAAGGAAGTTGACACACTACTTCACCGAGCACCCGATCACCGTGGTAAGTAACTCAGCAATCGGTGATATCCTCACAAACCCCAATGCAACGGGTCGAGTCGCAAAATGGCTCATCGAGCTGGCTCCAAGAGACATCAAGTACGAGCACCCGAAGGCTATCAAAGCACAAGTCCTACCCGACTTCACAACCGAGTGGATAGAGGCCCAATTACCTGGAGCACCAGACGTGTCCAATTCCTGGACCATGTACTTCGATGGGTCCAAGAAACACGAAGGCGCAGGCGCAGGCGTCATCCTCATATCACCAAAAGGGGACAAGCTACGTTATGTTTTGCAGATGGGATTCAAACTACCCTCCAATAACGAGGCTGAATACGAGGCCTGATCCATGGCATGCGGATGGCAAAAGCACTTGGGTGCACTCGATTGATGATCTACGGCGACTCCAATCTCGTGGTGCAGCAAACAATGAAGGCCTGCGACGCAATCGCGGACAACATGATCGCTTATCGCGACCTGTACAACACACTGGAGGGCAGCTTCGAGGGCTGCGAGTTGAGGCACATAGGAAGGGAAAGTAACGAAGAAGCAGACATGCTAGCCAATCTTGGCTCAACTGGCGCACAAATTCCACCTGGTGTCTTCCTCGAGCGCATCGAACACAGATCTATCAAGGAGAAACGAGAGCCTCCTCCGTCGACTACGCCACCCAAAAGCAAATGCCTAGCACAGAGGACCCCCCAGTCGAGGTATTCTCATTGAGCCAACTGGACTCAACCTTTTCTGGCTTACATACTCCGTGGCGAGCTACCAGATGACATAACCGAGTCCCGACGCGTGACTCGAAGATCAAAAGCATACACCGTTATCAACGGCGAGTTATACAAGCGCAGCATATCAGGTATGTTCCAAAGATGCATCGCATTCGAAGATGGCCAAGCCATACTTCGAGACATTCATGCAGGTACCTGTGGGCATCACGCCAGCAGTCGATCACTCGTAGCCAAAGCCTTTCGCGCAGGGTTTTACTGGCCTACAGCACTCAAAGACGCGGAGGACATAGTCAAAAGGTGCGTCGGCTGCCAGAAATTCGCAACAAGGCCGCACGCACCCGCATCGGCGTTGAAGACTATACCGCTGGCCTGGCCTTTCGCCCAATGGGGGCTCGATATGGTTGGGCCACTCAAAAAATCATCGCATGGCGGGCATACTCACCTACTGGTGGCAGTCGACAAGTTCACAAAGTGGATCGAGGCGGTCCCCATCACAAATTCGACTGCTACTACGGCAGTCAACTTCATAAAGAGCATCATCTACCGCTTCGGTGTCCCAAACAGTATCATCACTGATAACGGCACAAACTTCACGGCTGAGGAGTTCAAAACCTTCTGCAAAGAGCAGGACATTACGCTCAACTACGCATCCGTGGCGCATCCACAATCCAATGGCCAAGTCGAAAAGGCCAATGGACTTGTGACGAGTGGGATCAAGAAGCGCCTCTGGTGCCACTCAAAAGAGCTGCGGGTGCTTGGGTCGAAGAACTACCATCTGTGCTATGGAGCCTACGCACAACTCCCAACACTTCTACGCAGTTCACCATTCTTCATGGTCTATGGTGCAGAGGCAATTCTGCCATCAGATGTGGTTCAATGCCCACGAGTTGAAGCATACAATGAAGGACGCAGAAGAGCACTCGAAGGCAGTCGACTTACTCGATGAGCGCGAGACACGGCCTTGGCCCGCACAGCTGTTTACCAGCAAGATCTCCGCAACTACCATAGCCGTCGACTGCGAACCAGGTCCTTCGTCGTTGTGACCTGGTTCTTCGACTGAAGCAAAAGAAGGTGCACAAGCTCGCTTCCCCATGGGGGGTCCCTTCATCATCACGGAGGTCCTTGGTGGAGGCGCATATCGACTGAAGCACGCGAAGACAGGCGAACTCTCTCATAATCCTTGGAACGTTGCGCATCTGCGCCGTTTCTACGCATAAAGTGCTCACAGTCATACAATGTAATAGGCTATATGTCGGATGGCTGCAGGTTTCAGACGCGCTCTTTTCCTTACCAGGGTACCTAAGGGGACTGGAAGGTTTTTAATGAGGCGGCCTGCAGCCTAACATTCAAAAGAGGAATAAAATCAATGTTCCTTCGACTTTTTGGCTACTACCCGCATAATTCATACCTTAACCGCACCCGAAACCCTCGGGGGCTGTGTTATCGATCAAATGAGCTCTCGCTCTTGCAGAAACACAATGCCTTAGCCGCACCCGAATGCTCGGGGGCTGCGTAACAAGGATCCAAACAAAGAACACAAAAACTCTGCAGCCGCACTCGAATACTCGGGGGCTGCACAGTCATTGGTTCAACCAACACATATTTCACAAACCCCGCTCGACTGACTCGGGGGCTCGACAAAAAATCAAAGTATACAAACTATACAATATACAAAGAGTCAAAAATTACACTCGGGGGCTGCCCCTATACAAAAATTGCACTCGCAAACTATTCTAATCCTCAGGCTCGTCCTTTACGGGCAGCTCGGGACCGCAAAGCTGTTCGCGAGTGCACTCGATTAGTGTCTCCGCAGCTTGGATCGTGTCATCCAGGTCTTTTTGTTCGAGAACTCTCCGGCTGCAGGTGTCCGCAACACCAACCTTGGTTTTCGACTACGCATATACGCCATTGCAGCGTTGGCTCCAATCACAAGTCTCTGAGACAGCAACTCTCGAATGGGATTTGTTTGGCGGAAGATGTTCAACACAGCACGAATCCCTTGTGGTTGTGGCCCCGAAGGAAAAAGAGTCTCGTTCAGGCGAATAAACGCTGCCCGGCATAACTCCAGCAGTTCAGCACTTCGCCAGACGCGATCCTTCAGGGTGGCGAGTATGCGGGCATGGTACCTATCAAGCCAAAAGTGTTGACGCCCAGTCGTAGGGTCGTCAACCACGCTATCCAGACGCCCTTCCACGCGAATCTTTTCAGCCTGGAAGTTGTCGACAAAGCCTACAAACACGGGCGCACCAGTCAGATCAAAAGGACAAAAGCTACGCAAAAAGCTTGTAAACAAGCAAGACTCGAACTTACACTCGAGTTGCCTGTTCACAAGCTCCATCTCCCCGAGCACATAATCCTCGCGTTGGGTGGCCAACGCGGGTCTGGCCCTCAATCGACTCAGCTCAGCCTGGGCGTCCTTCAGATCTTGCTCCATTCTCACAAATTTAGCCTTCATATACTCCATCACCTTGGCATCATTTGCCACCTGACCCTGGGATCGGGTGGTGATTGGAGCCTGCGAGGAACTAGTCGCAGTAGCAGGTTCTCGTGACTGTTCAAAGAGCATAATCACAAACACAAAGTTTGTGTCAGAAGCTAAACTCATGTCTAAGCATACAACTCTTCGATGAAAGACATTAGCAAAAGACAGTTTGCATAAACAAGGTAGCAAAACAAAGCGCAGACTCGCGCAGTTCAGAAGGTATCATTACAAGGCATAAAAAAGCAAAAGGGTACAGCTACCCTAACCTAAGATTTCGATTTCCTAAGCAGACGATTGGCAGTCTCGAGTGCCCGGCGCTCCATGGTGTTCATAAAAACTTCGGCCAGTCGCGCGGCGGCTCCGCTCACCCCCTTCAGGGAAATGGGCTTCCCATCTGGCTTCTGAGGGAACGCAGACAGTGCTGCCTCATAGTCGCAATCTATCCCATGTCCCATAAGAAGCTTGATGGTGGACTCGGATCCGCGTACCGTGTTGGCGCGAGCGAAACCCGCCATGGTGGACGTCCCGGGGCCAAACACGTTGGCGAAGTCATCCACCGTCGACGGCACACGCCAGTCGGGAACACCACTTGGTATACAGCGCCAAGTGTGCTCGTCGATTTGGCGAGTGCTTCTTTCGCCTGGTTGCATAGAGCGCCTAAGCCGCCCACAGCCTGTTCCAGCGAAAGATCGTCACTCGCCACGTCCGCAGAGGCCGGTGCGCCAACAGCTTCTGCACAATTCAAAACAGGCATAAGTCATTTTACGACACTCGACAAGTTATATCGTCATATCAAAAGGAGAAAAGATTACTCACCTCCCATGACCTGCGCGAGTGCCGCGAGCTGGTCAGCATATCTCGCTCGCGTGCAGCGGCTGAGTTGGTGGCGGCAGCCAGCTCTTTCTTCGACTCTTCGCGCTGCGCGGCGAGTGCGTCTTCCAGCTCCTTCTTCTCGCCTGGCCCAGCAAAATCACGTGCATTCAATACTCGACAAAATCAAGCATTGCAAAAAGAAGTTCGGCAAAACAAAAGCAAAAAGGAGAACTCACGACTGAGCCGCTCGAGCTCGGCGCGCATGGTGTCCCTCTCCTGCTCCACCTGGACATAAGCCTTGGCAGAATCTGCCAAGGTGTGGTAGAAGGGCTGCGAGCACACGAATTCAGCAAAAATCCAAAACTCTCACAGACCTACAACTAAACGGGTCAAGCAAAAAACTACTCACGTGGTTCATCCACGGCTCAGGAGCCGCGACTGATGTCCCGACATCTGGAGTTGCCGCCTTGGCTGTCTCAACGACAGCGTCAGTGGCCATTGGCTGGGCAGCCTCGTTTCCAGTCGGTGCAGACTTCGAGTGCTCCAGGGTTGGAACATTCTCGACTGGAGGAGTCCCAGGCTGATTGTTTTCAGCACTGTGAGCAACACAACAAAAAAAAGGATGGTCAGCACAAAATGTGACAGCACAAAATTTCATATCATACTCAAAAAACACATACCTGTGCTCCTCATCTTCTCATCTTCGGAGTCGCCAAAAATTGGTCCCCAAAGGCTGGGGTACCACTCGACTGAAGCGGAAGAGTGAGCTTGTTGAGCACGCACGCAAAGGAGCGGCTTGGAAAACAGGTGGTGAACCTGATTCCTCGTCATCCTCCAAGCCCTGCTCCTTCGCGGGTGAACTTGCAGCAGAAGGCGCCTTCTTGGCCAGTCGACGCCGCTTCGGTGCGCGGTATCGACTTCTTGGTCAGAGGGGGCCTTGTCTTCAGATTGGACTTCTTCTGCTGCTTCTTCCTCGACTCCTCCACATGTGAAGTGGTGGCAGAAGGGATGGGCGACTGATCCCCTTTCGGGTCCACCACCTGTGCCTGTGTTTCTTCAGTCTCGCCATTTTCAGGCAGAGGAGGAAGGGAGGCAGCAGTCGAGTGACCCTGCATAGCATACATCACAAATTGCAAAGTCAGAATCAAAAATCGCATATCAGAACATGCGAGTGGCAAACTCTTCATTGCAAGCAGGCTATAACACATACATACCTCAAGCAAAGGGTTCTCCAACCCATATGGTGCAACAGGGCAGTCGACGTTGCAAGTGTCGCCTGTCGTCAAGTTGGTGATGTGCCGCACATGCGTCAGCAGCTCACTCCTTGAAAGCTCCTCTGGGTTCATTCGGGTGATGTCACCCGCGCCTTCATACTCCCACATGGGGTGCGCTCGGGCACGGATGGGCCACACCCGCCTCTTCACAAAGGTGGCGATCAAATGGATGCCTGTGACCTTGTCCAGCATGCCTCCGATCCGAGCCAGCAAAGGGCTTGCCTCCTCCATTTCTTCGGCTGAGAGTTGGTGATCCCACGCCTTGGTCCTGGTGAAAGCAGCAGTCGAGAAAGGGGCGGCTGCATCCTGCTCGACAGTCGCATAAAACCACCCCTTCCTCCAGCCTTGAGCGGAGTCGACGGTCTTCAGGCGGAAGTAGCGGGTGTCGCTGCGCACCTGGATTCCACAGCCGCCACGGGGTAGGTGCGACCACCTCCTCTGTTCGGCCGCACCATGAAGATGGCTTTCCACAGCGCCCAGCTGGGAGCGACGCCGAGGAAGCACTCGCACAGCGTGATGAAACACGCGATATGCATAATGCCATTTGGGGTGAGATCATGGATCTGCACCCCGTAGGCAAAAAGAAGACCACGAACGAAATCGTGGAGGGGAAGCGAAAAGCCCCTAGGCAAAAACTCCGCAAAACAAACACGCTCGTTGGCGCGTGGTTCGGGGAGTACCTCCTTGGGCGACGGCGCGGACGGCGAGCTGCTCCGCGGGTGGCAGATACCCCTGCTCGCGGAACTTGACCAAATGGGCGTCCTTGATGGTGGACTTCGCCCAGTCCCCGCTGCCCTTCTTCAGCGCGGCGGATGCAGATGTACCCGCCACGGCCTTCTTGCCCTTGGTCGCATCGGTAGCGGCGGCGGCGGCAGCACCACGCTTCGCACCTCCACCTTTCGCCATTGCTACGTGGAGGGGTGTGGGGCAAGAACTTGGGCGCAGAGCAATGGAGGGGCAGCGCGAGGAAGGAGACGAGGGGCGGCGCAGGGGCAAATGGCAAGTAAAAAACTCTGCCAGCGCCGTCCCCCTATTTACCACAGAGCGCAAAAACGATCGTAGCCGTTAAAACAAATCCATACGCTCCGCGCGAAATCTGGCCATACACGTGGCAGCCACGGAGAGCAACCGTCGCCGGCCACTCCGCCCACTACGCACGAGAATCCAGGAAGCCATCATCACGCCCCGTGAAAATCGCGCCAGAACGGTCAAATCAAGTCCACGCGGCGTCATCCCTGGTCAGCTCTGCAAAAACGGGCCCACAAAACAGGGTCACGTCTTATCAAAGCCTCTCCAAGCACGCCACCGCTTGTCAGAGATAGCAGTCGCAAAATGCGTCATTGCTGACGTTGTTCTCTCTTTCACAACTGGCATAAAAGTCACTCGATGATATCTTCGGGTGGTCTCTCGCATAAGTCTCGGTTGGTTTTTTAGCAAAGTCATAGAGGCCAGTCGAAATTTCGACTGCAGCATCATACTCCCATCGGGAGCGTATCAAAAAATTTCTTTGACTAAAATGTGCAGGGTAAAAGAATTTGAGATTATCCTCCATTGCAAGCAATAAAGCACAATCTCGGGGGCTACTCCCATCGGGAGCGCTGTCGCGCACCCGATAGAATAATGGCAAAAGTGTCAGTCGACGAAACATTCGACTAAGTTCATAAGCAAAATCACACTCAAAATATTCCCGAGTTGATCCGACGATCCTTGGATGCTGCATGCATAGTGCAAAGGTAAGACCCACCGATCAGTCGAGCTGGGCTAAGGACCGCTCCAGCAGCGTTATCCTTAAATTTTCCGTGTCAGCAGACATGATGAATTATCCCCGACGGACGCGTTGGGTTGATTCAAAATTATACTGCAGTTCGATTCCGTAAGACCTCAACGGCTGTTTCGAGTCTGTCCAGTTTGTTCCAGATTCGAGTCCGGGGACTCGAGTTTGATTGAAAGCTAGTATGGTTTTGCCACAAATGGTAGTTAACTGGCCCCGATCCGTCGTGTGTCGGGCCTGCTAAGCTAATATCCCTTGACTTTCATAAGCAAAAAATTCATAGTCGATGAAACACTCGACATAGCCAACATGTGCTATTTCATAAGAATTCTAAATACAGATGTAAAAAATATAACGTGCATGATGTATGAGTCCATGCCCGACTCTTCGAATCAGACAAGTACTCGGGGGCTACTGACATGGGTATGCCTATCGGGTACCCTACCATGAGGGTACCTGGTGCACGTACGACTAGGCCCAACTATCAGAGCCTACATGAAGCCCATGAAGGGAGGCCCACGAAGATGAAGTATCCTCCAAGTTTGGCGAAGCAATAGTCGGTTTAGAGTTTCCTTACTTGTAAATCGAGTCGGTTACGAACACCCGAGACCCAGCCTATTATTTAAGTACTGGGAGGGCCATCGAACCAGACAACGAACCACCAGAGCCACAAACCCTAGCGAGATCGACATCTCGCCGGGATCCTTGTAACCATCATATTCACAAAGCAATAACAGACAGGCAGGACGTAGGGGTGTTACCTCCACACGAGGGCCCTGAACCTGGGTAAAATCTTTGCCCTGCTTGTCAGCCGACGATACTTCCAGCTCTACCACGTTCTCTCCCCCATATTCATAACCTAGGGACCTTAACCATGGGTCTTGATGAGTCTACCCCTCGTCATAGTGATTCTTGAGCTTGCAATAATGGTGGGCTTCAATTTGGGGCGAGCTAGCTGGCTGGAGGTAGGTAGAGTGGTATTTATACCCCTCCCATGAATGTAACCGTTGCAGTCCACTTAGACCGGAGTCTCCGGTCCAGGAGGGCCGGAGACTCCGGCCTGAGCGGAGACTCCGGACCCGAGGGGGGCAGAGACTCTAGACCTACTCCGGGCTCATGACAGAGAGTGTCGTCTTGTTGCGCGCTTCGCAGCAAAACCTGATGGGCCAGAGACTCCGGCCCCTGAGCACCCCTGAGGCCGGAGACTCTGGCCTACCCAGACAAATTGCAATCTCCTTTTCCTTGACAATTGTTTCGATGCAAAGTATAAATATTTCTTTTAATTTCTGCACCACTTAACATCATATTAGATATTTCCTAGTGTTGTTGCCTAACACACAAAACCATGGGGGACATAAAATATGTCCTTTCAGGCGTCTCTTCGATGACCCGCCCCTCTACCGCTGACACCATCACCACGACTGGGAACAAGACGTCTAACATGAAGAAGGTAGAACTAAGAGTCAAATTGACTTTGACTTTTGGAAAGTACTACTTGAACTCTATAAACATCGCGTTAATTTCTCTATTGTGGGTGTAAGACCCTAACTCGATAGGGAGATTGGATTAGCAGCGTCTATGCATCTATATAAGCAACTCTTTTTATCTCCACGTCCCGCTGCCTGGCAGGGCGTTAGGCTGTTGAATTGGTAGAGTGGACAATAATTATGATGCTGCATCTATATGTCTTAGCAACAAGCGACACACGTATCAGTGAACGATGTGCCACACGGGCACACGCTTGGGCACACATTATGAGACAACTAATTAGATAGAGAAGCACCCGAAAATGTTTGCTATGCATTTTTTAGGGAAGCAGCTGGACTCTGCGAGCTTTATTACTTGTCAGCAATCATTTCATCTCATCGTTTATTAGTTTGCCACACAATCATCGTTTAAGCGCAGCCGAGCGGGCAGCCAAAAAGGAAGCGGATGTGGAGTTGGTAAAACTAAGACGGGATGAAAAATCTAAGTGGGCTCAAAGAGTTAAAGTAAAATATATTCAAGAAGGTGGAAATAATACGCGATATTTTGACATTCTGGCAAATGGCAAACATAGGAAAAAAAGGATCTTTCAGTTAGAACAAGATGAGGGTACTATTGTGGGGGAGGCAAATTTAAAGGTGTTCATTTCGGAGTTCTATAAAAATAATATTTGCAGCGCCGGGTCCAAATTATTTTTCTATGGATGAAAGTGTCACTAGTGACATGCCTAAAATTTCAACTAAGGACAATTCTATTTTAACAGATGAGTTCACCGAGAAAGAGATATATGATGTCATTTCTCAGATGAAACACAATAAAGCTCCAGGGCGAGACGGGTTTCCTGCAGAATTTTATCAGAAGTTTTGGCCTTTTATCAAAGATGATTTAATGGCATTGTTTGCCCAGTTGTGAATGGTAATTTGCCTCTTTTCAAATTGAATTTCGGCATTATCACATTATTGCCAAAAAAAGAGGATGCGGGTAGGATAGAACAATATAGGTCGATTTGCCTACTAAATGTTAGTTTCAAGATCTTTACAAGAGTAGGGACAAACAGGGTAACTTCAATTGCGAGTAGAGTTGTGCGTCCAACTCAGACTGCATTTATCCCAGGAAGAAATATTTTGGAGGGTGTTGTGGTGCTTCATGAGACCATACATGAGATGCACCGAAAGAAGTTAGATGGGGTTCTTTTTAAAATTGACTTTGAGAAAGCTTATGATAAAGTTAAATGGTCTTTAATACAACAAACCTCTACACATGAAAGGATTTGCACCACAGTGGTGTGAATGGATTGCTAGGTTTGTTCAGGGAGGGAGTGTTGGCCTACGAGTCAATGATGATATTGGACACTACTTTCAAACGTTAAAGGGGGATCCCATGTCCCCTGTTCTCTTCAATCTAGTTGCTGATATGCTGGCTATCTTAATTGCACGGGCAAAGGAGGATGGTCAAGTTGGAGGGTTAATACCACATCTGGTTGAGGGTGGGGTATCAATTCTTCAGTATGCTGATGATACAATATTGTTTCTTGAACACGATCTCGCGAAAGCTGTGAATATGAAATTAATATTTTGCTTCTTCGAGCAACTATCAGGACTAAAAATAAATTTCCACAAAAGTGAGTTATATTGCTTTGGCAAAGCGGTGGATGATCAAGATGAGTATCAAAATATTTTTGGGTGTGAACTCGGATCGCTCCCTTTTAAATACCTCAGTATTCATATACATTACAGAAAGCTTCTTAACAAGGAGTGGAAACCGGTTGAAGATCGTTTCGAGCGGAAACTCGGATCTTGGGTGGCTAAGATATTGTCATACGGAGATCGTCTTGTGCTCATCAATTTGGTTTTGACTAGTTTGCCAATCTTTCTCTTGTCTTTCTTTGAAATAACGAAGGGGGTACGTAAAAGATTGGACTACTTTCGTTCTCGTTTTTTCTGGCAAAGTGATCAGCAAAAGAACAAATATAGGCTCACTAAATGGAATATTGTTTGTAGACCAAAAGATCAAGGGGGCTCCGTATAGAAGTTTTAGAGATTAAGAACAAATGTTTATTGTCCAAATGGTTGTTTAAATTACTCAACGAGGAAGGTAGGTGGCAAGAGCTTTTAAATAATAAGTATTTAGGTGACAAAACGTTGTCACAAGCTCAAGCTAAGCTAACTGATTCACCCTTTTGGAAGGGTTTAATGGGAGTAAAAGATGATTTCTTTAAATATGGATCTTTCATAACCGGGGATGGGCAATTAACCAGATTTTGGGAGGATATTTGGATGGGAGATACTCCACTTGCGTAGGAGTACCCAACGCTGTATCGTGTTGCATCTAATGAACATACAACAGTTGCGACTGTTTTTGAAAATACCCCTGTCAATTTAACCTTTAGATGACATTTGGTAGGTAATGCTAGGGAGTCTTGGTTTCATTTAGTTGAGCGTCTTATGAGTGTACACTTGACAGATGAACAAGACCGTTTAGATGGAGATTAACACAAACAGGGTGTTTTCTCTGTTAAATCTTACTATACCGAGCACCTCAGTGGCCATACGAGATACTTGCGAAAATATTTGTGGAAACTGAAGGTCCTGTTAAAGATAAGGATTTTTTTGTGGTTTTTGCTTAGAAAAGAATTATTGACTAAGGATAACTTGATTAAGAGGAGATGGATTGGGTGTAAGAAATGCGTTTTCTGTGATATGGATGAGTCTGTGGAGCATCTGTTCATCTCTTGTCCTTTTGCTCGTGATATTTGACGTTTGGTTCACTTCACTTTTAACATGTACCCACCGACTAGTGTAGCGAATCTGTTCGGTACTTGGTTGAATGGGATTGATACAAAGACAAAAAGAACGTAATAGGATAGGCGTGGCGGCTGTCTTATGGGCGATTTGGAATTGTCGTAATGATGTGGTTTTTAATAAAACACAATCTACTCATTATATGCAGGTTATCAACAAGGCGACCTAGTGGATCCACATGTGGTCCTATCTTCTCCCTGCGGAGCAGCGTGGACTCATGGATTCCGGATGTACTCGAATGATGATGGTCGTACGGGCTATTTTCTGCCGGGTGGGTGGCTGCATCCTAAGAGAATCGATGGCTAGAGCTTTGTTTTTGTGGTTGATTTTTGTATCCACTCTGTGTGATCGTTAAATTGTAACCGAATGTTCACTTGATACTATGCAATAAAATGCGACGGCTGTGTGCATCATTTTGATGCAGAGGTCGGGATCCGCACTCCTTTTTCTAAAAAAACACAATCAGCAAAGTTGATCGAAGATTAAAACGTTTGATACTCTTTGTCGCGTTATGTTAGGATGTGCCTTCAATTCCTGTTTTAGCTTTGCCTTGCTCTCAAACTATTTTTTTATGAAATCGGTAGCAAAGTTTTGATGCAACGACTTGACTACAGGCACTGATCATCCTCGAAAAACAGCCCACGCGCCTGTTGAATACGACGAGAGGTCGAGAAAACTTCCCCGAGATCCCGAGAGAAATGCTGTACGGAGCAGTGGACCTGCTGAAACAACGCGCTTCTTCACGTACGATCCGACACGAACAAAGCGCGTGCAGGTACACACCGAGCTAAGCGGACCCCACGTGTCATCGGCAGCGCTACCCACGGCGCAGGCGCAGCCCTACCCACGACGGAACTCATGCCGCCGGGCGACATGGGTTATTAGTTTAGCTGGGCCTGGGCCTGGCCCGAGGCTAGACCGGAAACGCGGAATGGGCGAGTGGCCAGTGCGTTGCGTTGGTCTTTGACCACTCTGGTGAAGTGGTGATAGTCGTTGCCCCAGCATCGAACAAAAGCGACCCCGCTGGAGACACGAGAGGAGAGTAGACTGAGTAAAATTCCGACTAGTTCCTCCCTCCATCTCTCTCCTCCTCCTGCGCGGCGTCGGTGCGGCGGCGGCGGCGCAAACTTCTGTTCGCCCGGGGCCAAGCACAGGGGAAGCTTCAGCTTCGGCTATCTGCGTCCGCCGCAGCAGCCGTCACATCATCTGTCTGCCCAGGTTGGTGATTGCTAGCTATGCCTTCGAGCTATCCTCTCGCTGCGCCAATCTGCCTGGCGATTAGTGGCGCCATACCAAATTTACAAGCTAGGTTTTTAGCTCCCCTGTCTGTTCTGACTGCTGCGATCGAGTGGAGTAGGTTGTTCGTGTGTGGTTGGTGAATCGTGCTGAGATGGTTAATTGCGTCCCCTCCACAGTTGCGGGCCACAGATTAGAAGTGGCCTCCGCCGCGTCAAGACTTCAACCGAGGCCGCGGGATTCTGGCACATGGGGAATTCCACCAGCTGCCTCTGGGGCGGCTCCGAGTCGACCCCAGATCGGACTGGTCAACCCGTGGCGGCGGTTCCTCGTTCTGGTACGTTTCCTTCCGTTCGTTTCGTGTGGGGAATATATTGTGCTGTTTAACATGAACAGTGTGGGGAATTTGTTGCGAGCTGCCCTATTTAGCCATGCTGTTGCCAAGCACTCTATGTCACTACTAGATTTGTTAGATTATCTGCTCCCAGGGGATTCAACGTTGTGCATTCCCAGGTGCCTTCATAAAACTTAATTTATTCAATTCAACTACTACCTCATAATTGTCGCGGACAAACAACTGCACTAGGACAAAATACTACTCCAGCTCGCGACAGTTATTACGGATCAGAGGAGTATTTGTTCGAACAATGAGGCTGAAGCACCGGAACTGGCCATCTACACTGCAAGGTGCTTAGAGAGGTGATTACGAAGATAAACCAAACATTTTCTTAAGCACCAGTGCTTATTTCTTTAGTAGAGGTGCCTAGTTAAGCATCTGCCCTGTATAAATAAGCCCTAGTGCTTAAGAAAATCTGGTTTGTTTTTCTAAGCATTTGTCTAAGCACCTTGCACTGGTGATGACATACAACCCACATAACACTAGGAATTATAACAGCATACTGTTGACCTAGCTATTTCTTGGCTATTTTATGCAGATATAATTGTGTTATTGGCATGATGTTCTTTTGAAGACAAAAGTCTAGGCCCAAAATACCAAAACACTGGCGCAATAAATGTTCTGTGAGTATAATAATAAATTCACGTAAATTGATAACACCACACGAAACCAGCTTTTGTGTTCTGCATTTATGTTTTGTTAGCTGCGTCATATGCAATTCAGGTTTGACTGAACCATTTCCTACGTTAGAGGTCATGCGTTCCTGTCAGAAACTATACCATGACCAATACGTGTTAAAACTTTTGGATCATCTAGTCTAGATCTTCTACGGTAGTAGCCTTAGGAATTGATCTATCTTGCGTACCAGAGAGGGGAAACAGAGAGATGGGAAGAGATTGAGATACCTTCGCCTTGGCTAGACGATCCCGTCGTGTCGGCCATGGTGGACGGCGGCTGGCGATGGCAGGTAGTGGGCGAAGTGGTGGCGGCGCTTCCCGTCAGCACTGCGCTTAACCTAGATCGGTAGGTGTGTCGGTGGGGTGTACGGCTCGCGACGAACCTCGTAGTGCGTGCCGCCGGCCCCCACCTCTTTATATAGCGCAGGTGACAGGGGCCCGTCAACCATAGTGGGTTGGGCGCCCCCGATCAGGGCGCAGATCAAAAGGGCCCGGTGGGCCGTTGGGCCCACACGGGAGGAGATCAATCTAACAATACCTTGGGCAATATCAAAGATAAAAATTATGTTCTTAATCTACTGAGGTTTTTTTTGTTACATTTAATCATGTAACGGAGAGGATCTTGAACATAACCATGGTGCCCTCAGTTCCTCGACCATAATGTTTACTATCATGTTTCAGTGCAGCTGTGTTTAGCCTTTTTCTTTTTAATAACTGTCAATGATAATATCACCTCTGAAAAATTTCCAGGCCATGTATTATCAAGATCCGGACGAAATGTACAGGTCTTCACCCTAAAAGAGTTGAAGACTGCCACCCGAAATTTTCATATGATGAACTGCATTGGCCGTGGAGGTTTTGGACCAGTTTATAAGGTAAAACATTGTATTGGTTTCATGCATTGTGTTGTTGTCATCCTACTGTATGTCGCGTGTTATCACTTCTTATTACTTTTACTGCAAAGGGTTCTGTTTTAAAGAATTATGGTTGACCAAACCGCAAATATGGAATGAGTGACGATGATTCTACTTCAATTAGGGAAACCTGAAAGATGGCACTCAAGTTGCAATTAAAAGGCTTTCAGCTGAATCAAAGCAAGGAGCTAACGAGTTCTTGACGGAGATCGATGTCATCTCAAATGTCAGGCACCCCAACCTTGTAAAGCTGATTGGTTGCTGTGTCGAAGGGAATAATAGACTATTGGTGTATGAGTACGCGGAGAACAACAGTTTGTCAAATGCTTTGCTTGGTAAGTTCAGTAATGGGATTTTACTTGCAAGAACTTAGAAGTCTGACCTATTTATTACCTATCATAAGCCTGTGTAACTTGTGATCAGGACCAAAGAATAGATGTATCCCATTGAACTGGCAAAGAAGAGCAGCCATTTGTACTGGAACTGCTTCTGGTCTTGCATTTCTTCATGAGGAAGCACAACCACGCATTGTCCACCGTGATATCAAGGCTAGCAACATCTTACTCGACAAGAGATTGCTTCCTAAAATTGGAGATTTTGGACTAGCCAAGCTTTTCCCTGATGCCATCACTCACATTAGCACGCGTGTTGCGGGAACAATGTCAGTACATCTCTAAATCTTTTGCTGCATTACTTTCTTTTATAGCGGAGTTATGTATATTTGTGTACATTCTCTGCAGAAAACATATTGCACTGTACTTTTTCTTGCGATGAAAGCAAACATATTTTAATCATCGGCCTTCAGTTACCTTTTCCCTCAATTGAGCCAAGTTACTGATGTGTCAATGTCAAGATGATTAGTTGCAGTTTGCTTTGTCTGTAACAACATGCTTATATTGATCTTTGGGTATATGATTTCTCCTGCAGGGGTTACTTGGCACCAGAGTATGCCTTGTTGGGACAGTTAACCAAGAAAGCAGATATATATAGTTTCGGGGTGCTCCTTCTTGAAGTGATAAGTGGTGAAGGCAGCAGCAAATCGACTTGGGGGGAAGATATGTATGTCCTTGTGGAATGGGTAACTCACTTTCCTCTCTCATTTCCACATATGAAGCAATTGCCATGATTGCATCAACTCTTCATAGCTGTAGGATCATACATCTGCACACAACAGTACTAGATTTACACATGATAGATTTGCATCACATATTGGTGATGGTTATCCTCTTAGTTTCAATGGATAAATTTTGTGTGCAAACATTTTTTCTTTTTAACATGGGCTGAACTGCAGACATGGAAGCTACGAGAAGAAGGAAGGCTTTTGGAAATTGTTGATCCATACCTGGAAGAATACCCAGAGGACGAAGTGCTTCGTTTCATCAAGGTGGCACTCCTGTGTACCCAAGCAACAGCGCAGCAGAGGCCATCCATGAAGCAGGTCGTGCATATGCTATCTAACCAAACAGAAATCGATCTAGGAAACGCTGTCCCACCGGGTGTGCTAAAAGAACCTCGTCGTAAAATGGGTAGTTTGACACTTGACACGTCCTCAAGTCAAATGACCAGAGGCACCAGAGACATGAACAGCAATCAGTTAGCACGACCGAGGTTTCACCTAGGTGACGCAGTGAAGGAGCTTGCAAGCTTGCTTGCCACCTTCAGAGGACTTACACACTGACATGAAGTTTTGCTGTGCTGGGGTTGCTCACACAGATTTTCTTGAGATGAAAAATTGAACAGCGCATTTCAAGCCTGATCCATATTTATCCTGGTTCATGAACCACACGGGATGTGAGGGGAATATCTGTAAATTGGTGTTGTGCAGAATGTGCAGTTCATTTTTCGCAAAGGTTGTCACATGTTATTCTTTAGTGCCTGGTGTACGGATGCATTGCAAGAACAGTATGTCTTTGAGACCTTAAAGTTCAAACATAAAAGGCACCATATGAGGAGGATGTGGTGAAGAACAGGATGGACATCTCATATACATATAACCTGTAATGTCACCTATTACCTCTGTTTCAAAGTAGAAGACATTTTTGTAGGCTAAAATGGCCTACCAAAACATCTTATATTTTGGAATGGAGGTAGTCGTACATAATGCCTGCAATTTTCATGACCCGATTTTACCAATTGATGTCTGGGTCATGAATCGCCGGTTTATGTAGCTGATTTATGCAATCGACCTTTTTTTGCTCATAGTAGGATGTTATATTATCTTCTTTCAGAAACTGTTTGTTCGCTCTTCTTTCAGAAACTGTGTGTTTACTTGTAAGTATGACGCAACCATCTGGAGTGGGTGTTAGCTCTTCTTTCAGAAACTGTGTGTTTACTAAATGGGAATCTCTCTGATCCCAAAGGTAAACAACCAGCCTTCCAAATGGGAATTGCTAAATGCAGCCAAAAAGAAAGAAGAGAGACCTGGCAGAAACTTGATAGGGGTTGGGCCAAACTGAATTTTGATGCAGGCTACAGTGTCGAATTGGGTATGGGTTCTTGGGGAGCAATTATTCGAGATGAGATTGGGAATATTGTTCTGTCCGCCTGGGGCCAAATTCACCGATGTGAAAATGCTGAAACTGCAGAGGCAACAACTGGTTTACGTGCCCTGCAAACTGTAGTGCCGAAATACGCTGGGCGCATTCAGATGGAAGGTGACTGTGCTGCCCTGATTGCTGAACTAAATGTTGTAACCCGAAGTAATTCTGCAATTGCAGGGGCTGTGGAAGACATCAAAAGTTTGGGAGGGTCTCTACCAGATATCACATTCCTGAAGGTTAATCGATCAGGAAATTCGGCGGCACATGGTTAGCAAAACTGGGACGTGATGTTATGGGTGTGCAATTGATGTTTGGTTCTGCTCCTTCCTGCGTGTTGGACTTAACCGAACTAGAATGTAATGGCAACATTTTTGTCTGAGTAATATAAGAAGTTTCAAAAAACAAAACTGTGTGTTTACTTGTAAGTATGGTTTAAAACTTCTATCTTTTCAAAATTCCAGTTACAGAGCTATATTTTACCCTAGAAGATCCTCTGGATGCATCCTTGAGAATTTCACGGGATTTTAGCAAGCCGTACTTGATAGTTCCATGGATTAGGATAAAACTCCCACTTTGACGTTGCAAGATGTGGTATCCTGTTAAGCGTATAGAGGTTTATGCTCTTTACTGATCTTCTAGCAGCTAAAGCGATATTTTGTTGGGTAGATTGCTCATATGCAGGTATGCATATTCGGGCAACACTTTCATCTCCACTGGCGCCCACGGAAATGTGTCCATTATCGGGGGACGCTGGACACATGTCCAACCCAAAGGGGTCAGCCTAGCGGCAACCTCGAAAGTTTTTTCTTTGAAAAAGATCGAACGTTCTCAAATTTCAACAAATCTCTCGATTTTCATTAAATTTAGACATATTGCAATGAAATTACTAAAACATAAACTAAAAGTGAAAGTTAAACTCAATCTAGATCTACGTCCACATCGAACTCGCTGGGTCTAGCCTCACCGTCGCTCGCCGCACGCCTCTCTGCCTTGCCTTTGAGCCACTCGCCAGTGCATCTCAGCCAGCTGTGTGGGCCCGGCGCTCTCTCTCTCCGCCTCTGCCTCCCGACGCCGACTCTCCGCCTCCGCTGCTTTGCGCATCCGGCGACGAGCCTCCACCAAGGTTTTGGATACCGGTTCAAAAAAAATTCCGGTGGGGGCCGATAAAAATACCGGCCGGTTACCGGCCCGAAACTCTCCGAATTTTTTTACGATTTAAACTTAGAACGTTGAAAAAATTTGAAATTCAAATTTTCCGAGCATGTATTCGGTTCAAATTTGACTAATCCGGGATTTTTCATCCGATATACACAAATTCCGGGGGGGGGGGGGGGGGGGGGGGGGCGATAAATCCGGTTACCGGCCGGTAACCGCGAAATATCGGCCGGTAACCGAAACCTTGGCCTCCACCATGGCAAGGCGGGCAACCTCGCTCACGGAGACATCTGCCTCCCTCTAGGCTTGCAAGTCCGCTATGGCCTGTCGGTCAGCCGCCATGAGCTAGCGGCCAACCTCCTCCCTCGTCGCGCTGTTGCGGGAGATCTCCATGATGCACCGCTCAATGGTCACCTTCATCGCCTCGAGGGTGTTGGCATGCATCTCTCGGTCATGGGCCTCCTAGTGCGTGGTGGTGTAGGAGGCCAACGTGGCGGCCTGCTCTAGGCACCTCATCCTCTGTGTGGCGGGTGTGTCCTGATTTGTTCGACGTCCCCAAGCCGACCCTGAAAGTTAAGGGCATGCAAGGGGATGTTAGACACTGACAGACGCGGTCATGATTGCTTGGACGTAGACGACACCGCCGTCCTTGGACACACACACATCCGGGTACTGGGAATAAGGGCATGTACATTGGTAGAGAAGAGGGGTCTTCTCTTATCCCTCCACGTCATTTAGAGAAGGCTATAAATATCGGCCGTACAATGTGTTGTCTTTTATTGTCATCTCTAACAATTAATAATTAATGAGAATTAATAAATTTTAGTGTTAAATTATGTTAATAAGAGAAGACATATGGCACAATGGAGAAAATAGCATTATCTGAATTAGTAAGATATCATCCCTTGGCTAAGGTAAGACAACAATCTTTTTCTCATCCAACTAAGCAAAAATCTAACATGTCATCTCTAAAGAAAAGGCTGACATCATGTACATGCGAATATCCTGGGAATAATCGTGATTGGCCAGATTGCGTGGATTAAATGTTGTCCTGTCCATCCTCTTTGGCTTTGCTTTCCTTTTCGGTTTGGCTAGCCTAGATATTGATAGATAGCGCGTGTTCGAGAAAAAAATAAAACAAAACGCCTGAGTCGTAAGGTTTGAATCATCTTTTTTTATGAGGAAAAAAGAAGAAGAAGATGAGCAAACTCAGTGCAGCAGTTGACGAGACGGCAACGACGCAGGTGGCAAAATGCGTGAAACTAACGGAACAATGACACTATGACAGTCTTATAATTTGGCAACAAAAAGGGGTGTAAATTTCCATGCAGAAAACATTTACCTTCATGTAAACAGAAACATATTATTATAGATTTATTCAATTCACAGGACAACATAAGCATATCGCTTTTCTCCACTGACTGATGACATCTTTCTTCCCCATATACAACTGGGTGAAGATACCATGAGCAAGAACTAACAAAAACTTCATGACACACTTCCCTAAAGAAAAAATTCATGATACACTCTATTCTTTGTCTACAAAAGCTGACTCAGCGAGATCAATAGCCCGAGCTAGAGCAGCCGCCTTATTCTCGCATTCTTTTTGCTCATCATCTGGGATACTATCAGCAACAATGCCCGCGCCAGCCTGAAGGTGAGCGACCCACTCTCGGCGCCTATCTGAGTTTTTGTATGAGAACATCGTGTTGTGGCTTGGAGCTGTTGAGAACACAATGGTGCGGAGAGCAAGAGCGATAAGCATGTCACCGTTAAATGATATCCCTCCTAAGCCACCACTGTATGGTCCTCGCCTTGTGACCTCCAATTGATCTATCAGCTCCATGGCTTTCACCTGGTTATGTTAAACGGAATTTTAGTATGAAGCGGCTTATTCAGAAGAAGGTGCATGTTGGCACAAGGCCCTAAGATTAATCACTAAACTGAATGAAAACAGTGAAGATGAGATGAGCCGATAATAGCTAAAGAGATCAGTAGCTTTTATGCAAAAGGATCTAAAAGCAATGTAATGTGCGTTCACATTAGAGAGCCAAAAAATGATTCAACAAAAACGTATGCAGTTTAAGGGTGTATGAGAATCCAGAATAGCCATATGGCTATATTGTAGAAATATCAATATCTGCAGACAAGAGAGGCAAAATGATCTACATTTAGATTTAGTAGAAAATTCTTCAGACTTCAAAGACAGAATAAATTTGCCTAACAAGTTATAGACAAAAATAGAAAAAAGTGAAGGTTGACAGTATATAGAGATAATGATAGAGGAAGCAAGACCTTTGGTGCTCCGCTGACTGTTCCAACAGGCAATGCTGCTCGCAGTGCATCCCAACTTTCGAGATGATCATCTAACTCTCCACTAACCTGAAAAGAATTCACAGAGAAGTTATTGGTGTTCAACATAACATGCAAAAAACAAGAATGCATCACCATACACCGTTACGTCAAAAGCACTCCATAGCAAGAAAAGTAAAAATTCCGTAGAACTGTAAATATTGCAACATAATTTTTTATCGAAAGTTCAAAAATGACAAACCAGTCCTCTCATCGAGTGACCACTGTCCATTAAACTATATATCATATTAACTTTACAAACAGAGATGTTACTGGAATCAGTGAAAAAGTTATTTGCCGTGTAACATTATGTGACAAATGAATTCTTTAATTTCTTTAATATGCCATATTGAAAACAAAGATTAAAGTGCCAAAATGACAGACTCCAAAGGTGTTCATAAAATTTTAAAAATGAACCCAGCAGTGGAGGAGGCCGTGCAGCTTTTCGATTAAGTGGAAGGAGTGAGACTACATTCTACCCACGAATCAGACCAACATAGTGGTTAAAACTTGTCCAGATGGATTGAACACACGTCGGTTGGGAGGTGCCACTGCGCTGCAAACAGTGGGCCAACGGACAATCCACAGTGTAGGTTATTTGGGTGAAGTCAAAATGTAATTTCGCAGATACTTCTCATATACTGAGCTTTTCAAGACTATTCGTTCCTCGGCAGACTAAGCTGATGGTCCCAAGTAATAATTTAACCTAAATACTGAAGAAAAGAATAGTAACACAAAAAACATGCCGAGCGTAAGTTTGTTGGATGTAATAACCACGAATAGCTAGTGGGATTAACTGCATACTCCCGCTGTACAAAATGGATATGCCATAATAACCACAGTCGAACAACACGAGAAGAGCCTAACCGTCGAGCTGATGTGCATGACATGGGAGTACCGCTCAATGTTCATCAACTTCTCCACCTTCACAGATCCAGGTTTGGAGACCTGTCAAGTACATGTACTCATAAGAAATTTGCAAACTGCAGCGAAAAATAGCTCTACTACTAACACATTCCCTTTAATAAGTTTTGCGGAATGGTTACAGTTGCAGCCTAACAAAGTAGTCAAACTTATTCCATCATGACTGAATCAAAAGGAAACAAGACTGCCTTCATTTCAGAATGCAGAGTAGAAAAATGGAATACAGACCTTGCCAACATCATTCCTTCCCAGGTCTACAAGCATAATGTGTTCAGCACATTGTTTTTGATCGCTTAATAGTTGTTCCTCCTGCAATTTATCTTCACTCTCTGTCTTGCCCCTTCGGGTAGTCCCAGCAAGTGGCCTGTTAATGATCTTTCCCTGTTTTTTTAGGTGTAGATTAGTTGAAGGACAATGAGGCAATCTGATTAATAGCAATAAATGCGTTCACGTACCTTCCGGACTTTTGTAAGAATTTCAGGACTGGATGCTACCAGGACACAGCCTCTAGCCTAGATATAAAAGGACATTATTTAGAACTTCAAAAGCAAAACAGTGCACATACAATGTTTCAATGGTGCACAATACTCATTAGTGCTTTAATAGTGCTCAAAGTTTTCCTGTTGTCGGATAGAAAACAGATACCTGAAAGACCATGTAAATATGTACCTGTAGATATGCCATGTATGGGCTTGGGTTCACAATTCGTAGTGCTCGATAAACCTCAAAAGGGGTGGCATATGTTCGCCTCTCAAAACGCTGGCTTAAAACAATCTGGAAAATATTTCCGGCCAGAATATGCTCCTTGGCCTGCAGAACAGCATTCTTGTACTCATCACTTGTCATGGTCGATTTGGTCAATGCTGTACCAAACTGCCGAGTATGCAGCTTCACAAATCCTGGAGAGAGTTTGGGCCTGGAGTGGAATTCAAATTAATCTGAAAACTGTGAGCACCAAACACAGATTCTAAACACGAGATTAAGGAAAAGACACGGCATATCTTACACATTTGTGTTGTGAACTTTAGAAAGAAACCGCTTCAGTCGGGACCTGCCATATTTGTATGCTTCCTCAGTGGATGCATGGCGGTCGAGACTTACCCAATGGATGACATATACTTTCTGCAGAAATCATAGAGCCACAGATTTGAAATTAATACAGACGTCCACTAGTTAAAATGAGGAACAAGAAAGACATGTTATTTTGATTCATAAGTGCAACGTACTGAACATGGAACGACAGGTATGATTAATGTAATGATGTGATTTCACTTGATGCAGGGATGAGCCAACAACTAATGACTGGTCTGCACGATCTAGTTCAGTTTCAGTATGGTCAATGGTGTACTGTGCACTAGTATTATTTTCTTTCTTTGAAAAAGGGATGCATATACTAATGACGGGGCTGCACGACTAAAATTAAGCACCTTCTCCACATTGTCGAAGACAAGAACATCATCATAGAGCCCCAAGTGAACATCGGGAAGGTTCCTATCATCCTGAGGAGCACCAGAGAAGGGTATCTTCTTCTTTTCGACATAGCGGACTGTATCGTAGGAAAAGAACCCAACCCATCCACCTATCACAAACAAGAAAACAGATTATTCCCATTTTCAATGTCAGCAACATCATATATTTTTTTTTTTGTTGTTGTTGTTGATTTTGGCCCCTCACCGCTGACGGTCTCAGGGAGCTCCTCGATCTGCTGCGGGTGCCATCCCTCCATTATGCTCCTGGGAACCTCCATAGGATCGTCCACGATCTGCTCCGTCACCTCGCCCTTCTCGTGGTCCATGGTGGTGACCTTGTTCTCCTTGGCCACGATCTCCATCACCGGATTGGCTCCAACCATGCTGTAACGACCCTTCAATCCGTTCCAGTTCCACAGAGTTATTGCCAAGGATAAGATTCGACAAGGGGGCAGATTGGGGGGAGAGGGGGACATACGACGTTGGTGGTGCCCTCGAGCCCCTGCTCGACGGACTCGAAGAGGAAGCTGGGGGTGTCCATGTCGTCCTCGCCGACGAGGCAGCGGTAGGCGAGCACGGGGGTGAGGTGGTCGGACACGATGCACTCCCACAAGGGAACCAGGTTGCCCTTGCCGCTCCCCCGCGCCGCCGCCTCGAAAAACCGCTGCCTTTCCTCCTCCGCCGCCTTTGCGGCGGCGCTCCCATTGATCACCGCGCTCGCGCTTCCGGCGCAGCACCTCACGCCGCTGGTCCCCCTCGAGCTCCTCGTCCTCCTCCCTCCTGCTGCGACTGCTCTTGCCCTGCCGGGACAGCCCCCGCCGCCGGGGCGGGATGGGCGGCGAGGCGTGAGGGCGAGAATGCTAGGGATTCCATTGCGGGTTGTGGTGTCAAAGAATCTATCACTGCTCTATCTGATTTCACGCTCGGAGAAGGAAATTGGGAGTATATATAAGAATCTGCAATCCTGGACTCTCGCCGCCAAGTGGTGGTGGCGAGTGGAATCCCAACGAGAAGAAGAGGCCGAGTCCGGCGGCTCCGGCGTGCTGTGGGCCCTTCCTGATGGACTGATGGTGATGGTGATGGCGATGGTGTTGGAAAGGAGGACGGCAGGATCTTCGGATGATAAATTACCCAACCAATTCTTACCAAAATTTGACATGTAAGACGTGAAGGGGTCGTCAGATTGGATTGCACTGATATTCTCAGAAGAAAAATGACAATCGTGCTGGCAAAACTTTGATAAGAAAATGGAATCTTCCCAAACTTATGGACAATAATGAAATGATATTTCCGTGACCAGGTCACACACCTGACCTGGCATTTATTTTGGGCCAACATTTGACATGACTACCACATCTTTGAAAATTGCTTGAATTATTATACTCAAAAGTCGTCAATCTCGAAAAAATTATACTCAAAAGTAAAATTACTTGAAAGACTTTTTGAGCAATGGAGCTGGACCAAAATGAACACGGCTTCTGGAAAAAGGGAACAAAAGTTACACCAGAGATCATCTGAAATATGATCTCTAACTCCATCCTTCACATCTCGATTTTCCTCTCAGCTTCCACCGAAAAGTTATAGAACACGACATTCATGCAAAAGTCGGTGTGAAGGACATGAGCCTCTCACCCAATAGGTACTTAAAACCTTCAACCACGATGTGGCCGAGAAACACGATGTGGATTGCAACGGAAGAACAATAGGAGCGCAAAAAAAAAAAAAAATGACGAATATAACGGACTAATAGAACCCGGGCTACAGGGAGTCCTTTATTTTGAAAAATTTGAAAACCACAATTTGAAGTTGTAAAAAAATCTGAAAAAATTCCTGCATGTAGATAATGTTGTATTCTATCGACGTGTAAAATCTCAGAAAATAATACCTCGTATTTTGGGCTCTGCAAAAATGACAAATCTGAAATTTGAAAGTAGTGAACAGTGTAAAATTTGAACTCTTCCAAATCTGTCAGATTTGTCATTTTTGTGTAGCTCAAAATATGAACTATTTTGATTTGATATTTTGCACGTTGATAGAATACTACATTGTCTACACGCAGGATTTTTTCAGAATTTTTTACCACTTTAAAATGTGGTTTTCAAATTTTGAAAATTAAGGGTCCCTGTAGCCCGGGTTCCATTTGTGGTTTCCGGTGTATAACGTGTCTTTTTGGCAAATCTTTAACCCAGAGTGAATAAAGTTAATTTCTGGCGAATATTTTTCTATAGATACAATACTTGATCATGTATGCCCGCCTGAAAGTTTTGATATTTTTGGAACTTTTTTTAATTACCTTTTGCATATCGGGTGCGCTGTTTGTGCCAACGTATTTTTTGGGATAGGGAGCAGCCCACCTGTGTGTAGGGGGTCAACTCTATACTAGACAGTATGTACAGACGCGGGTATAGGAAAAAATTAATCTTATACTGCATACCTCCTCCAGCATTTAGACAGGTGTCTAAGCTTTCTTAGACACATGTTTTGACGAACGCTGCACACGCCTTAACGAACTCACCATCTGACTAATCCTTGTTATACAAAATATACATTTGTGTTTGAACTTACCATCTGACTAATCCTTGTTATACAAAATATACATTTTTCTTAGACACATGTTTTGACGAACGCTGCACATGCCTTAACGAACTCACCATCTGACTAATCCTTGTTATACAAAATATACATTTGTGTTTGAACTTACCATCTGACTAATCCTTGTTATACAAAATATACATTTGTGTTTGAACTTACCATCTGACTAATCCTTGATATACAAAATATACATTTGTGTTTGTGTGGCGTTGATCTCAACCTCTATAGTCCGGGCTCACCCTAGAATCTACTACTAGACGACTGTGGCACGTTTATTACAGTAGCATTAATTTCCCTTATCTCCTAGCCTGTGTGGGATGATCCGTGTGACAGGATGCCGTGGGCACCATCTGCCTCGTCAGAGATAGACCATCGCGTGTTAAACCAAAACAAGACAGAACAAAAGACGAGCACGTGGATCATCAAGTGAGAGAAACGTGCACTGCATGGTATGGAAACGAAGTCTATGGAAATTCAAACGTCAGCGCCGGAGCAGCGCCGGAGCAGCCATAGCGACAGGCGAAGCACGCTGAGTCGAGCAAAGTGCGCCCGGAGAGAGACGTCGAGCTCCTCGTGCATATAACGCGTGGTGCCGTGGTGTGTGGCGAAGCTGCATGGAAAACGGGCTCGCCAACGCAGGCAGATAGGTGGACGGGTCGTACTACCTTGCAAAGACCAGTTTATCGGTTGTCGCTCTCGCTCTGAGGTAAACGCGAACGGGTTTAGTAGGACAGAAGAATGGACGGGGCAGCACTACGAGAGCCGGCAACCCAAGAACGTGCTACCGGAATGGTCAATTGGTGGATGTTCATATTCCCCCGACATAGATTCTGAATCTTGTTAATACTGGATTAACCCTACTGTTCGTGCAATCGTTGCCCTTGTTCCGTCCCAGAGGACGATCGTACTTGAAAAATAGGTCATCACCGTAGGATCTCTATTCTTTATACGAAGACGTGGAATAGTGATCAGAAAAGCATAGACACCAGAACTGATAACTGGGCGCTTGGTTGGATTTTGGTCCTGCCCTTTTGCTTACTACTCCCTCCGTTTCAAATTACTTGACTTGGTTTTGTCTAAATACGGATGTATCTATACTTGTTTAGTGTCTAGATACATCCGTATTTAGACAAACTCAAGACAAGTAATTTGGAACGGAGGGAGTAGATGATACCTCGCGACACCTATGTGAAGGGACACCTGTTTTGTTTTGATCGGGTCCTGTTTAGAAGCATGTATTGACAAAAGTATGGAACTAAACTGATTTTATTCATAACAAGCATGGATTGAGAAAAGTATGGAATTGAACTGCTTTATTCATATAAGCATAGGTCACAATTCCTATTATGGTGTCAAAGATAAATAAATAAATAAATATATATATATATATATATATATATATATATATGTACATGTGCCTCTTCGACACATGTACATATATATATATATATACCCCCACTTAATTTATTTGTTAACAGCTCCTTGATTTAGCATGCATGTAAATCATAGAAACAACAGACATCAGAACAAAGTGACTGAGTGTGCCCAAGGATATGAATATACTAATAATATTAATTGATTAAATTACTGCCTTAAGGGACTTCAGAAATTTAGATTACATAATGAATAACCATAAAGAAATAAGAAAAATGTATTTTGATATCTGAATAGGATACTTTTTTGTTGAGCAAGTTCTTTCTTTGCCTATGCTCTTCTCTTTTAGATGCATCTTCAATTGCTTTGATCTCTCTTTGTTGTTGAGCAAGTGCCTTCTTTGGCTTTGTCACTTCTTTTTTATCTCCCTTTTTTCTTGAACTACAACATGTTTTGCTGCTGCAGCCTCCCTCTTTATAGCTGCTTCCAATTCTTTCTTCTCCTTAGCTGTTATATCTTCTTTTTTCTTTTGAGCTTGTTGCCTTTTGACTCCAGCTTCTTGTGCTTTTCTCGCAATGGCTTCATTCATTGCTTTAAGTGCAACATCTCTTCTGGCATTCATCTGTATGTCTTTGTCTCTCCTTATTTTCATCAGCTTCAAGGTCAGGTTAGCATCATTTGTGGTTGTTGTAGAAGTAGTTGCAGCTCGTGCTTGTGCAGCATTACTGATGAATGTTTAATCAGACACAACTTCTATGCTCTCAACTCTAGGAGATGGCCTCAACTGCTACATCCTCTCAAGCACGGTAACTCCATAATTATGCTGCATAGAGATATAACTCAAGCATGGTCAATCAAATAAAACTATAGTTATATGAATTATTCAAGAAATGAAGTAGATGGTATAGCTGGTTCTTCATCTGAAGCAGCTTCTGGTTCTTGTTCTTGTGTGACACGTACCGTTTCTAGTTCTAGTTCTTGGTCAGGTGTGGTTGCCCTTGTCATGTGGAGCAGCTTCTCCATGTATTGCCCTTGACCTTCTTCTCACTTGTAGCTTTGGTATCATTATTATCCGGTGACAGCCAAAACATCTTAGTCACGACACACACAAAAAAAAAGTTAAAAACGTCAAAAGAGGGGTACTATTTGTGGGGTGCGGATATATAGGACTGTAGGCCCACCGGCGAAACCCTACAAATTGAGGAGGGGGGCGCCCGCGCAGGGCATCGGCGCTTTTGTTATCAAGGCCAAAGCGCCGGGAAAACAGCCTCTCATTTACTGTGCGAGCCAAAGCACGCACGATCCCTCGCGAATTCACCCAGCAAATAGGGGAATCACGAGTTGGTTTAGGGTTTCACACGCGCACCCGTACGGTGGCTAATTACGCGGCCGCTCCTCCCAACATGCCACACTTCGCCCTCAGATCATTGTGCAGTGGCCGTCGCGCGCGTATTTAAGCAGGGCGTGAGCTTGCTAAGGAAGCGAGGTGGGACTAAAGGAATGGGCGTGTCGCGGTGAAGTGTGAATACTGTGATGGGCCGGCGACTGGTGAGCGATGGATGGGCCTCCTGGTCTCTAGTAGCAGCACACCTACATCGGAAAGACCACTTAAAAAAAAACCTACATCGGAAGGAGCGCAGAAAGAAGTAATGCATATGCAGATCATTGGCAGCAACATGAGCTATGGCCTCATTGGCCCCAATATTTACTGAAGGAACAAAATCATCTGAAGGATATGACACAGTTGAGACATGGACATCTATCTTCTCAAGAGGTTCATGAACATCATGCTCAGGCATTGGATTTTCTTGAAAATTCTCCAAGACTGTGGGCTCATTCCAACCTATTTCTAGGAACTGGGGTAGCACAAAGTTATTGAAATTGGGCTGCATCTCACCAGGCATTGGGCGAGGATTTCCATCCATGGGCATTGGGTCCTCATCAGCTGGCAAAACTTCAGCAAAATCAGCACTTCGAATATAACATAGCGCGGACAAAGATTCCCTAAGGACAGGACTAGGCGTCCCCCGGGGGATCTTTCCGTCCGATCCCCCGGGTCGCCAGCCCGACACGTGTTCACTAATATAGGCTAATCCCGCTTTTGCTACAAAACTCCCGATTTTTGCTGCAAATCGTCCCGCTTCTGCTGCATTGTAGCAAAAAACGGTTCGTACACAAAACATGAAGGGAAAAATTCTGGCCTCGCCGGAGACCTCACCGGAGACCTCGCCGGAGACGTGGTAGCAAAAAGTTTATGCTATTGTAGCAACAGAAAAGTTCTATTGTAGCAAAATCAACTTCACCGGAGACTCTCGCCGGAGACATCGCCGGAGACCTCACCAGAGATCTCGCCGGAGACGTGGTAGCAAAAAGTTTATGCTATTGTAGCAACAGAAAAGTTCTATTGTAGCAAAATCAACTTCGCCGGAGACTCTCGCCGGAGACATCGCCGGAGACCTTCTCCGGCGGCGTGTGCATGCTGCAATGCTGCAATATAACAATTTTTTTGCTATTATTGTTATGTATTTTGCTACAATAGGATAAAGTTTTTGCTACGATGTTTCCGACGAGGTCTCTGTCGATGTCTCCGGCGAAACCGATTTTGCTACAATAGCACATTTTTTTTGCTACGGGATCTCCGGCGAGGTCTCCGGTGAGGTCCGGCGAGTCCAGTGAGGCCGCCGGCGAAATCGGTCTTTTCTCCGGCGAAATTGATTTTGCTACAATAGCACATCAGTTTTGCTACGGGATCTCCGGTGAGCTCTCCGGTGAGGTCCGGCGAGTCCGGTGAGGTCGCCGGCGAAATCGGTCTTTTCTAATCTATTTCTGGACGAACCGTTTTTTGCTACATAGGAGCAAAAGCGGGCAATTATTTGCTACACGGTAGCAAAAGCGGGATTTGAACAGAAAAAGGGGACACGGGTGACCCGGGTGATCTTTCCCAAAGATCCCCGGATGATTACTATACTTTTCCTAACCGCCCCCACATTGCTGTAATTACAAAATATGCCTTTTGGTAAGCGGGATTTCTGTACCTACCCTTTTGCCCTCTCATGGTCCTTTGATTCAGATCAATGGGCGGCTCATATACGCGCCTGTCCCTGCCGTAAAACATCTGGCTACAAAACCATGCATGCCAACCACATTTCACAAGTTGTTGCTATGGCCTATGGCACCGGCGGATGGTAGACTCGACTTGACAATGACATCACGGTAGCATCACTAGGTACCAAGTGCTCGATTCGATCCGGCGACAGAGATGGAGGCAGACAATGTGCAGTGCCAGTGCCGCCGAGTGCTGATTGCTCAATCCGGCCACAAGTTTACATCGCCCCGGTGATCGAGTGATCGCAAACACCTACACCTAACGAAGAAGACGATGGAGGAACAAGCAAAACGGGGAAACGTTTATACACTAGTCCATGCACGTGCCATGCCGGTTACGTACGGCGGCTAGCTAGCTGCTGTACAAGATGACAAAGCACGGGAGCACGGCCCGGGGGTTGAACACCAGCAGCTCGGCGTCGTCCTCTCCCCGGCGTCCACCACCCGCCGGCGGCACGGGCACCATGGAGTCGTAGGTCACCTTGTCGTCGTCCCCCGCCACGTCGCCATGGACGACGCGTCCCGCCACGACGCGGCACACCAGCATGGCGCGGCGGACCTGCAGGAACGCGAACTCACGCTCCACGTCCTCTGGCAGCGACGCGTGCGCGGCCCACCCGGAGGAGTATGTGGCGATGCCGTCCACGTCCGCCTGCTTCCCGGTGAACCCATGGCGGAGGATGGTGCAGGTGCAGCAGTAGGGGCTCCCGCATACGCCGCCGGCGCCCAGGGAGCAGAGCATGGTGGAGCAGTGGAAACGCAGCCGCTCGTTTCCGTCCGCGATGCACCGCTCCTCCACCACCGCGCCGGCCGTGGCGGTGCCACTGCCAGCGCAGCAGCGGACGGCTCGGGCGCGGACGAGGTCGCGGTACTCCTCGAAGCGCGAGAGCGCGCGCGGGTTGTGGTGGATCCTTCTTCTCACTTGTAGCTTTTGGTATCATTATTATCCGGTGACAGCCAAAACATCTTAGTCAGACACACACACAAAAAAAAGTTAAAAACGTCAAAAGAGGGGTACTATTTGTGGGGTGCGGATATATAGGACTGTAGGCCCACCGGCGAAACCCTACAAATTGAGGAGGGGGCGCCCGCGCAGGGCATCGGCGCTTTTGTTATCAAGGCCAAAAAGCGCCGGGCAAACAGCCTCTCATTTACTGTGCGAGGCAAAGCACGCACGATCCCTCGCGATTTCACCCAGCAAATAGGGGAATCACGAGTTGGTTTAGGGTTTCACACGCGCACCCGTACGGTGGCTAATTACGCGGCCGCTCCTCCCAACATGCCACACTTCGCCCTCAGATCATTGTGCGGTGGCCGGTCGCGCGCGTATTTAAGCAGGGCGTGAGCTTGTAAGGAAGCGAGGTGGGACTAAAGGAATGGGTGTGCCGTGTGGGTAGCTATCCGTGTGAAGGCTGTGATGGGCCGGCGACTGGTGAGCGATGGATGGGCCTCCTGATCTCTCTAGTAGCAGCACACCTACATCGGAAGAATGAGCGCAGAAAGAAGTAGGCCTTGTGCCTTTTGTTTGCTGTCTGTGCTGCTCTACCACTCGTGCATGCATTTGTTTCCATGTCAGCCCATAGCGGGAGTCAAGAAAACAGTCGCGTACATCGAAAATACATTCTTGGGTACCGGCACACCATATCTAAACTTATTTTATTTATAAAAGACCAAACATGTTGGGAATAAATTAAATCTCAACCGCTTAATATCCGATCAATGGCCTTGATTGTTCCAATGCTTGACAACACAACACACATTTTCATTTTTGTGAATATTACAGGGATTGCGGAAGCGGTCAGACTCAAAGGCAGCCAGCTTGTGGCGGAGCTTCTCGGCCACGGCGACGCCCTCTCGCGGGAGAAACGGTTCGTTAATCTAAAAAAATAGAGGCGACGCCCTCCTCGCGCGGGCGGACTCGAAGGCGACCAGCTCATGGCGGAGCTTCTCGGCCACATCGACGCCTTCCTCACGGGAGCGGTCGGACTGGAAGGCGGACAACTCATGGCGGAGCTTCTCGGCCACGGCGATGCCCTCCACGCGGGCGTGGGTGTAGGCGGACTCAAAGGCGGCCAGCTCGCGGTGGAGCTTCTCGGCCACGATCCTCCGCGGCACAACATCAATGCAAGTATTTCCCACGAACAACTCGTGTTCAAACTTCTCCACATTCAAATCATTCCCAAATTGGTTAACATTCATAGCAACTTCCATCTCATTGTCAACTGCAACAGCAGCCTCCTCTAAGTGAATATTTTCATCAAGAAATTCATAGGCATGTATATATATCTCAATGTCATTTAAAACATGCATATGCAGATCATTGACAACAGCATGAGCTATGGCCTCATTGTCCCCAATTTTTACTGTAGGAACAAAATCTTCTGAAGGATTTGACACAGTTGAGCCGTGGACAACTATCTTCTCAAGAGGTTCATGAACAAAGATTCCCTAACCGCCCGCACATTGTTGTAATTACAAAATATGCCTTTTGGTAAGCGGGATTCTGTATCTACCCTTTTGCCCCTCTCAGAGCATCTTCAACCGGAGTCCCAAAATCGGCCCCAAACTGTCCGCGGACACGTCCGGACACGTCCACGGACAGTGACCGGACATGCCCCAAATGTGGTGCTCTACAATCACAATGTTCAAATCTTCACACCCAAAAACATGCAAGCCATGCAACGTAAATCATCCGGATAGATAGTTTAAAGATCATACGAATAGAACATAGTTCGAACATCTACGGACATAATTCAACACACAAATTAAACGGACAGAGTTCAGGGCATCATCACACACGGATGCACATTCGTCGGAGAGACCGGAGGTGATCAGAGATTGTGTGGAATCGGGCCCTTGTTCGCCGCTTCCGCTTCCTCCTCTGCAAGGGCCCTTGTTTGAGCTCGCCGTGCCCTGCGGACTCCAACTGCACGCTCCATTTCCTGCCGTGCCTTGCGAGCCCAGCTTCACGCTCCCTTGCCTCGCGTTCCCTTTGGCGAGAACGGCGTTCCATCTGAGCCAGGCTCTCCACTTGGCGCACCATGTCCCTCTTCTCAGCGTCCGGCGTGTAGTCCATAAAAGGACTATTCTTCAGTATGTCCCAGCAATGGATGGAGTGGAAGACTATTCTTCAGTATGTCCCAGCAATGGACGAGATTCCACTCCATCGTCGCCGGCCTCCCCATAAGCACATTGTACAGTGGGATGGCATCCTCCATCTATGCAAATTGAATCAATAGGTAATCAACGAAATGAAGCAACTAGGATACGACATTGTTGATGAACCACATGAAACTTACGGAACCCATTTGGACATAGCATCCGGCAAACTTGTTAATCTCGGCGACGATGCAATGCCACCTATGTCGTAAAACATCTGGTTACAAAACCATGCATGCCAACCACATTTCACAACTTGTTGCTATGGCCTATGGCACCGGCGGATGGTAGACTCGACTTGACATCACGGTAGCATCACTACGTACCAAGTGCTCGATTCGATCCAGCGACAGAGATGCATGGAGGCAGGCAATGTGCAGTGCCAGTGCCGATTGCTCAATCCGGCCACAAGTTTACATCGCCCCGATGATCGAGTGACCACAGACACCTACACCTAACGAAGAAGATGATGGAGGAACAAGCAAAACGGGGAAACGTTTATACACTAGTCCATGCACGTGCCATGCCGGTTACGTACGGCTAGCTAGCTGCTGTACAAGATGACAAAGCACGGGAGCACGGCCCGGGGGTTGAACACCAGCAGCTCGGCGCCGTCCTCTCCCCGGCGTCCGCCACCCGCCGGCGGCACGGGCACCATGGAGTCGTAGGCCACCTTGTCGTCGTCCCCCGTCGCGCCGCCATGGACGACGCGTCCCGCCACGACGCGGCACACCAGCATGGCGCGGCGGACCTGCAGGAACGCGAACTCACGCTCCACGTCCTCCGGCAGCGACGCGTGCGCGGCCCACCCGGAGGAGTATGTGGCGATGCCGTCCACGTCCGCCTGCTTCCCGGCGAACCCATGGCGGAGGATGGTGCAGGTGCAGCAGTAGGGGCTCCCGCATACGCCGCCGGCGCCCAGGGAGCAGAGCATGGTGGAGCAGTGGAAACGCAGCCGCTCGTTTCCGTCCGCGATGCACCGCTCCTCCACCACCGCGCCGGCCGTGGCGGTGCCACTGCCAGCGCAGCGGCGGACGGCTCGGGCGCGGACGAGGTCGCGGTACTCCTCGAAGCGCGAGAGCGCGCGCGGGTTGTGGTGGATCCTGAGGATGCGGCGGACGGCCGGGGGGCCACCGGCGGCGCCGTCGGACGACCACCCGGCGAGGAAGATCATGCGGATGATGTTCATGCTGGAGTCGACGTGGGAGAGCTCCGACAGGGAGTGCTTCATCGCCTGGTGAAGCTCGAGCTGCTGCGGCTTGCTCAGCACCTCGCCGCACACCTTGCAAGGGAACAGGTCCCCGCGGGCGGCGAACGACCTGGACAGCTGCCTGGTCCCCTGCGGCGAGCATGGCACCGGAGTGACGCTGAGGGAGCTTGGCGACATCGGGGACAGGAACGGCGACGCGCACGGCGACGACGGACTGGACAGCACCACCGACGCCTGACGCTGCGTCACGGACTGAGCAAGCGGCGATGACAAGGTCGTGGCGGCCTCTCCTTCCTCTGCTGCCGGAACAGCATTCTTGGCTCCGGAGGAGGAGAAGACGCGGTGGAGGTAGCACCGGAGGTTGGTGGCGAGAGACGACACGTGCCTGCGCCTGGCCCTGGCCCTCTCTCGAACAACGGTGGAGGACGACGCCGCGGGGGAGAACGCGAGCGGCGATATCTTCCTCCTCTTGCTGCTGCTGCCGACGACGCCTGTACCCTTCCCGTCAGCGTAGTCTTCCTCCTCGTGCTGCTGGGAGGCAGAGCCAGGCGAGAAGCAGCAGCCGGCGTGGCCAACGTGGAGGAACATGAGAAAGAAGAGGGACAGGAACCCGCGCAGCAGGGAGCTGCATCTTGCACCACCACCCGCCATTAGTCCCGGTCTCCGGCCTCCGGTCACCGCAGCTCAGGCTCCAGGGGCGGCGACTCAGATCATGATCATGTCGTCCCACGACAGGGCCTCGGGCTCCAGAAGGGGTTGAAGGAATACTCTGATGGGTTGAGCGAAGAAGCAAACCCAGGCGGGCAGGAAGAGGACGGAGGGAGGTGGAAAGGGGAGGGCAAAGTGCGGGAGCTTAAAAGATGAGAAGGGAACGTGGGCTATGCGTCTGTGTGGCCGTGTTGGCGAAAGGACGGAAGGAGAAAGGCGATCCGGAGGGAGACAGCGACAGGGTGTCCGTCCGGGTACACGCACGAATAAGTTTAATTACTACTGTACGTACCTAGGATGCAGATGCATCGCAGCAGCTAATCATGCATCACGCAAAGCGTATGTTAGCGACCCAAAGGCCAGCCCACGCTCGACCAGTGTATTTGGAGGCCCAAGGCCTCTCTCAGCCCAAAAGACCGGCCTGAAGGGAGAGGTTTGCCCAGCTATATAAGCTGGTGTCGGCCTCCCTCAACTGGCAAGGTGGGACTAAACCCTGGGTGCATCCCAACGGTTCGTTGCTACACGTGCCGTCCGTTCGAGTGCTGACACCTCATCCCCCTGCGCGGGGCAATGGCGGTCGCCACACACCTAATAGCGACGCGCACGCTAGCTCTGATACCAGATGTTTGCGACCCAAAGGCCAGCCCACGCTCGACCAGTGTATTTGGAGGCCCAAGGCCTCTCTCAGCCCAAAAGACTGGCCTGAAGGGAGAGGTTTGCCCAGCTATATAAGCTGGTGTCGGCCTCCCTCAACTGGCGAGGTGGGACTAAACCCTGGGTGCATCCCAACGGTTCGTTGCTACACGTGCCGTCCGTTCGAGTGCTGACAGCGTACAGTGGCGATGCACTGAACTACTCCAGCATCGATGGTGGTCGGCACTGTACTCTTCCCAGCAGCCAGAGCCATGGCCATGCGCCATTACACCGGAGAGATGGCAGATAGGGATGCAGGAACTTGCATAGAGAAAGACATAGCGGCCGAAGTGGACGCGCTACCGATCGAAGACCAGATTGATGCTGATCAGTTCAGATCGGATCAGATCAAGCTCGTCGGTGCGCCGGACTGGAACGGAGAGGCGTAGGTTCGGAGGGAGCTATCATTGTTCACAGGCCTGTCCCGGTGTCTCCTCTCTCCATCGCCATTATACATCATCGCGTCCCGTCTCGACTCTCGTCTCGCTCCATTATTATTACTCATCTGCAGGGGCGAGATTAGAAAAATGGCTCGTCGTCGGCGGCCAGCACGGCGGCTCTGTCCCTGCCGACTGCCGTGCTGGCCGGTGCCTGCAGCTACACCCCAAAGAAAATAGACGAGGCAACGGACGGTACAGGCTCCAGGGGACGGGACAAGATACGCTCTGTTCCAGCCTCGCTCCCGAACAAACGGCAAAACGTGCAGCGGCAGAGCCTGAATCCGTTAGCTCCTCCATCATCGAGCTGCATTCTGCCCAGGAAGACAAGATACGTACACGTCGATGGGAATGAATCTTACCTGACCACGCCTGTTGGTGGTTCCATTCATGTGTGTCCTCATGAAGCCTGAAACACGGCCAAAACAGGTGGGAGGCCACGTCCACAGTTGCATACATAATCATCTGCATCCAGGTACAGCGTACTCGAGTGAATGGAATCCGAGAGACTCTACAACGTGCAAACAAACGTTAACACCTCAAACCTGCGGCTTACACAAGAAACCAATGATGCCGGTACCCGCTGCACTAAACAAACAGTCAGTCAGACAGACCAGAGTTCTTGAGATCCGGCGCCATCACGGTGTCCTGGTGGGGCTCTGCAGTACTACCGTCACTGACACACTCATGTCCTAAATGTGATTTTCTTAAGAAAAGAACACTTGAGCACATGCATACTTTTTTTTTTTTTTTGCGGGGATTGAGCACATGCATACGACGGTACAACGGTACAAAAAGACCACTCCAGTGCGATTTCCAGGATCTCATCAACACAGATGGTACTCCAGCTGGTAAACCAAGAATCCAAGAAAATATTCTGTTTATGATCCTACAAGTCGCCGGAACTTTAATGAAGCACTGTTCAACTCTAACTCCAAGCATTCACCAAGATAATAAAGATCAAAGTACAATGTGCAATGAAGTGCGATAAACGGGCTGGCCCAACGATATGTTCCACCTACTACCACACAAAACTACTCGATAATTCAAAACACTTCATTTCTACTCCTTACAACTGTTAAGGCCATACATCACAACCCAGAAGGATTTCAAGCTAATATAGTGTGCACCCAGGTAAGTGGACAAATTAGTAGTGCTAAATGAACAAGGTCCAGCACTGAAGCAAACTGGAGAAAGCATGTCTGATACTCCGAGTGATTCTATAGCATACGTTGCCTAGCTAGCTTTGAATTTTTTTTAGGAACGCTTTTAATGTTGATAAGAACGAAATATGACCATTCAGTTATTAGCCAGGGACACCCACAATCATATGGTCATACTGATCTAAAAATAGTGAACTAATAAGCTATCATGTGGGTACAAGTTTGTGGTTATCTCTTTCTTTGTATCATTCTAGGTTTGTCTGGAAAAAAATCTTGATGGAACCACTCTGCGAACTAAACTGTACCGGTATTCTAGAAAACCTATACTGCACAGATTAGCTGTTGCAAATACTGTTTTGGTAACCACCTTTGCTATATGAAATAGTACATCATTAAATATAAAAGAAAGCTATCTTTTGGAGTCCGTTGTGATGTTAAACGAAAACCAGTCCCAATTTAACAATCCATTTATACAACATTCCCGACATAAGCGTCCTGAGAAGTCCCGTAAATTATTGCCCATACTTGAATTTCTGCGAGTGCTGCAACTCAGTATGAAAATTCAAAAGATCTGGCAGAAGCTTCTAAGTCGGTGGTCGAATTTTGCACTGGCAAAGATCCTACTCTGACAACAAAGCGAAGGTCACAACTCACACTACAAGGGAAACTGAGTTTAAGATTGAAAGAGGAAGACACGTATTATTACGATACTTATAGTTGATGTTTTCATGATAATTAGTACTCCCTCCGTGCATTAATATAAGACGTTTTAGCTATCCAACATGTTGTCTACATGCATACTAACATGAGTGCACATACACACTAAAAATGTCTACATACATCTAGATATATGTGAATGTGGACAAATGCTAAAACATCTTATATTAAAAAACGGAGGGAGTAGTAGGGTAAGCCCTGAAGAAGTCATGTTTTTTGAAAATGACAGTGTCCTAGACCACGGTCCACGGGCTTAAAAGATTCCAGAGTCAAAAACCAGCTGGTGACAACTTTACTGACAGAAAATCTTATAGCATTTTTTTTGTTCCAAGGAATACCCCCAGTTTCCTCAAAGCTATACTTCCAACTCATCTTTAATGTGCTTATTCTGTAACTTCTAAGAGTTCAGTAAGAACTACTCCCCAATGCTAGAAAGGGAACATAAAACAGTTCAATGGGAGTTCCATGAGAATTTTTTTGCCAGCAATGTTCTTGATTGCCTAACTGATAACGCATGTTTCTCACCAGCTAGATACAGGAGGGCATGTGCTAAATAGTGATTATATAAATTGCTCGACTGTACGGTGGACCAAAAATAGTTCCAATGTTGCACTATACGCCTTCATGGCATCCCAAGCTTAGTTTTGCAGGTTAGTTACACTGGACAAGAAGAGTACATCACTGGGGAATGTTGTAGAACAGAAGAGATAATTGACAGAATACAGAAATGCTGCTACTCTATCGATTTCACCAAGGAAAGACTGAGTTATAATTTGAAGTATTGTGGGAGAGTAAATCACTAATATTCGGAATCTGATATCAAGTTTCTGAGTTATAATTTTTGCACAATGTATAGTTACATAAGTCATCATCTACAAACTCTAGAAGAGAAAGATAAGCAGAGAAGATTTTGCTACCAGCAATACCAGGCCTCTCCCAATGCTCCTAATGGTACCGTCTCTTAACCATCCATTTCATAGTGGCATAGAGTTAATGAGATACGATGAAACCGCTTCTTATCCTAGATATCGTCTCTTCACACAAACCAATACATGGATTGTTGAATCTTTTACTCATCATCCAATTTGACACATATGATATTAATAAAAGACGGGTATACTGTATTAAATACTGGGTTACTAGCCATTGGGATGGGAAGTTTACATACGACAAATAAGAGACGGCCACAGGGACTAGCCTCAAGTCTTTTTACCATTTTAAAAGATAATAATGGTAACTTGACAAGTACGTTTTAACTGATAATGCCTTGGCTGGATAATCAAAAAGTAAGCTATATAACAGCCGTGCACAACATTTAGGGTGCTAGTGACTAATTGAATAATGATCTTCTAAAACTAACTTTTATTGCTAAGACTAAGGGATCAGAAAATATGCTTATACCAAAGAGGGTTACTTCAGTCTAGGCATGCTCACATCAAATGCATATTTAGGGGCAAGAAATGTAATGTTACCACATCAAATCTTGGAACGGAGTTGAGACAGGAAGAACCATATTCAGGATTAAATTATGCCTGACCTGGACAAAGAGAATATGACCGTGATCCTCTACTTCGACACTCGAAAATTTGCTATGAGAGAAAAATAGCACTGGCTAGGCGCGAGCTCTCCCACACTTCAACAACTGGCATGTCTTCTCTTGTCACAAACAAGCGGTCTCCGCCCCCTTCCAGCATTTCTATCATCCCACGCTTAGAATCCTCTTCGGTGTCCATATAGCTGCTCCTATAACTATTTTCATTAATTCCTTCTCTGTCGAGTATCTCCTTTGCTCTTGTTTGCTCCGCCAAATTGCATAAGTTATTTTGTTGTTCTTCCAGTCGGGACCAAACCTCCAATCCATCCTTCCGGCTGACAAACACCTGGGACTTATAGCAATGCAGAACACTACCATGACCCCTCCACTCCCTCTTGGTCCCGATGACATATACACCCAAGGGTCGTTACCGAGGCGCCTCAGGTCTGCAACTCCAATATCTCCTGACTTTGAGCACACCTTGTAAAGCATCAGCTGCTTCACATCCACGTCTGCATCTGCAAATGGATCTCCAAACCTGCTGCTTCTCCCAGATCCCCCGGGCTCGCTCGTCTCCCAGACCACATTCCCAGACCGAATGTCCCACAGTCTCATGTACCCAGAGTATCCAAATGCCCCTGAGCTCACAGATGAAGCAAACAGCAGCCCAAGCTCCTGCAGGTGCACTACTCGGCCCGGTGAAGACGACTTAGCCGCACTCCCACTTTGCCGGCCAATCTCCTGTACTGGCTTCAGAGTTACAGGGTCAATCGCCAGGATGCAGTTCTCCCGGTGTGGGCACTCAAACGTAGCGAAGATCGGTGAATTCGTGTTGGTGGCATCAGCAGGAGGACGGGCGGCAATGGCAATGACCTTTGCTTTGAGGACGCGAAGGTCGCTCGGGTCTGACCATTCAACGGAGGCGACGTGCCGGCCTTCGAGGAAGTCGTACACATGGAGTCCGGGGGAGGAGCTGGACCCGACCACGGCGAGGCTGGGGGCCAGCTGCCGGAGGGAGGTGGCGCGGTGGAGGTGGGTCCGGAAGGTGGTGAGATGGTCCAGCGCCGGGGAATAGTAAGTGAGCTGACCGGCGCCGTGGGCGAGACAGAGGGAGCCGTCGTGGTGCGCCGCGATGGTGGTGGGAAAGGGCTCGGAGGCGGGTGACAGGGTGGATGCGAGGGAGGCGGAGAAGCCGAGGAGGGGCGGAGGGGAGAGCGCGGCAAGGAGCTGGGCGTGGAGGCCGTAGAAGAGGGCCTCGTCGAGGAGGACCCCGGCGGGGAAGGCCCGCGGGGAGGAGGGGGCGCGGATGGCGGAGAGGATAGCGGAGAGGAGGGCGGGATCGCGGTCCACGAAGGTTGGGGTTGGGGAGGGATCAATAGAGAGGGAGAGGGAAAGGGAGCTTGCCTCCAAGACGAAGAGTTTGCCCCCCACGTTTAGCTGCTTCGCCGTGCCACTCATGTCTCCTCGTCGGCCGGCGCCGGTGCCGGCGGCGATGGTTTCCATCGATGCTGGCGCTCACCGCTCCCTGTCTCGGAAAAATCCACTGCTCTCTCTTGCTTGTACTGTTGCGCTGTCCGACGAGAAGGACGACTTTTCCAGATTTCAGTTCAGACTACTGGATAAGAACGGAAGCTGGGCCAGCCATGTCCGGCCTGAAGCATGGCCGAGCCAACCTGCAAACTTGCGACCATATTGTAACTCATGTCTATCGCGAATCACAAAGCAAACAACAATTGAGGGCATTTTTCTCACTTCAACCCCACTTACAAATGAAAAAAAATCCGTTGCAACCCAACTTACAACAAATAGATGCACGAATCACGATGCAAATTCGGTGGTATAGAATTTGACTGAACACTAATTTAATTCTCAACTAGCTGAGAATTGACAAACTGTTTTTAAGAGTGGAAGGATCCGAAAGGACCCATAGCTGCTATTGATTAACCATGGTCTAACAAAATTACAAGGACCCTAAACAACTTGATTTGCAATGTGTTCCTTCTCCTCTACTTCGTCATCAACCAGCAACCAAGCACATTGGCGCCGGGGACCGAACCAACCACTTGGGACAATGCACCTAACGAGGAGGCACCTCCATTTCGCACTGGGAGTAAGCATCGCAGACGCCTGATGTAATGGAACCACTACCTAGATGTAAAAAACTAAAAACTGAGGCAACGTTGAATACCAAGATAATACCAAACGTCGGAGCTCCCACGGGCCGTCTTTCTAGAAGAATCAAAGGGGTCTGATGGCCTGCTCCGTCGCGAAGGCTGCGGATGATGAGCTCGAGAAAACATTGCCACACTAACTCGAATAGCAGCAGCAGATCCAAAGAACCCGGTTCCATATCTGTCTGTAACACTACATCCCCACACCGCGTATTCAAAAGATTGGAGAGGATTATCTCGGATCTAGGAAAATCCATACAAACCAATTTTGGATGAAACAATCCTAAGAAATATCCCTACAAACCCCTTGTTTTTTGTCTAAATTAAAAAACACTCCAGATATGTGTATTGGGTTGGAATAGTATTTGATGGGATTGGGTGAAAAGAAAGGTTTCCTCAAATCCCGTCCAGTTCCCAACCCTCTTGAACTGAAGTTACACCTCTATTATTGTTGACTTGTGATCCAAATTCATACGAAGGCTATGCAGATAAAAGGCTAACTTCTATCAAAGCGAAGCGAAGGTCATCACCTTTTTATACACCGCTTGTAAGTCACCGCTCGGGATAAGTGAAGCCGCACGGTGGAATAGTATTGATGGGATTGTTGTAAAGCCCAGCGTTTGTAACCTCTTCCGATATAGTGAAGTTTCATTGGCTAATGCCACAGTTTTTTTCTAGATCGAAGGGTTTCACGTTAAAATTTTGTATCCCCTATGTTGATTATGTTCTTTTTCGTTGTTTATCACCTGCCCTGTACAACACCTACTCCCTCCGTAAATATAGGATGTTTTAGCTTTCTTAAAGTTTGCATGTATCTATACACGTTTTCAGGGTGTATATTCACTCATTTCAGCATAAATCTAGTCCATATTGAAATATTTAAAACATCTTATAGTTAGGAAACGGAGGGAATACTAAACGAGGCCTGAAGTGGAAAGGTGCATATTCATCCCGTCTGGCTAATTAAGCCACGTAGGTCAGACCATAGCGAGGCTCAGAAGCCAAAGCAGGACTCTTTTGAGTTGACAAATTAAACAATAGCATATTTGTGCTAATGATTTCCATGCACATATCGGCTGGTAAACGCACCAGGGTTAAATTCAATAAATCTACTCTCTAATTTCTAGCATATTTGTGCTAATGATTTCCATGTTCATATCGGCTGGTAAATTGTCGCCTACTTATCACAAAGTGTGATGAAAATTAAAGAAAAAAAGGTTATTCAAAAGCTTCATTCTTCCACATTGGGTTGTACTCATGCCTACATAATCTTAGGATGAGCTCACCAGCAAGGGTTGTGGAACAACACAGTACAACACATTAGGCTCCATTCATAGTCTCATTCATAGTTCTCCATCTATTAGATATGGAGAAATTGTTCCATTACAAACAACCGAAAGTGTGGGCAAAGAAACTGCTAGGTGTAACTGTTCTCATGACTAGAATAAGCACAGCACAACAAGCTAACCTTAAATCAAGTTCATGTTAGCATCTTTTTTCCATAGGACATTTGCAATGTCGGTTTTGCAGTTACATTTTTTGCCTTTTAATAATAAAGCCGATTGTTGTCTTTCAAGTTTCAATATAGATCAACCTAATAGCTTAGTATATTCGACAAAAGTAATATGACAGTAAATATAGAAGAAAACATTACTTTACATGAAAAAGTACAGGAAATCAAAAGCACCTAGCTAGAGCAGAAGGTCGCGAACTCTAACTGGTCTTTTAACGGCATTCGTATAACCCTGCAAAGAACCACATTCATGGGTTAATGGCGACCCTAAAACCGAGAAGCATTTGCAGTCCAACAATAGCGAAAAGTAACCAGGTAATTTATCAATAACAAAATCACGCAGGATCAGTTCCTGGCAGTTAAATACTATTACCTCTGTTCCAAAATATAAGACGTTTTGGTAGGCTAAAATGGTACTTCCAAGCACCATGTGACCGACTAGCCATAGTAAGACTCGTTAGTTAGTTCCATGAGAACTGGGTGCTAACCCAGTGGCAGAGGCTGCGAGTGCGCGCCTAGCCGGCCCGGGTTCGAGTCCCAGCTGCGCCGAGGCATACTCGAATAAACCGGGCATCTCACCTACCTAACAACGTAAAGTCAAGGGAGGGATCATTCCCCCGTTGACCACGTTTTTGTTAGTTAGTTCCATAACTCAATTTGCAAAATGGAGCAAGCATAATGTTCTCTTAGCAGGTGTTCTATCTTCTACACAAAAATAAAACGTGATGTGGTACTTATATAGAAGGACAAACGGCCAATGATAGTTAACAATATTACAGTTTATATAATTTTTACAAGATTATCATTGTTTTCATGTTTATAACAATGAGCGCACAAAGATGAATGGAGACTGGTGACTGGTCCAAGTTTGTCACTTCAGAAATCATGGTATGAAAAACACACAAACCTCATTGTATTTGAAGATCAGAGGGCGCAAGTCCCTCTGAACTGTTGCTCTTTGCTGTGCTGCGTCAACATGAGCCTTTGCACCCGCTGGTCTTTCTTTCCTAAAGCTGTTTTTTGTTGAGGAAAACAGGTGGCTTCAAAATAAATGCCTTGCAAACGCAGTGGTGTTTGAAAATAATTATAACTGCTGAATTACCTATGGAAGAAATCAGTTGGGCGACTTGAAGGTTTCTTTGCAGGTGTCATATCTTTACCCCTCAAACTAGAGACTGGCTTTAACTTTGGAAGTGTAGCTGATTTAAGCTTAGAGCTACCGTTGGAAGAATCCAATGCGGTAACAGCTGCTGCTTCCTGGCATGTAGCTGTTGAAACTTCACTCCTAACTGCTTCACTAGTTTGGTTCAACAATTTTCCCGCGCTATCTTTCATGATCTTTTGCTTCTCTACCTGCAGGAAAACAGCATGTTTTAACATGAACAATAGCATAGTCTCTTTGTTCCTCATGTGACATTTCCCAACATGAAAGGCTCCTGACAGGAAGAGATTATACAGAATACATATTGGAGTTACAACAATATGTAACTGTGGAATAGAGTTAAAGTTCAACAGAGCAAGATCCATTTTATCCCGTGAACTATGGTGCCTGGTCCAAAATGAACCCGAACAATGAAACCGTTAATATTAAACACTGGACATTATTAAACAATTCAAGTTGAACCTTGGCCCGGTTTTTTGCTAGTGGTTTTGCATTTCAAAAAATGCTAGGAATATGTGACGTGCTTTCAAAAAATGAGAAGACAGTCGCAGATGTATAAGTGCTAGGAATATGTGACGTGCAAATTTTCGTCATGAAATATCACTACTTGTGTCATGTGCAAAAATAACAGGATAAATAGGTATCTTTTGGTACATAAGACGCACTATCATATTTTTGATATTTTTTGCAGATTTTTAATCCATAGGCTCCCCTGCATGCACGACATTTTGTTTTTCACAAACTCTGTGAAACCACCCTAAATAACCGGTAAAGGTTTGGAGGGTCATTTCATCTCCGACATTCAAAAAAAACAGTCCATGGAGAGAATGCTATAAAGTGAGAACAAGAAAAAAATCATTAACTAATATGATCACCTGTGTTGCATAAAACACAAAAGATAAATGACTTTGTTGTGTCATCTTTGCAGACATAAATGATAAATAGACATTTTTCATGAATTTCGCGGGGTTATCATTTCGTAGCATTCCCTGCGTACATGATTTAGTTTATATTTTCTGAAAGTCCTGAAACACAAAACCACTTCTCAAAACCAGTCTAAGGTTCATTTTAAATGATTTTAGAAAGTTCGGGATTTAATATAAATTGTTTCATAATTTAGGGTTCAGTTGGACCAAGTACAATAGTTTAGGGTTCAAAGTGGATTTTTTTTCCTAAATTATACAACAGATACTATAGACTAACAGCTCAGTCCCCAAAAAGAAAGCAAGTAATGGATCTAGATACAATCAAACCAGTTGCTGTATAGTGGCTGGCATTTAAACTCGGGCCTTTCACATAGATTTCACTGCAGATAACATACTAACTCATGTCATATGGTTGCGATCAGTTTTTCGAGTAATGTATAGCAACACAATATGGTCTGGCCAGTTCATGCATACAGGTTCAATATAGTTTGCCAGGAAATTATGAACAACAAATTGTAAGCTGTAAGTGTTGCATAGAAACGAAAAACTATCATTATTTGGTTTCACAGGCCAAGGAAGTTACATAAGTACAAGCAAGATATAGAACTAAAGGGTTCGACACATAGAAGTTAGAACTACTAACCTCATGCACCAAGACCTGTTTCACGGCCAAAGAGAGACCAATGTGCTCCGATTGATAGCCCTGACATCAGCAGCTTTGTCAAGCACAGTGAGAAAAGAGAAGAAATGTGAAATAGACCAATAAAAAGATTGGAAAAGAACCTTAAAACTTATGATATCATTGATTGGAGGATCAAGAGAGAGTGAAGGGATATCAGTAGGCACAATAGATCCATTTGCCCTTTCTTGAGGTTCAAACTTTGTATTTTTGTATGTAACCGAGTAAGAAACCATAGTATCAACTAGCTGCACGAGTTCATTTTTTTCCCTTTCTGACTGCAAATTCAATGCCACCTGAATAGATTATGTATTGTTAGAAAGCTAACAGGGTTGGAAATATATAAAACAAATAGGAGTATAAAATATTGTAATGTCATGTCAATATTTAGGGCACGCGGCCTGACATCGCCGGTCTACTCAACGCAATCAAGATGGAGGCCAGATTATGGTGTCTGGAAGTGTGGCTTTGCTGCCGGCAGTCTAGCTTTTAGGATGTGGGGCTGTAATCTTGGGTGTGGTCCCTCCGGGCTTTACTGAACTCTTCTTGCTACCAATGAATCGAAACACGAAGCTTTCACATTTTCTCGACAAAATGCAGTGTAAATCTACATGTTCCAAACTAGTAAGTTTTGGACCTACACACATGTTTGACTCCAACAACTAACCCTCCACATATTCCAAGTCCAGCAGTAGCCCTACACACATTCGACCCCAATTCCAACATTTTTCACTTTTGGGTAATTTGTAGAATATTTTGGGTAAGGGCATGCAAAGATAGCTTTGTCATTCAATCCTTGCTTGTAATTCTTGGTCTTACAAACCAATATGAATTCGAGGACAAATTACTTTGTGCCAAGCCTAAAGGGATGTTTGAAAATCTAGCTTTGGAACAACACAGTAAGCTGAGTGAGAACTTACAGGTCTCAAACTCAATGGGGAAAGAATATGTAAAAAGGGGGAAGCAATGTCTTCAACAAAAGATTCCACGGACAGGTGCCTTGAAATGAGCGGTGACATTCGGTTTTGCCAGGTCTTCAATGTATCCTTCTTTTCCAAAAGCATTGTTCGGCACCTAAAGACATATCCACATTAACCCAGAAATTGTATAGCTATTAGCTATGGATGCGTAAAAGATACCTTTGCAAAGCTTTTGGCCACTCAATATTCGGCTTCTCAACTTGAGCAACCATACGGCTTATAGTGATGGCAATAGATGGTTGATATGCTGAAGTATAGAGATAAATTATTTAAGTTAAGTCTAGTATTTATACAAAAAGAAGGTAAAAAACAGTCACATAGTACCTTGGATTGACATATGCTGTGTTCGATAAACATATTGCGTCAAAGAATCAGAAACTCCAAGTACATCAAGGCATTTCACCTGTAAGGTGGGTGCTACAGTAAGGTCGCAAATATATTACAAAAGCAAAAAATCCATGAACACAATGGTGGGTGCACAAGGTCCACACATCAAGGCACCAGCCTAGCCTCTACTTTAATTTGAAGTGTGGGTACATGAAGGTAAAAAAAAAATGCAATGTATGATTAGCTAGAATTTATACCGTCTTTTGTAACATTGGGTCATGGTAAGAGAGTCTTAAGAGGTTTTCGTGAATCCCATCCATAGTAACATCATAGTCACCACTGCAAATACGATGTGATATAATAAGGAAGTGAACCAAGTTCATGTAGAAAAAAAGTTTGGAGTTAACTAAAATAAATGTTACCGGTTAGATATGAGTGAGAAGAGAGAACCAATGTCCTTATCTCCGCTCACATGACTATCAGCCATTTCTGCCCGCTTGAGTTTTTTCTTTTGAAGAACCTGTGAAGCAAATTTGCTATGATGAAAAACTGTACAACATTGCTAGCAGCAATCCATCACATGGATTGCATTATGAACTAACGCTTGGAACTCATTTTCTGCACCATGATACACTTATTGCTAGCCAATGATGGTATCCGCAGAAATCAAATAAATGAGGTACGGAGCAGGCATTACAGTAAAAAACATCAGACCTGTTTCCAAACATCAAGGATGCTTTTCGACATGTCCTTCCGTCCAACGACTTGTGAATCAAACCCTGACTGCTCAATGAAACATACCAATGAGAAATGGACACTATATCTGTTAAATAATAGCATCAGCCAACAGGTGGCTATCTCAATTAGCTCACTTACAATGTTTAGTGCCTCTTTTTTCTTGTTCAGAAATTGAAGTGTGTTCAGGCATGATCGAATGTCACATTCTGCAGGGAGGCTTTGTTCACTTAGTCTAATCTCTATGAGGCTAACCGGTCATCTCATGAATAAAACAAAATTATACGTGCACTAGCAATTCTCCTTCATCCATCTGTGCAATATATAGGTACATAATACAAGCAAAAGAAGCAGCACTACAAATGGCAAAATAATAGGTTTCACATCCAAGACAAAAGCATTAGGCTGCCAGCACTGCACAGACTCAATTCACAAAACTACAGTGAGGATCCTGAGTGTCTGGGAACAATAAAAAACAGGCGTCCGAAAGTAAGTCAGCATATAAATATATTTTAGTTAAATGCACAAAAAACATAGATGTAACTATCCATTTAATTTAGCAATAGGGTATAGATATCTGATTAATTTGAAAACACACCGTGTAGGAAGGTCAAAGTAAAAAGGTGCTATGATAGTTCTGGCGTATGTTTCAACATAGCTGAGTTTGAGTACACAACTAAACTAATTAATGAACCAAAAAGCTAACTAAGTTTAGCTAAACAGATATTGGAGTAAAGAAACTATTGGGTTGTTTAAACATAATAAGAAGACTAGAACTCTAGAAGTCAAGTATTATCACTCAAGGAGATATGGCATTTCCATTAATCAACTACTCCCTCCGTCCGCGAATAAGTGTACTTCTACCTTTTGTGGTAAGTCAAATTTATTAAAGTTTGACTAACTTTATAGAGAAAAGTGCCAACATTTATGACACTAAATTGGTATCACTAGATTCGTCTTGAAATGAAGTTTCAAAATATACCAATTTGATGTCATACAAATTGATACCCTTTTCTATAAAGTTTGTCAAAATTTTAAAAATTGACTTAGTACAAAAGCTAGATGTACACTTATTCGAGGACGGAGGGAGTACAGTATCTCAGTCTGCTATTGTTATAGAAAACATGGGCATAACATTATTCACAAATATTAAGCATATTTATGGCTTTAACAGAGCAAAAGGAAATGTACCAGTATAATCTGCCAATGCAGAAAGGGCAATTGAACTTGTCTTGAATCCTTCCTTCTTGCATATGTACTTGAGCCTAAACAAACAAAACTTACTCATGAACAAAATGTATCACACTAAGATAGACTGTTAGAATGTTGTTAGTAAGTGCATTTACATCACCTGTTCACCACACGACTAATCGTTGGCTGCACAAAAATATGAACCCTGCAAACTTGAACCAATCCTTGTAAGAAAAGCTTACACAATTTTACGAATGTACATAACTAAAAGAAAATACGGAGAAGAAAATGTTACTTGGCTACTTGGCGTAGTTTTCTCAAGGCTGGAGCATAAAGGTCATTGCATATACAAATTACCTGTAAAATAATATTGTATGATTCAGTTCACTGTGTAAGCATTACAGTGTTAAATAATGGCAAGTGACAACACATCATTGCTTACAGGCCTCAAAAGTTTTGCTATTCTATGACCTTTCCTTGAGGAAGCCTTTTGACCTTGTGTTTCTTCAGCACCAGTGCTTCTGTCAGAATTTTTGTTCTTTTCAGCATTGATCTGCACCGAAAAAAGTTACTGGTCCATGAATCAGAGAAATGCATTATACTGCGGAGAATAGCGTTTACAGTACTCAACTAAATAACAAAACAACAATGAAGAATATTCTTTCATTAACACAAAAAGAAGAGGGATTAATGCTGAAAAGGGGGGACGAGTAAAAGGAGGCAGAATAAAAATGATGAACAATCATTGTATGAGTTAGGACTACGATGTTGCCAACTTACCATCTTTAAAATAACCTCCACAGCCCCTTTCCCATCACCAAGTGCCCCATCAATTTCATCAATTACCTACACAATTCAGCAGAACTTAATAGAATGTGGGGAAAGTAATTTAACAGTGTCACAGCATAACTTAACTCACCAGACACTTAGGTTTGGAATCTGACATGATAGAGTTCATTTGAACTACATCAAGAATTTTTGGTTCAATGGATGAAGCAGAACGATCATCGCTGGCATTTATCTGCATGTATGCAGTATTTAACATAAGCAATGTACAGGATTTGTAGTCAGGTAGCTATAAGCAGCTGAGGGCAGGCACATAGACCAATAGCTAAAGTAGTCACTCAACCATAACTAACAAGAAGCAATACTGAAGTGGAGTTTGGAGGAATGTTGCTAAAGGACATGTCACCATAGGTCTCAAAGGGATGCAATGGACTGATACTTACAGTTTTGCAGTGAATAAATACCAAAATAGTATGCAACAATATCTAGTTGTGACTAGATGATGTGTAACAAAAGTAAAAAATTGAAGACAATTCAGAAGAATGACAACAGATATATCTGATTCACTAATCATATAGCAGATAAAAGGTGTATCCTTCTAATAGGGGGTGACTCAACATTGCAATTATGCATCATCACATCGAATCAAATAGAAGCTGCCAAACATAAACAACATATGATGTTGATTATAACCTCCACAACATGGTAGCCACAATGCTTGGCTGCCACATGAGCAAGTGTTGTCTTCCCAAGGCCAGCCGGGCCACATAGTAGCAACACCTGCAACATACACAGCAAAACTTCTTAGTACAGACACAGCTTGCAGCCATCTACCCAAAACACAACTGAAACAAATACTAACCCACCTTTTGTTCTGGCGCATTATCGACGGTGGACTTTTTGTTAAAGTTGCTTGCCAAATCTTCTGAGTTGCTACCAGGTTGATTTTGGGGCACGCTATCTTGATTCATGACATAGCCTCCCTTGGTCTTGGAAAAGAAACTTCTGTTCTTCTTTTGGATGACACAAGAATGCCGACGTAAGGCGGATAAAGTATCATCACTTGTAGCCCGAATATGGGACCCAAACACACAGGAGTCCCATTGTTTCAACCATAGAAGTACCTGAACAAGGTACGCCAAGTAAAAAAGGTCAAGCAGAAATTCTTACAGAATAGGTCTACACTTATAAACATATTTCTTAATAAAATAGAATGGCTATTTACCTCCCTGTTTGTGTGTTCATCACTTAACAGCTCTGTGAAAGAGTGTGGTGCATACTTCTCCACCCAAAGTTGTTCTGTAACTACTGGAGTCACTGGACAACCCTCGACATATTGTGTGTCTGTGCTTTCCAGCAAGGCCTTCGCACACATTATAAAAGATAGATTAGCACGATAGTTTTACTTGTTGCCTACCAACTGCAGAAATTAAGATGGCACTAGTAACAAACATAATAATGCTTAGTCAGGCCTTACTCAGGCATAGTAGCCTGAAAAGTAGAATTTTCAGATTCGCAGTGCTTAGTGCAGTAATCCGATTTAAGAATAATGATTTGATTTTCAACTTCAAGCTCCAAAATAGTAGATTCATGATATCAGAAACTAAACATGGTACTTTTCTGTTGGGAAGTCCAAAATGATAAAGAAAAAACTACACGTTCTCTATTTTGGGGATAATCCATAGGATTAAGTATCTCCCTATAAAATTAAGTAACATAGTGGCTACTAAGCACCTATTTCTAGTAGCTGCCAACATTTTTCTTTAAAGGGGCGGTAAACTATATATGCTACTGTTTCCCTGATATAGCCAAAATTTTGAGAAAAAAATGCCCAAATAAGCATTTCGTTCACTGTTTGCTTCTTGTAGAAGCTTTCCTACTTGGCCAGAATGTGATGATGCAGTAAACCAAACCAGTTGTTATTGAGTAAAGTAAATGGTCTGCACACACATCTCACATGTGTACCTTTGCTAGAGCCTCTTGCTCCGCTCGCATTGTTAGGGAATGAAATGATTCAGAGAGAAGCCCTGAAGTAGAACAAATAAGAATAAAAAGGTGTGCATTAGCAAACCAGGTCAAACGAATCTCAATTCTCGGGAGAAATGATTAAGAGCGCGAAACTGAAAGAGGCAACTTATTCACTAACCCTTGTAGTTGGGGTTCGAAACTGAAGCACGCCGCCTAGTTCCCTCAATTACTTCGCTAACCAGTTTCTCCGTCACAAGCTTGGCATAAACCCTCTCTCCGTTGGGCGCCGTGACGGGCATACAGTCCCCCTGGATCTCCGATGCGAACCGCGACACTGTCTTCTCGGCGACGACTTCGACGGCGGGAGGGGGCGAGTACCGCAGCCAGTCTTCGTCCACCGGATCCTCCAGGCTGACATTCCTCCTCTTGCTCCTCTCCTCCTCCTCCTGCTCCGGTGGGGGCGGAGGGGGAGGCCGCTTCAGATTGGTTTCCGACGCTTCCTCTTCGTACACAATTTGGTCGACTGTGTCAGCAATCGGAACATTCTAATCCCAGGTTTGTGATCTTGGAGGTGGGGAGTGATGCGTACCTGAAGGCTTTGCGGGGGGTGCGGCTTTCTCCTGCGGGGGGTCGTGCGGCTTGCTCGCGACGGCGGCGGCGGGGAGGAAGCCCGCCTCGGGGTCGTCGAAGTAGGCGTACTCCTCTTCTTCCGGGAGGAGGCCGTGGCTCTCCATCCACTCGAGCTCCTCCGGATCTGGCATGTCCATGTCGGCCTCCATCTCCGTCGCCGACGCAGAACGGCAGCGCGCTGACGAATCCCCGAGCGGCGGCGAAATTCGATGGCGGGAAGGGCAGGGGAAATGGAGCGTAGGTTGGGGTGTTGCCGCCTTCTGCCTACTGGTTTTGTGGTGACACTGAGAATGGTGATGCGGAGTAGTGTCATTTAGCCCAACATGCTCTTTCAGCCTAGCATACTATATTGTCATGGGCCTACTATTGCTGTGTATAAATGACCGGCAGGCGGCAGCCCAGGACTTCAGGTGCTACCGTATTACCACTGCACGGGAAAATCGTATTTGACGCCTACTGCGTCAAAATATTTCACTCTTTTTTCTGTTTCAGTTTTCTTTTATTTTTTTTCGTTTTAAATTACCCGTGTTCTTTTTTGGTTACTTTTCTTACTTTTAATTTTTCTTTTCCTTTCTGTGTTTTCCTTTTTATGTCTCTTTTTTGTTAATACTCCAGAAATTATATGAATATTTTGTAAACCTCTTGAACAATAATTTTGAAATGCGTGAAAATTATTTTTTCTCAAATGAATTTTTTTTAACTCCCATAGAACTAGTTTAAACTGTATGAATATTTCTTGAACCTTGCGACCAATTTTTTTAACCGTGAGAACATTGTTTCTCTTGTATGAGCATTTTTTTGACTTCTCGAAAAAAAGTCAAACCGTATGAACATTTTTCGAAAACATCCAATTTTAATCATGTAATAAGTGTACCATTTTTTAAATCTTGTGAATAATTTTTCATATTGTGCGAACTTTTAAACCTCGTGAATATTTTTTTTAAACTTACGAGAATATGGTTTCTTCTTATTAACATTTCATGAAAACCTCGTGAACAATATGTTTTCATCTATATCACCATTTTCCTCAACATTTTTAAAAAAATAAATAATAAATAATATAATAAAAATAAAAATAAAAAGGAAAATAAAACCGAGAAGAAAAAAGAAAAGGGAGAAACAAGAAAGAAAGGCAACACTCTCTACCACGGCGGTCTTCGGACTTCGTCGTGATAACCTGCGCTGAAGGTGCCAAAAAGGAGCGCCCCAGTACATGGTAGCACACCTAAAGAGTTTCATTTTTGAAAGAGAAATAATTGAGTGGAACAATTAGATATGGTTCTATAGTCTAATAAAAATTCAAACCTAAATTTGATCTACATATAGAAAATTGAAAAATGAAAAATGAAAAATAGTTTCACAAAAATAAAGAAACACGAAGGAACAATTTCTAGACACGAGGCAAAACCATTGGCGACCGTGAAATGAGACCTTTCCCAAGTGGTTAGGATAACAAGGCAAAGCCGTTTGCCGCGATGATGGAGCCAAAGAAAGGGTTTACTCTGAGCTAAGGCCTATAATTGGGAGTGCGGGCAGGATTAAAGTGGACAACAACAATGGGGAATAAAATGTGCCCGAAGGTTAGAGGGGATAATCGGAGATGGCAATGGGTTTGACTGTAGTGGTGGTTGGGTGTGCCGAAAAATGGGGGCCAATATGATAAGTAGTCGTTGCGTCACTGAAAGGATCTAGATGCCGCCTAGCGAAGGGTGAATGGATGATTTAAAACATACATATTTTGTTTGAATAAATGCGAAAATAATCTAGTTGTTTATTTATCAATCATATAACATAAATATATTAGGCTCAACTAAGTGCACCATATTTTATAGCATATTACATTGTTATGACTAGTTCCCCACATTTCTTTAGCGCATAGGATGTCTTAGCCGTGATTTACATGTAATATGCTATGAATATTTGGTCAATTTTATAATATTTGTGATCTCCGACGATATGTTACTTCACCTATGTAGGCTAATAGGATTGCACCGTAGAATAAGAAAGAGAGGAGGGATGGTGGGAGATGACAAAATCTTGTCCCAATCCTTGAACTTGTAATAGGGGTTTTTCGATCAGGGACCAATAAAACATAAAGCTATACAATACTAACGGGTTGACGATGAGCGCGTTTCACGGAGAGACGTTGGTGGCGACACCCGGGCGATTTTGGGCGATCGCCGGGGAGTCCACCGGGGACGACGCTTCTGAGGTCGACGGCGATGAGGCGGAGACCGACGTTGAGGAAGGAGAGGCGCATGGTTCGTGTGCCTTCCGGTACCAGTGCAGGTCGCCGTCGCCGGAGGAGCAGTTGTGTGTTGAAGAGAGGAGTTCGCGGGCGAGCAGGAGGGTGGCCAAGCGTCATGCACAGAGGTATGCCGCTATTGCTTTTCAGGTTGTTTCGCCGGAGCGCAGGTGTGCGTTACCTGCTTCTGCTAAGTTCGGCGGCGACCGGAGTTGTGCGAGACTCCGTCTGCCGTTCGGGCGTCCGAGGGATTTCAAACTACCAGTTCTCGAGCCATCGGTCTTTTGCGATGATGGACTGGGTGGTTGGGAGGATGTGGTGGGACGGCGGTGTCGTCGTGCCGGCGGTGACTCGCCGGAGTCAGGGAAGATGAGCGTGATTTGCGGATCGCCTCGGATAAATTTCAAATTAAAGAAAACTCGCGATAATTGCGGATCGCGATTGCCTAATTTTCAAAAATATAAAAAAGGCCATGCGGGCCGTAATTCTTGCGCTATGGGTTCTGCCTCGTCAGGAGGCCTGTTGGAGATTGCGGTCGATTCTGGTATCACGTACGATGCGACGCGAGGCAGGATATCTCTTGAGCGTCGATCTCTCCTAGGGTTTAGACCTCACAAACTCTTTCCCACGCCGCCTACCTCTTCGATGGCGAACAATGGCGGTGGGCGTGGGTATGCCGGTGATGGCCGTGGCGCGCCACCAGGTCGTGGAGCTGGTGGTGGGTTCAGAGGGGGTTTTCAATCCGGTCGCGGCAACGGTGGAAACGGCCCGCCTTTTCGAGGTGGTGGCCGTGGCTTCCAGGCTGGAGGTTCGGCTGGTCAAGGGCATGGTGATCAGCGACTTTCCACCTTTGAGACAGGGGGTTCGAGCGGAACGGCTGGGCAGGGTGCCAACAGACAGCAAGGGCAGGGTGATTTTCGACAGCAAGGTTCGGGTGAGTTTAGACAGCAACCTTTCCAAGGGAATTTTGGGTCTTTCAATGCGGGGTCTGGGTTTGCTGGTCAGCAGAGGCAGTTTCATCAAAGTCGGCCGTATCAGTTTCGTGGTGGACTGCCTAGTGGAGGTAGAACCAATGAGTCGCAAAGGTGCGTGCTGGGTACCTGGATCGAATTCTGCTAAGGAGGTTCATACGACCTTGTCCGAGGAGATGTTGACAAAGATAGTCAGTCAGGTTGCTACAGCTCTTCGGCAACCAGGGGTGGATGTTGCCACCCAAAGTGCTCCGGTTCAGGGTGGACAAACGATGACGGCAGCGCAGCTGCTAGCAAAGGGTGCGACTCCGATTGGTACTGCGACCACCTCGGACTCACCTTCTCTTGTTCGGCATTCAGTTGGGGATCACTATAATGGGGGAGCTCCTGGTTTGGGCAGTGCAGAGGCTGTAGCTTTAAAAAGAACAAAAAAGAATGATAAAACTAGATGTTATCGTTGTGATGGGCCTGGGCATCATGGTAAAGAGTGTACCGTGGAAGTGTGTGACATTTGTGAAAGCAAAGATCACGCTTCGGAGAGGTGTCACTTGCTGTCGGCGCCAAAACCTCAGGTCATTTTGCATGGTCTGATCAATGAAGGTTTGATTTTTTGAGCAGCCAACTTCTGATACATATAAGCCTAAAATTGACAATGCTAGGATGGCGATGCTTACGGTGACCGGGGGTGAGCTAACAATTCCACAGATCGTGACTCAACTTCAGAGGTTGGTTCCGGTTCAAAACTTCCATTGGGAGGTGAGTCAACTTGGCAACAATGTGTTCAAAGTTCCCTTCCCCTCTAAGAGCGAACTTGAGAGACTCGCTATCTTTGGGGCTTGCAAGGTGCCAAACAAAAGAGAGATTACTGTTGTTCCTTGGGTTGCAACGGTTGAGCCTTTTGACACGCTGCCGAAAAAATGGATTCGGATTTATGGGATACCTACAAAAACTATAGGGGACTTTTTATCTTTGTGGAGTTTGGGCTCTTTGTTGGGTAAGACTTACAAGGTGGACATGAAATTTACTCGGAAGCATGGTGTGCTGCGTATTTTGGTGGGCTGTGTAGATTACACTCTCATTCCTATATCTTGGCCCATTTTCATTAAAGATGGTTTCTATAGACTGAAATTCAAGGTTGAACATCCAGTGGATGTTGGGGATAAAGAGAATGATGAGCCTAGATCACCACCGGCTGCGGATGATGGTGATGATAGTGATAGTGAGGGGTTCTCGAATCAGGATAAATCAGGAGAGGGCAAAAAGAAGAGTGGGGATACTGAGATGGCCACAGATGAAAACCAAAAGAAATCAGATGGGCAGGAGAATTTGGGAGCGTCGGCAGCTGATGTTATGCAAGAACAGCTGTCCGGAGTTGTGTTCTCTCCCATTGTTCAGAAACAAATTTTATTAGCCAAGCAAGAGCTGCGGTCTTTAGTTCAGAAGCTTGAATTAGATCATGTTGAGGATGTGGAGGGTGCGGAGGACACAACACTTAGTGTTGATGCAACCAGGGCTGTGACAGAGGAAGCTGAGAAAAACTACAGCAGCAGTGACACTGAGGTTACTCGGGCTGCGGAGGATACCCGGGCTGCGGCAGAGTTTTCAGCAATTCGCTGCCGCGGCAGCGAGTTGTGACGGTTAACGATGATTCTGTTAGCGAGTGTGAGCTCCCGCTGGTCGATCGCTGCCGCGGCAGCGGTTCTGCGGTTTTTTTCTGCTGAGAGATTTCTGGTCCTGGGATTGATAATGTGGCTGCGGTTTCTCAGTGTGACTTCAATACAGAGGGTGGTATTGCGTGTAACCCATCTCCTCATGTGTGGTCAACACCTACAAAAATTCCTTCTCAATCATCTTCGGTTGCACATGTTGAGGAGGCAGGGGGTATGTATTTGGATCGGCTTGGAAATTCTGTGGTGCCGCAGCCTCCAACATGCGATCAGGGGGGAGTGGGGCATGGCGCTGGTCACACAGCGATGGACATGTACGTTAGACCTTCGGAGGAGGATATCTTGGCTTATGGGGGTATGCGTGAGGTTGCGGTGAGATCAAGTCAACGTTTGAGGGAGCAGCCGAACGCGGATCTTCCTCAACTTGACCGTGCGATGGATCTTACCTCTCGAAAGGTTTATGGTTCTCCTTCAGGTACGCCGCACATGCCAAACTTTCATTATGTTCTTTATCTCATTCTGAAGTTAAGCGTAGATCACTTAAATTGGGTATTCTGTTAGGCAACACTAATGAGCAAGTAGACAATTCTATTTCTACCATTATGGAGTTAGAGCGTGAACGGGGGGTTATCTTTCTGAAAAATTCTTTGCCCTCAAAAAATGTTGAAACCGAATCTAGCTTAGCTTTGAAAAAGGCCATTAATATTTGCGAGGATCTAGTTGACGAGGAGGTTGAGGTCTCGGATGATCATGCGGATCTTAATGAGACATTAGCGTCCATAAGAGGAAAAGGAAAGAAAAAAACACTCTCTAAACGTGCGGTTAGAAGGGGTGTGCGTCTAGCTTTATACTCTAAATTTTAAAGTAAAATGAAGGGTGTGATTTGGAACTCGGATGGGTTTGGGGACACAGCAAAACACTTGGCTGTTCATGAATTATCAAAGAAAATAGACTCGACTTTGTGGCTATTATTGAGACAGGGAGGTCTTCGTTTGCCACACCTTTTCTTAATTTTTTAGCTGCGGGCTCAGATTTTGTATGGTATTGTATACCTCCACACGGGAGGTCGGGAGGTATGTTGATAGGATTTAATAATGCAGCTTTCACAGTACAAGATGTGGTCTCAGGTGATTTTTGCGTCAAATTACACCTGAGATCGAAGGTGGATGGGTTTAGTTGGGCTTTGGTGGTTGTTTATGGGGCGGCTCAGGATAACAAAAAACCAGAATTCCTTGCCGAATTAGTTAGAATTTGTGAAGGAGAGACGGTGCCAATGTTGGTTGGGGGATTTTAATATCATTAGAAGACAAGAGGAGAAGAATAATGATAATTTTAATGCTAGATGGCCTACTATCTTTAATGCGATAATTGAAAGTTTAGCTTGAAGGACTTAAAATTTCTGGACGACAATATACTTGGACTAGTAGACGAGATACGCCAACGCTTGAGAAGTTGGATCGTTTTCTAGCCAGTGTTGATTGGGAACAAAAGTATCCATTGGTAACGGTGCAGGCTCTCACCCGTGCGGGGTCAGATCACACACCGTTGTTATTGGATACTGGGGAACATGCGTTCACGGGTAATTCTAGTAGATTTTCCTTTGAGCTTTCTTGGTTTCGACAAGAGGGGTTTTATGATATTATTGTTCGGGAATGGAATGCGATCCAAACGGGCAATTCACCGGTTGAGAGGTGGCAAAATAAAATACGTCACCTACGTCAATTTCTTCGTGGATGGGCAAGGAATCTGAGTGGGGAATATAAAATTTTACGGGACAAGTTAATATTACTAATTAATGAATTAGAGGTTAAAGCTGAGACCAATCCTCTTACGGTAGCCGAGCGGGCAGCCAAAAGAGAGGCGGATGATAAGTTGGCACATTTGAGACGGGTTGAGGAATCTAAATGGGCACAACGAGCAAAAGTTAAATATATTCAGGAAGGGGGGAGTAACACAAGATATTTCCATATTATTGCGAATGGGAAACATAGGAAAAGAAAAATTTACAATTAGAACAAGAAGAAGGGACGATAGTTGGTCAGGAAAATCTTAAGACTTATATTTCGGAATACTATAAGAAATTATTTGGAGCGCCGGTTACAAATAATTTTTCGTTGGATGAGAGGGTCATTAATGATATGCCACAAATTTCAAATGAAGAGAATGAGATATTGACTCAAGACTTCTCTGAGAAAGAAGTGTTTGAGGCAATTCAACAAATGGAACATAATAAAGCTCCAGGACCGGATGGGTTCCCCGCGGAGTTCTATCAGAAATTTTGGGGGCTTATAAAAGCTGATTTGATGGCTATGTTTACACAACTGCGTGCGGGAAACTTGCCATTATTTAAGCTGAACTTTGGCATCATAACCTTGCTGCCAAAAAAAGAGGATGCGAGTAAAATTGAACAATATCGTCCTATTTGCCTTTTAAATGTTAGTTTCAAAATTTTCACAAAAGTAGGAACTAACCGGGTCACTTCTATTGCGAGTAAAGTGATCCGTCCAACTCAAACTGCGTTTATTCCGGGAAGAAACATTCTGGAAGGGGTTGTTGTTTTACACGAGACGATTCATGAGCTGCATCGAAAAAAGATGGATGGGGTCCTTTTCAAGATAGACTTTGAGAAGGCATATGATAAAGTTAAATGGTCATTTTTGCAACAAACACTTCGTATGAAGGGGTTTACGACACAGTGGTGTGAATGGGTGGCTCGGTTTGTGCAAGGGGGGAGTGTTGGAATTCGGGTTAATGACGATATCGGTCATTATTTCCAGACTCTCAAAGGTTTACGACAAGGAGATCCGTTGTCTCCAATTTTATTAATTTAGTTGTTGATATGTTGGCTGTCCTGATTTCGCGAGCAAAGGAGGATGGTCAAGTGGGGGATTAGTACCACACCTTGTCGAAGGAGGGGTCTCAATCCTTCAATATGCGGATGATACTATTTTATTTCTTGAACACGACATTGCGAAGGCCGTGAACATGAAATTAATACTAGCTTTATTCGAGCAACTCTCTGGGTTGAAAATAAATTTTCACAAGAGTGAATTGTACTGTTTTGGGAAGGCTAAAGATGACCAAGAGGAGTACCGACGTATTTTGGTTGTGAGATTGGTTCATTACCATTTAGGTATTTGGGAATACCAATTCATTATAGAAAACTTTTAAACAAGGAATGGAAAATTGTGGAGGACCGGTTTGAAAAGAAATTGGCGGCTTGGGTGGCAAGATTGTTGTCATACGGTGACCGTCTTGTGCTTATAAATTCAGTTTTAACAAGCTTACCAATGTTCTTACTATCCTTTTTCGAAATTCCAAAGGGAGTTAGAAAAAGGTTAGATTTTTATCGTTCTCGGTTTTTCTGGCAAAGTAATCAGCTCAAACGGAAGTACCGGTTAACTAAATGGAACTTGGTCTGTCGACCAAAAGACCAAGGGGGTTTGGGAATTTCGGTCTTAGAAGTACAAAATAAATGCTTGTTGAGTAAATGGTTGTATAAGATTCTTAATGAAGAAGGAGTTTGGAAAGAATTATTAGTTAACAAGTACTTAGGGGATAAAGCGTTGTCTCAGGTACAAGTTAAACCTATGGATTCACCGTTTTGGAAAGGGATCATAAAGTTAAAAGACGATTTCTTTAAGCATGGAAATTTTTCGGTTGGCAATGGAGAACAAACTCGGTTTTGGGAAGATACTTGGTTAGGTCGTGTTTCTCTTCAAACTGAATACCCATCTCTATATGCCATTGCCTCTAACAAACATAGCACGGTTCATAATGTTCTTGGGACAGTTCCTATTAATCTACCTTTTCGCCGGGTATTAATAGGTAATAATAGAACAAATTGGCTAATTTTAGTTGAGAGGTTAATGCGTGTTAACCTCATCGAAGAAGAGGATAGGTTCAAATGGACTCTTACTTCTAACGGAGCCTTTACGGTTAAGTCATATTACGAGGACTTATTAAATGGACACACTAGATATTTGCGTAAGTATCTATGGAAGCTAAAGATTCCACTAAAAATAAAGATCTTCCTTTGGTTTCTTAATAGAAAGGAAATTTTGACCAAAGATAATTTGCTTAAAAGGCGGTGGATCGGGTGTAAGAAGTGCGTTTTCTGCGATGCGGATGAGTCTGTTGAGCACTTGTTTATTAAGTGTCCGTTTGCTCGAGATATTTGGAGACTAGTGCATTTCACTTTCAATGTTTACCCACCTACGAGCATTGCGAATTTGTTTGGTAGTTGGTTAAATGGAATAGACAAGATCACAAAAGCTCGTATTCGAATTGGTGTTGCGGCCATATTATGGGCTATTTGGAATTGTAGAAATGATATTGTTTTTAACAAATCAAATTCCATCCATTATTTGCAGGTAATACACAAGGCATGCTATTGGATCCACTCATGGTCATTCCTACTACCTGCAGACCAGCGTGGGCTTATGGATGCCGGATGTACACGCATGTTGACTGTGGTGCGGGCTATCTTCAGCCGGGGTGGATGGTTTCAACCTAGACGCTTAGATGCTTAATAATATTATCTTGTTTGAGTGGCTGATCTTTGTAGCCACCTTAAGTGACCCATGAATTGTGAACTTGTACTCTTGGATGTTTAAATAATTGCGGATGGCTGTGTGCATCTTTTGGATGCAGAGGCCGGGATCCGCACCCCTTTATCTAAAAAAAAACATAAAGCTATGGTTGGAATTTTCAAAAGATCCCCGCTTAATTATGGTAACAACACAAACCAAATTCCAAAGTGGAAGCTGCAGCAACAACCCTGAAGCAGGATGACAGAGTCGGCACACATGGGAATATTTGTATGCGTTGTCCAATGTCTGCTCCGAGTATCCTGTTACTGGCAGACGTACCCAGCTACCCAAAACGACGGCTATATATATCCGATCTGATTTCCATTCCACTCGACATAACGGGAAAAAATGTTTGCATTGTCCACTCCTAGGTAGCTTTGCCGTCAGGACATTCTGTCTTGCAAGTTGCAACACGAAATTTAGGGATCGCTTCCACGCCAACGGAAGAAAAACGGAACCATGAAAGCATATTGGTAGCATCTACTCAAAGAAAGCGGCCAAGTAAGCGCGGAAGCCTTGCTCTCACGCTCTACCATTAATAGTAATCTCCTCATCTAATAAACACTCTAGAATGAGAGACTCGGTTAAGCAACCGTGGAAGCTTTGCAAAGCTCTGCCATAACAGCATCTTCAGATATTCTGGTATACATTAGCTTTCTAAGAAATAATGCCGGGTTGGGACCTTGGGGCCGTCCTGATGTAGCGATGTTGACAAGATACAAGATTACAAGAGGCAGGGCAATGGTGACAGCAGCGCGCAATCTGCTGTGCTGGGCTAGAATAGATAAGATGAAATCAAGTCAAACACATCAGTTTCCGTCGCTCACACGGCCAATTTGTTGGCCATCTTCACATGTTCGTGCGAATTCGTGCTCGAGCCTTCTGTTTATTTATTTCTCAGCGGTGACAGTGATCTCATTTTGCCCAAATTCAACACAAGGATCACATTCCCATCACATCGCTCTCACCCGGTCACCACTAGGAATAATTGCTTGTCTGCGACCCCGGGCCATCTGTAAGATGAGATTGCATCAGATATTTTTGTCCTTTAATGACGAGACTGGCCCTCTCGTGCTCGGGCAGTAATCAAACCAGCGCGGCGGTAGATAGATCTAAGAAAATGCACTAGCGCAGCACGAACGCCCTATAACGTCAATGGTTTTGCTATTCCCCGGAATACTTATTTCTAAGTTGCCGCTAAGGACCATTCGATCTGAACATTGAGATTTCTGCATGTGCAAAGGTTTGAGAAGATTTTCATCCCATGTACATGGATTCTCGACTGAAAATAAGATTGCAATAACATCATATTATGGAAGGAGTAACTATTTAAGGCATGTACAATGGTTGATAAGACAATCTTATCTTAAACCCGTCACGTAATTTAGATATTATAATAAAAACATGATGCAAAATGGTTGATAAGGCATATCCTAAAAATATGGTGATATATTGTTGCTAAGAGAAGTCAAAGCTCCTTTTTTCATTTCTCTATCCTCCAACTCATCAATCATTCTACGTAGCACTGCTAAGATAAGACCATTGTACATGCCCTTACAAGCTGGCCAAGAAAGAGTAACATTACTTAAAAGGCGAGAAGATCACTTGTTGTGAAAATGATCATGTAAACCCTTGGGTTGTACACCGAAACAAAACAATAAAAGGAAATGCAAATTTTATACTAGTACTTTTGATCTCCTAACTGTTGTGGGAGTCTAGGATTAAACTCCAATATAAAAAATCTTAGTCCGCTGGACTTCGAAACTGTCTTTATTAATCCTTCATAATGAAAATGTCTAGCGATCATATGATGATGATCTCATATATGTCAGAAACCAATCAACATAATGTTTGAAAAAAAACAAGAGAATAATTTGTCTACTCAACTAATTTGGATAAAACGTGGAGAAATTAGAAAATCAGGAAATTAATAAAACAAAATATAGGAACAATATTTTGGAAAACATAAAATCTTATGTAAATATATTTGCATGAAAAAAAGGAAAAGAAAAGTAAATGCGAAAAAAGTGAGCATTTTAGAACTTCTCGGAAAACATGGGAATTAAAATATATTAATGTAGAAAGAAAACAACTATAACTTTATTAAATTCCAAGGTTTTCAGACATTTACTAACCGTTATGCATTTCTAAATTATCTACATATTTATTACCCTTACTAACATATTTACCTGTTTCATCATTTTTTTAATTTTCTACTTTTCTCATTTTTACTGACTTGATATTGTGTTTAACAAAAAAAAACTGTTGCTCATTACTTGCAGGTTATCAACAAAGCCATCTACTAGATACACATGTGGTTCTTACTCCAATTTGCGGATCAAAGGGCGATTATGGATACCGGATGTAACTGCATGCTGGCGGTCGTGCGGTCTATCTTGTGCCCGGGAGGATGGTTAAATCATAGAAGATTAAATGCTTAGATTTTTTATCTTCAGCTAGCTCATTTTTGTTTCCACCTTGTGTGACCCGTGATTTGTAATAAGTTGGATGATACGTTTGACACATTTATTTTAATATAAATAAGGATGTGTGCATCATTTTGATGCGGAGGCCGGGAGTCTCCCCATTTCGACAAAAAAAATACTGCATTGGTGGCGTCATGTCATAATCTATAGCTTTTTTTAAAACGAGACCAGTTTTGTTGGTATTAAAATTTAAAGACCAAATTTATACAGTACTTCGCAAATAATGGGAGTCCACAACGGCAAAACATACAACAATGGTGCCAACATTCTAAATTTACCGGTGTCGATGTACATTTTCCAGACTATTTTGCTATTTCCAAGGAGGATTGTTGAAGTATCATTGGTTGTCATTTGACACCATTGAGTATATGAGTATATGGTAACTCCCATTCCCACACGTCGTCCTAGCACATGAAGTAAAGACTAAAGACTCGAGTGGGTGACCAAATTGCGGTGTGGACGGCGGAGTGGCTTCAACGCCGTGGGTGGCCAAATTGCGGTGATTGCCCCCTTTGTCATTGGGTCTCGAATCTGCGGCGCACCTTCTCTTCCAGTGCCACTTCGCCTCTCGCATTTGGGTCTTGGTGAGAAATTGGCTTGGTCTTGTGTCTTTCAATCCGGCGGGGTAGTCCAGGCATCACGACGTCAGATCTTGGGGGCTTCATGTGGTTCACAACCCCCCCGGGAAGGAGGAAGGCGATGGCTTCCCTTGTCATGTTGATCTCTTGGGAGCTTTGGAACGAGCGTAATGCTCGAATTTTTATAAATAAGAGCTCTCTGGCCAAAGTTGTATTTTCTCGCATTAAGTTAGAGGCGAGAGCTTGGTCTCTTGCTGGCTCTAAGCATTTGGGTGATTGTACGCCGGGAGAGTTGATACGTCCAAAACGTATCTATAATTTTTGATTGTTTCATGTCACTTTTATGCGTTTAACACTTGTTTTTATATTAAGTTTATGATTTATTTGGACTAACCTACTAATAGTTGCAAAAGTGCACAATATTCTTGTTTTACTCTTTGATGTGTAGGAATTATCAAAAATATAAAAGAAAATCTTGTTGGAGTCAAATTGGGACTTTCGTGAAATCTGTCTGAAGACGTTTTTCGAAGATGGTCACGGACAGAAGACGACGTCAAACGGAAAAAGTCTAGTCGCGAAAGTTGCGGGGAATTTTCCGCCGAACGATCTAGGCATAAAATTCGTCCAATTCCGAGTCCGGACGGCGGAGATAACCCCGATCTACGGAAACCCTAGATGTGATGATGGGAATCCGTGAGGCTATATAAAGGGAGGAAACCTAGGTCGTGGCCAACTCCTCCTACCCACGAATTGCAGCCACCAAAGCCACGTTTTTGCCTCCCCCATGGATCTCATCTCCATGGGGGAGGGCTCCCAAGAAGCCATGAAGGAAGGGGGCTAAGGGGCGGCGCTTCCCCTTGATGCCGGCGGCGCAGGAGGAGCCCCCTGCGCCACCGCCGGCGCCGCCCTGCGCTCCTCGCTGCCCCCTTCACTGTCTTCACCGCCATCTCCATCGCCAATTCCTCCTTCTATACAATGGTTCATCCTTCCACACACTTCTGTACCGCTCTATGTAAACATGGTGTTTGATGCTATAAAGTATTATCCTATGATCTATGTCATGTTTGTGTAGTTTCTTTATCCTATGATTGCATTGTTGAATGTCTTTGGTTCATTGGAGTTGTATGTTGATATGGTACAGTCCTTTGGTGTCCATTATATTTATGCGCGCATGGATCAAACATCTTAGGGTTTGTAGTATGTGTAAAGGAAGGGGGTAGTTCTGCCGGAGCGACATAAACCTAAGAACTCGAACCGGAATGTTGCACGTATGGGAGTAAGAGGACCATTAACTTAATGCTATGGTTGGGGAAACCTTAATGAATTGTTAGCTACGTGGAAGCCTGCTAACAATCCAATCATGTAGTATGTGTAATCGCAAGTAGTCGAGTGCATGTATCCAATCATATAGTATGTGTAATCGGAAGCCTGCTAAAAATTAGTTGTACTTGTTATCTAAAAATGTTTTCGAAAAGAAAAGTGATTGGAAAGATGAATAATGGTTAAGTGGGGGTCGACCTTGAACACTTGTGTTCATGTCTATGAAACCAAAACAAATATTTCCATGGAAGCTTTTCATCTAAAACACATGTATATATTGTACATATTCCTCTGTACCATAAAAGTAAAGTGCTAATTGTAGTCTCTAGTTATAAGAAAGTGAAAGTTTTGCTTTGCTGTCCAGAAACAGATTTTCTACGCTCCACCGTATAAAATGTTTAAAATCACCAAAACGTGATATTAATCTGAAATTTCTTGACCGCAAAGCCCTGTTTATTGTCTTTCTTTCATTAACTTTTCTGATTTGAGTTACGCAGCTGTCTCGAAAAATTAGATCTTCACTGACTGATTCAGTTTAGACAGATTTCTGTGCTTCGCTGTAAAAATCTTGATAAATCTCAGAATAGTGTTTTGACCTGAAATTTTTTGTGAATAAATCTGAGATTATTATCTGTCTTTCATTAGTTTGGAGTTTTTCGATTTGAGCTACGTAACTATCTCGTTGAGTGCCGTCTTTACAGACTGTTCAGTTTTGACAGATTTCTCTGTTTATCTAATATTGTACTTGGTGCTCTTAGTTTCCTTAGTTTTTCGATGGACAACGGAAATGATAAGAACCTCAGTATATATAGTGCCTAATGTTTAATAAATATTATGAAATTTGCCAACACTTGAACATTAGTGGATTTTATTTAATGAGTACTAACCCTACTAATGAGATTTGTGAAGTTTTATGTGGATGTAGCCTATAAGTTCTAATCAATATGGAGATATGAGATGAATAAGAAGACGCAAGAGCTCAAGCTTGGGATGTCCAGGTGCAACCCAAGAACATTATTCAAGTAGATTCAATCATCTAAGCTTGGGGATGCCCGAGACATCCCCTATTCATCAACTAACATCAGGTTGTCTTGTTCATGATCTATATTACCCGTCCACATGATATGTATTGTCATAACTTGTATTATAATTTGCTTTTATTTAGTTTTGGTTTTCTCTTATTTGTTTTTATCTAGTTCTTTATTTGGTTTTTATTGCTTCTTATTTTGTTTTCGTTATAAATTTAAAAATAACAACAAGATTTTCTTTTCTTTTGCTTCTTTCTTTGGATTTTATTTGGTTTTTGCTTTTGGTTTTTATTTGGAGTTTTCCTTACTGTTGCTAGATAGTTTAGGTCATGTTTATCCTCTGGTCTTTTAGTTTTAAAAATAAAATAATAAAGTACCAAATTTTACCCATTTGGTTTTAGTTGATAGTATTAAAAATGGCTTTTCTGTTTTCAGCAACTGCTGCTCACTGCGTGATTTTTCATATTTTACTAGAAACTCGAAAAGTCACGAAAATTTGACAGATTCTGTATCACCTAATCCTCTGCATGCGCAAAAATTGGAAAAAAAAACTCTGACATGTTTAAGTGCACCTAAAAATTACGTTTTTCCAGCTGCTGTTTTTCTGTACAGATTCTGACTTTTGTTGCAACAGTGGCCTCTTTGCGTTTTCATTTGATTCTTTTTTGGTCTTACCTTTTATTTAGAAGTTGGCCACTTAAGCAACCTTTTTCTAACTTAAAAACAAAATTTGATTTGGTTTAATAGCAGCACTTTGGAAATATTATCTATTGCACTAATGTCTAACCGCAGAAAACAATGGGAAAGTTTTTGTGTTGAAGTTTTTTCACAGAGAATGAAGGAACACCAAACTAAGAAATATTGAAGAATGGTCAAAGCCATAAGCTTGGGGATGTCTCCGTATCCCTCTTCATCAACAACCCCTCGGTTTGCAAACATTTAAACTTTGTTTTTCGAGCAACATAGAAACTTGCATAAACTTGGAGCGTCTGTATCTTATTATTTATTTGCCTTAGCATCAAAACACCGGTTACATTAATGAGGTGATTATCATATCTTTTATTTATTTAGTTGCTGGATTATTTGATGAAACTTAAAAATGATGTGTGCATAATATTTAGTACTTTATGTTTTCTTATGGTTAGTCTCAACTAGCTAATAGTGTATATTATGTTATTTTGATGTTAACATGCATTGTCCTGTTCATAAGATGGTATGGTATTGTAGTATCCTCCTCTGAAGAATTTATTTGGATCGACTTGGGGCATGCTTACACATGTGTATGACTACAAAGAAAAGTCTATTAAGGCTCTATGAACTTTTAGGACTCAAAGTGGTAATATCACTTCTTATGCCTCAGTTAATATTATTTTGTCGCAAGCATGATTATGACAGTTATTGCTCTCTTAGTTGTCGCTTCCCAGTCTATTGCTAGCCTCCACTTGTACTGAGCGGGAATGCTGCTCGTGCATCCAAAATCCTTTAACCAAGTTTTTCCATGAGAGTCCACTATAAATTCCTATTCATGGTATTTGTAATCCATTCCAAGTAAATTTTCATGTGCTATCTTTAAAACCTTCAAAATACTTCTTATTTGTGCCATTGTTTTTAGCTCATGAGGAAGCAGTAGTTGGGTTTGTTATCTTCCATGCTAAATAAAGTTTTCCCGACTTGCATGCTTCATCTGCTCATCACTAATTTTGCAAAGAGCTGGTTAGACCATTATAATATCTAAAAGAATAAAAAATATATAGACACTCCTCCATGGTATGAGATTGTTGGCAGGCACCCGAGGATTCGGTTAGCCATGGTTTGTGTAAGCAATGGTGGGGAGGAGTGTCAATCTATATAATATGTGCATATTATAAGTGCAAAGTATAAATATTTCGGAACCGCTCTCAAAACTTGTTTAGCATGGAAGATAATAAAAACTCTATTTCCATTCGTTGACAGGAACAACCACCTCTCAAAACAATTTTACTTCTGTTTTAAAAATAAAAAGCTCTAGCACATGTTAATCCCTGCTTCCCTCTGCGAAGCGCCTATCTTTTACTTTTATGTTGAGTCATCATTCTTTCTTGGAGCACTTCTTCGAGAGCATAGTTGTCATTCTTAGTATAATGTGCTTGTCCCAGAATATTATTATGTGTGGCATGGTTGTGATGTTTCTATCTTTGATATCTTTATTTCTAGTCTCCACTTAAGCTTCAGAGGTGCTCTAGCATTTATGTTTTGCTCAACTATAAATGGCAAGCGAAATACCACTTTACCATGCTTTATTATGATCATTACAATCTTGTTGATGTTTATAAATTTCATACTACGAACTCTTAGTTCGTTGTTATCTTTTCATTAGGTAACATGATTGCTAAGTTTTATTATCCATATATCATTTGTCATGCAATTGTTAAAGACCTGATCATAGCATTCAACATAAAAATTATCTTTGTTATCGTTTACCTACTCGAGAACGAGTAGGAACTAAGGTTGGGATGTTGATACGTCCAAAACGTATCTATAATTTTTGATTGTTTCATGCCACTTTTATGTTTTTAACACTTGTTTTTATATTAAGTTTATGATTTATTTGGACTAACCTACTAATAGTTGCAAAAGTGCACAATATTCTTGTTTTACTCTTTGATGTGTAGGAACTATCAAAAATACAAAAGGAAACCTTGTTGGAGTCACTTTCCTGAAATATGTCTGAAGACATTTTTCGAAGATGGTCACGTTACGGACAGCAGACGACGTCAAACGGAAACAGTCTAGTCGCGTAAGTTGCGTGTAATTTTCCGTCGAACGATCTAGGCATAAAATTCGTCCAATTCCGAGTCCGGACGGCGGAGATAACCCCGATCTACGGAAACCCTAGATGGGATGACGGGAATCCGTGAGGCTATATAAAGGGAGGAAACCTAGGTCGTGGCCAACTCCTCATACGCACAAATTGCAGCCACCAAAGCCACGTTTTTGCCTCTCCCATGGATCTCATCTAAATGGAGGAGGGCTCCCAAGAAGCCATGAAGGAAGGGGGCTAAGGGGCGGCGCTTCCCCTTATGCCGGCGGCGCAGGAGGAGCCCCCTGCGCCACCGCCGGCGCCGGCACCGCCCTGCGCTCCTCGCTGCACCCTTCACCGTCTTCACCGCCATCTCCATCGCCAATTCCTTCTTGTATACAGTGGTTCATCCTTCCACACACCTCTGTACCGCTCTATGTAAACATGGTGTTTGATGCTATAAAGTATTATCCTATGATCTATGTCACGTTTGTGTAGTTTCTTTATCCTATGATTGCATTGTTGAATGTCTTTGGTTCATTAGAATTGTATGTTGATATGGTACAGTCCTTTGGTGTCCATTATATTTATGCGCGCATGGATCAAACATCTTAGGGTTTGTAGTATGTGTAAAGGAAGGGGGTAGTCCTGCCGGAGCGACAGAAACCTAAGAACTTGAACCGGAATGTTGCACGTATGGGAGTAAGAGGACCATTAACTTAATGCTATGGTTGGGGAAACCTTAATGAATTGTTAGCTACGCGGAAGCCTGCTAACAATCCAATCATATAGTATGTGTAATCGCAAGTAGTCGAGTGCATGTATATTTAGCCTCTCCCACATGGAAAACTGCATCGAAGACAATGAATCAAGTATCTTCACTAATTAATGTTGGACAAATCCATCACACTTTTCACCACTTTTCCACACTCATGGTTCTGTTAGTTTAGTGTATTTTATTGCTGCAGCAACTAACTTTACTTTCCTGTTATTTATTATCATGCAAACCTATCTTGTTTACCCGTATTGTTGCTCTAGTTTTATTTCCTAGATAATGCAAACGTGTAGTGTGCGTAGAGTTATATCAGTGGTTGATAGAACTTGAGAGAATACTTATCCTACCTTTAGCTACTCGTTGGGTTCGACACTCTTACTTATCGAAAAGGCTACACACGATCCCCTATACTTGTGGGTTATCAAGAGTAGACTTTTGTTGTCGGTTTGTAGCCTTCGGGCATGAGACTTCGTTCCAAACTCCTTCTTATTCAATGAATTAAGGCAAAAAAAATTGCCTTTCTTTGAAAAAAAAGACTCGAGTGGACAATTTATCAACTCCATTGCACTCCAAGAAAATGTCACTTAATTTACTATTAATCGAAGATTGCACAAGTTGAGACTCCAACGATGAAACTAAACCTGTATCTAGTTCAACGGCAAGTTGTCCTCTTTCCCTGTTACTTATTAAGGGATGTCTCTTGGGGATTCTAAAATCCTGATTAAGGATTTAGATCCACATCTTGGGCGAGTCAAGGTCAAGGCGAAACCTTGGTATGGACGGTTTACCTACAAGGGGAGCAAAACTATCCTTATTTGACTCCTGCCTATCTAGCCTCCCCATGCCATGTACATGATGGGACTCTATGAACTTTCGAAAGGTATACATGGCGCATTTGACAATAAATCTCGTGCTTCTTCTGGAAGGCGACCAATGGGCGCCAAATGTACCGTATGGTTGAAGGGAATCGTAGGCAGAAAACAAAAAAATTCCTACAAACGATAACCATAACCTAGCGAAGATCTATTACTATGCAGATATACCGTAACGGAGGGGATCGATATACGTACCCTCGTAGACCGAAAGCGGGATTACGTTCCCGCACAAACGTTGTCGATGAAGCCGACGAAGCCGACCTCAAGGTCGTGTAGAGGAAGAAGACAACTTCCAGTGCCACCCGTGTATCACCTCGTAATTCCACACACGTACGGTGTAGATGACGACCTCCGAAACATATTTCGTTGCCTCCGATCAACATCGGACATGTCCCGGAACGCTTCCAGAGTCTCCGGTTTCTTTCTCTCTTATATCCAATCTAATCGTCATCTACCCTTAAGTGTGTTACCCTACGGTTCGGGATCACACAGACATGAACGAGACACGTTCTCCGATCAATGACTAATAGCGGGATCTGGATACCCATGATAGCCCCTGTGCGTCCACGAAAGTCTTTTATCGTTTGAACCTTTGGACGTCCAGTCTCGACCTTTTTGCCTAGCGATACTTAGATTGTCCGAGCATCGTTATCCGGTATCACGATTACCGAGCATGATCTCGTTATTGACAAATCTATCTTTAACTCGTCTGTGATATTACATCCCCGTGATCTAGTCACACGCTTGCAAGCTCATTGATGTAATCTCACCGAGTGGGCCCAGAGTATCTATCCTGCTATGTGGATTGGCAAATCCCGCTCTTGATCACTCGCCTCCACTGTTTCCTTTGGATACCCGAAAGTGTCACCTTTATTGTCACGCTATATAAGATATGCCGTTTGATGCGATCAAAGCACCTTCCAGAAGCAGCGATTTGATATGATCTCATAGTCGAAGGTATGAGCACTACATTTCTATATCTTTTGGGTATGTCCACCACGTTATTCACCGAATGACATTACTCCGTTGTCAACTGACGTAATTATCCATGATCAGGAAACCTTGATCATCTGTTACCCAACGGACTAGTTAAATAGAGGCTAGTAGAGACCTGGTTGTTTGCATACCACACGTGTATTAATGTTTCCGCTTAATACAGTTATAGCATGGTACAAAAATATATTACGAACAATTGAGATATGACAAATAAAATCACTTTATTAATTGCCTCTTGGGCATATCTCCTTCAGTCTCCCACTTGCACTAGAATACAATTTAATCTAGTTTACAACTTGGTAAAAGCTTAACACCTATAGCAATATGGTGCATGCTTGTCTCATGGAAGAGGAATTCAGTCAACAAATCTCCCACATTGAGATATGTATGTGTTTTGCAACACTTCTATGTCACCTTGTTTGACATCATCCCGTATCTTATGATAACGGTGAAATATATGTTTGTCGATGGAGTGAGACTCGAAACTTTGCGTAGCATGGGGCTTAAAAGTCTAAGATATCTATTAAGGGAAACCACGCAAGCTCGGAAAACCGCTCAGTCCAATCACACTTGCTACTTCTGAAGTAGACATATATTCCTATACCTATGTAGATTATGCGACAGTGCATTCATATGCAACTTCGCAAGCTAACCATGTCTTTCTTCAAAACAAAGGACTTCTCCTATATGAGATTTCTAATCGTATGGGTCAGTGTCATAACTTGCATCATCGTAACCTTTTACGGCAAGTTGTCTTTTCACTTTCACCCCATACCAGAAAACATATCTTCAGTTCTCTTTAGACACTGAAGGATATACTTAACGTTTGTTCATTGATCCATCCAGGGATCACTCTAGAACCGTTCTTCAACCAAGAACTTGGGTCACACCAAGTCGAGCTTTCAGTATGATAGAATCTATGGCTGAGGCATAGAGGATGTCGGACATCCGTTTCTCTCAATAACTATCGCTGAAACGCCAAGATAAACTTAATATTTTACCTAGTCATACAAGTAAGAACCTTTTCTTCGCTTGTTCTATTCTGAAACATTTCAGAATCTTAACCTAGGAAAATATTCCGACCTAATGTTATTAAGCCCCTTTTGATCTATACAATTTATAGACCTGATGCCTAATACTCTTAACTTCATTCATAGAAAATTTAATCACTTAAATAATCATTTATACTTTACTAGAGGATCTGTATCATTCTCTAATATGTCATTACATATAAATGAATGACACCTAGCTCCCACTTAAATATGCTCCGCATATAAGACCAGGGAATTTCTTTTAGCTCCCACTCAAATATGCCATTCACATATAAGATCAAGAAAAGCTACTTAGCTCCCACTCACTTCTTTGTAAATGCAGGTTTCTTCAACTATTTTGGACGACTCCAAAATCCTTTGATCACATTATCAAAGTGAAGATTCCAGCTCCGATATGCTTGCTTCAGCCCATGAATGGACAACTGAAGTTTGCATATGTCTAGCATCCTTAGGATCAACAAAACCTACTTGTTGTACCAATTACAACTCTTCCTTAATGTTGCCATTAGGGAACACGGTTTCTTTATCCATCCATCAATTTTTCAATTGAAAATAATTGCTAGAACAATCCTAAACAGACTTAGGCATCGCCACTTGAGACAAAATCTCGTTGTGGTCAACTTTTGAATTTGTCAAAACTGTTTTATGACAAATCGATCCTTATAGACGGTTGCCTTTCCGTCAGCGTCTATTTGTCATAAAATTCCATTTACTCTCAACGGCGTGAAGCCCATCAAGAAGATTTACCCAAGTCTTTACTTGACAATTGTACATGGATTTTATCTCGGATTATATATGGCTCATAGCCATTTCTCGGACTTAGGTCCACCATCGCTTTTTATAGTTCGTAGGTATTAACATGACGTTTCATAACAAGATAGTCATAGCACATAGTGCGGAAACCATTCTCGTATGCCTACGATCTTAGTACGAGCTTATAGCGTCATGATCATTATCATTAGCTTTCTTTCATCTGTGGAGGACGATATCGAACAGTTTCCGGTATCGGAACAGTTTCCGTTGCGTCACTCTGATGTCTGGAGAGGAAGTTCATTAACTCCGTCTTGCTCTACTTTCTTTCCACTTATACTTCGGACAAGAAACTATTTCTTGAGTAAGGTATATTCCAACAACAATTTTGCCTTTTGTCATGAGACGTACCCAACTAATTCTTTAGGTACACTACAAAGATTTATCCATTTTAGGTTTGATCGTATCAAAACACTAAAATATCGAAACGACAATCTAGGCTAAAAGCCATGCCATCACTCATATGGTATTGCCTCCACGGATTTAGATGGTTTCCCTATTATCTAACGTGAATTTTGTTTCTACCATATGACTTCAATGATCACAATAATTCGATAAGAGATTTTATTTACCACACACTATCCAATAGAGTGTGATTACGACGTCCTAACACACCATAACATTGTGGTGTTCCATGCGGCGTAATTTGTGGAACTCTTTTCACAAGTCTTCCAATGATATGCCAAACTCATAACTCAAATCCTTGTTTCCTCGATCTGTATCGCAGGAATTTGATTTTCTTGTTAAGTTTATATTTCTTTCTTCACTCTGAACTTGTTTGATCTTATCAAACTTTTCAGACCAGCATTTCATTAAGTGGATATCCATATATCTACTCAAATCATTGGTGAAGTTTACGAAATAATGATTTCCACTACACGTTAACGTACTTCATTGATCCACACACATCATTATGTATGATTATCAATAAGTTAAATGCCTGTTTCCAGAAAACGGTGTCTTAGTTATTTTGCAAGTGTCAAAAGATCAAAATCTAAGGACTTGGAGGTCCATCTGAATGGAGCTTCTTAATGCATATAACATTGACATGACTTAAAACGTTAGTGCCACAATAATGTGGTGTCATTATTAAGTTTGTATCCTTTGGCATTAATGTTATAAATGTGGGAGCTACTACCATCTGGATTCATATAAGAACACTTCATTCATAATCGGTGTATGATCATTAAAGATATCACTCATAAATGTAGGACAACAATTTTGTCACTGACAAATATGAATAATTGTCTCGCTAGAGGCAAGACACACTTATAATGATCATGCTAACAAGCGATCAAACTGAATTTGTTCAGATCCAAATTAATCCAAAATGGTAGATGCAGAGAGAGTGTCTATGGCCATTACAACATATTGCCTGCCATCATCAACACACATTGTCTCCTCATCCTTCCAAGCTACTCAAGCAAAAATCTGTTTTCATAAAACATGACTAGTATCAAAACTTAGTCACTGCTGCAAGTACTTGTTTAGGCAAAAACATTCATAACTCGTATATCATATATACACTATCATCATTGATGACTTCCCGGTGATTCATTTCATCTCCATGGTTTTTCCAACACAACCAAGAATTCATGAAGGTGAACGATTCCCCTTGCATGACATAGTCTATGACAAAACATTTGCATCTGGCAACGTTGTCTGTCATCCAGTGATCGAGCTGAGCGAGGCGTCTCAATGTCATCAAGTATGACCATGTCATCAAGTATGACTAATGTCATCAAGTATGACCAACGTCATTAAGTATGACTGCCACGTGCTCCTTTAATGCGAGTGTTCTCTTCCATCTTGGTTGAGAAGAAAACCTGATTTACGGTGGATACAGATCATCAATCTCAGCGACCATTCCAAATGTTCGCGATCTGTCAACACGCACCCACAGTTCATTCTCTATGGAGAGATCATAGCATACACTGGACTATGATGGAATTATCCGCACAAAACTTGATAATCCAAATTATCCTTTTGTTTAGCGGAATCTCCGGTCTATCTCCTATCGGGTTTTGTATCAAATAGAGCTAAAAGGTTTAAACAAGGAGTATCCTCAAGCTACGGTATAAAAATATGAAGTTTGGACCCAACCTTTTAAGTTTCTCAATCGCAGGAAAGCACCTAAGTTTAAAAGGTCTATCAAACAGGTTATTATCTACAAAGGTTTTGCAAAACATAAAGACTTTGTTCATAATAAAATATGGGTTCAAGTTTTAATAAAATAAAACTACTAGAACTCCCACTCAAAACGAATATCCCTCGCTTCGTTTTAGTGATTACACGATCCTCATCCATCATACTACCCCGATCGTCACGGCCGATAGCACAAGTTCGAAGGTAGACATCGCTATGTCAATCACAACAACTCTGTGACTCGTGCTTAACCTTTCGGTCACTGTGTTCCGAGGCCATGTCTGTACATGCTAGGCTCGCCATATAACCTATAGCGTATTGCTTGTGCAACGTGGCTTACACCCACGTTATGCGAACACAGATACGTCTGACACCCGATCGTCACGGCCTGCCTCGTAACGGAGAACTTTCGTGGTGCACGCTATAGGAGAACACTACATGGTTTTAGGAGGGATCATCTTATATTTCTACCGCGTGTAACTAATATATAAAACTATATATATACACACAATATAAGATGCACTCAATCTACATAACATCTAAAATGAAATGTAATGCGACATGATATGGTCTTGCGCCGATGGTCTCCTTCGCGCCCACAGTTTATAAACAATTTAACAAACCTACTTGACCATATCACATTGCCCCTGCAAAATAAAGTTAGACGCTTTCTACTTTATCTTTTGCATGTTTTACGTGGCTGCTAGGATTTTCGCACAAGAACTGTTTCTTACCTACGAATACAACCACAACAGCGATAAGACAATTGTCTCTATTACACCCCTTTCGGGGCCCTCCATTGCAAATGCTATATCAACTATTGTAGGAGAGACAGATACCCGCCAGCCACAAATACGGTACAAGCCGCATGTCAAGTGTGGAACCAGTCTCGCGTAAGAGTACGCGTAAAGTCGGTCCGGGCCGCTTCATCGAACAATGCCGCGATATGAAAAGTACACGCGAGAGGGTAACAAATGTAGAATCGATGCCCACATTCAACATGTGTTCTAACCGTACAGCTATATCTACGCATAGACCGGCTCTGATACCACTGAAGGGAATCGTAGGCAGAAAACAAAAAATTTCCTAGCAACGATAACCATAACCTAGCCAAGATCTATTACTATGCAGATATACCTTAACGGAGGGGATCGATATACGTACCCTTGTAGACCGAAAGCGGGATTACGTTCCCGCACAAACATTGTCGATGAAGCCGACGAAGCCGACCTCAGGGTCGTGTAGAGGAAGAAGACAACTTCCAGTGCCACCCGTGTAGCACCTCGTAGTTCCACACACGTACGGTGTAGATGACGACCTCCGGGCTCCAGATCCAGCAGAGCAGCGGAAGCGGAAGATTGGATCTAGTAGCACGGCGGTGTGCGTATAGTGGAGAGACTTCCCTCCTCGTACGCAGCTCCAGAAACGGAACCACGCTCAAGGTAGGAGAGAAGAAGAAAGAGATTCGATTTCAAGGCATGGGGGCACCTCCTTATAAAGGTGGAGGAGGGAGGCCACACCCCTTGGCTCACCCATGTGGGACTAAACCCCACATGGGGTGCGCCGGCCATGGGGGTGCACCGGCCATGCGGCCACCTAGGTGGGCCCCATTCGGCCCACCCTAGGCCGGCTAGGCCCTCCCCCCATTTCCCAAATAGGGTTTTTCCCTTAATGGGCCCCTCTAAGGCCCATTTAGGTTTAATGTCTTTAAAAATTCGAAATTAATTAAATAAAAAATATATTTAATCACTAATAACACTTATTAATATTAAATACATATTATTTAATTCATTCGAGCTCCGAAACATATTTCGTTGCCTCCGATCAACATCGGACATGTCCCGAAACGCTTCCAGAGTCTCCGGTTTCTTTCTCTCTTATATCCAATCTAATCGTCATCTACCCTTAAGTGTGTTACCCTACGGTTCGGGATCACACAGACATGAACGAGACACGTTCACCGATCAATGACTAACAGCGCGATCTGGATATCCATGATAGCGCCTGTGCGTCCACGAAAGTCTTTTATCGTTTGAACCTTTGGACGTCCAGTCTCGACCTTTTGCCTGGCGATACTTAGATTGTCTGAGCATCGTTCTCCGGTATCACGATTACCGAGCATGATCTCGTTATTGACAAATCTATCTTTAACTCGTATGTGATATTACATCCCCGTGACCTAGTCACACGCTTGCAAGCTCATTGATGTAATCTCACCGAGTGGGCCCAGAGTATCTATCCTGCTATGTGGATTGGCAAATCTCGCTCTTGATCACTCGCCTTCACTGTTTCCTTCGGATACCCGAAAGTGTCACCTTTATTGTCACGCTATATAATACATGTCGTTTGATGCGATCAAATCACCTTCCAGAAGCAGCGATTTGATATGATCTCACAGTTGAAGGTATGAGCACTACGGTTCTATATGTTTTGGGTATGTCCACCACGTGATTCACCCAATGACATGACTCCGTTGTCAACTGACGTAATTGTCCATGATCAGGAAATCTTGATCATCTGTACCCAACGGACTAGTTAAATAGAGGATACTAGGGACCTGGTTGTTTACATACCACACGTGTATTAATGTTTCCGCTTAATACAGTTATAACATGGTACAAAAACATATTATGAACAATTGAGATATGACAAATAAAATCACTTTATTAATTGCCTCTAGGGCATATCTCCTTCAATGGTTAAATGGGCAGACGTGTGCGCCCCCAAGGAAATGGGGGGCATAGGCATCTTAACGTCTTGCAAGATGAATGATGAATGTCGCGCTCATGGTTCGGTGGGGTTTGGCGGATACTTAGAGAGGAGGGGTGCTTTGGTTGCTACTTCTCAAAGCGAAATATATGCAGGGCCGCCCCCTCCTCGGTTCTTCTGGCAGGCGACCAATTTTGGCGATCTATCCAGACTACCAAGCATGAGATTAGAAAGGGTGCCCGCTTCTCGATTGGTAATGGAGAGGGCACCCTACTTTGGCTAGACCTGTGGCTTGATAAAAGCCTGCTACAACATAGATTCCTGACTCTCTTTGTTATCTGTTCGGACCCGATGTAGTTGGTGGCCTCGGCAGTACATATTGGGAATTGAAACATGTCGTTCCGACGAACATTTGGACATGCTGAGGCTACAACTTGGGTCGAGCTACGGAGATCGATCCCGGAGGCGTTGCCAGGGGGCCATGATCTTGAGTCATGGCACTTGGCGCCCTCCGGGACCTTCTCCATAAAGTCGGCCTATCAATTCTCTTAAGTGGCCCGGTTAGGGCTTGGGCCACTCCCCTGTGGAAGGCCCCCTCCCCCCTAAAAATCGAGATCTTTGTGTGGCAACTTCTTGGGGACCGCCTCCCCTCGGGGCTGGAGGTCGTAAAGCACCACGGCCCTGGGGATGGCTTATGCCCCATGTGTGGGATCCCGGCCCGAGACGGGAACCCACAACATGTTCGCATGTCCTGCTGCCAGGTTTCTATTGAACTTCGTCCACGAGGCGTTGGGGCCTGCTTGGCAGGCCTCAGACCTTGGCGAGTTCATGGTGATCTAGGTGAACCGGACCGGGGGGAGGCCACACCTGTTCTGGTTGGTGTTCGCCGGAATGGCACGGACTTTTTGAACGATTCACAATAAAATGGTGATTGAGCTGGTGTTTCATCGGCGTGTTTTTGACTCAATGTTTAAATTCCTGATTTTCTTACAACAGTGGCACCCGCTATGTTGGCAGCGGGACAGGGGCGGCTAGATAACATGCTTTATAGTTTTATGGGGACCGCACGTCATCTTTCCTCTCCATGTACCCGCTGAGCACGAGAGGGCCTTGTCTTCCGTTCTTCCCTTCTTCTAGCTATCTTCTTGTTGTTGGTTTTACCTGTGTTGCTGCCCCATCGAACTTTTCTAGCTTTTCTTTTGTGCTTATAGAGTTGTATGGACTTTCTTAATATGTTGATTTATTTATAAAACGAGGCTAATGTCTGTTTCGAGGAGTTAGTTGAAGTACTTTAGGGCGCCATCTCTACTTGTTGAATGTTGTACACTTGCACTACATACATCAATACATGCGATACGACGAGAATAGATAAACCAAGGAAAAATATAGCACACTATAGTTACGTCGGGCTTAAGATACGCTAATAGCGTGTTATATCGTGTTATACCGGGCTATTAGCGAGACGTTGAACATTGTTTATCTAGCAAGACAATTCTCAACCCGCTATAGCGTGTTATTAGTGGCGTTATAGCGCTTTTTTTTTGGTGGATAAAACACAACATGCGCGCTCACTGAAGAAGTCGGCGCATGTGCAATGCGTCGGGGCCAGGCAGAGCGGGGAGCAGAGCTAGGCTGGACAATCCTGTTCGTACCTGGCGGCAACCGCCGTCAGCAGCCAAGAACCTCAATCATTCCCCATTCTCGTCCGAAACAAATTTGCACTCACCCAACAAAAGTTTCCTGTAGAGTCCGTCCGTGCGAAAATGCCGTGTTTTCATCGGATTTTCAAGCTTGTTTGACCATTTTTGCCAACGCAACGCAACGGCACGAAGCACAATCCGGGCGGGGTCACAGTCACACCCCGCGGCAGGGGAAGGCATATGCCTCGTTCAGTCTCGGAAATTATTCTCTCCCCTCTCCGGGTCGATCCTGATTACGAGTAGCACACCGCAAGCCAGCCAAGCCGCGGCGCAGGGAGGGAGAAGCTCGATTCGATTCCCCCGTCTCCGCTCGTCCGTTGTACTTCCTCACCCACCACCACCCGTTTTTATTGTCTTCCTTCCACGGCCACTGCCCAGTCCACCACGTCGTCGTCGCCCTCCCCCAGTGGCGTCCGCGCCCCGTCGTCGCTTCGGTGGTGGTCGCGCCGGCGGCACGCGTCCCCGTGCGTCCACGCGCCGCCGCCTCCGTGCGTGGGCTCCAAGGCCACGCCTCGGTGGTGGTCTCCTTTCGCGGAAGGATAGGGGGCACGCCACGACTGGGAGTAGTAGACGCGACGCCACGGGGAGCGAGCCGGCGGTATAATTCGGGCCGTCCCCGTCCCCTGAGCCGGGGGATCGGCGCTGTTTCTGTCGCTGGTCAAGCAGGGCAGGATGGGGCAGGCTCCGGATATGGCGGCGCCGCTGCTCGTGCAGGTGGAGGACCCGGACGCCGAGTGGAGCTCCAGGCCGCATCGCATTGCTCTCTTCGTCGAGCCTTCGCCATTCACGTCAGTCTCCTCTCATCTCCCTCCTCTCCTCCCCTTCCTTCATTCTTCTCCCAAGTGCTAGCGCAGCCCGTGCTGATCGGATCATACCGGATTAGATCAGATCGAGATGCTCTGTAGTCTGCACGCGTCTGTGCGCAATTCGGGGTTGCTGGGTGCATGATTTGTAAAATTTTGATCTGCCGACGACTCCAGAGTCAATGAATGACTTCTTCCTGTTGGCTGTGTCGCAGTTACATCTCCGGCTACAAGAACCGGTTCCAGAACTTCATCAAGCACCTGCGAGAGATGGGCGATGAGGTATCCGATCCTTGTAAACAACCCTGCTGTCTGCTTGTAGATTAGGCATGTATACCCCTGTTTTCGAGATCGTTGTTGTACATCGGAATTGACGCCCGCCTATTGGGTTCAGGTCTTGGTCGTCACCACGCACAAAGGAGCTCCCGAAGAGTTCCATGGAGCAAAGGTCGTTGGCTCCTGGAGGTAATCCAGCACAAACTGTCTTCACCTTCTACTTTAGCGATCAGATCAATCGAGATATAACAAACGAGTTCAGGAACCACTTTACTGAATTCACAGAAGTCAGAACAGGCTCCCATTGAGAAATAAAGATTCACGTTCTTAACAAAATGAAGCAACGCAAGCAGAGTTTCCTGTAGTCATCTGCAATTGCTAGTTCGCTAGATTTATGGTGAAATTGATGATATATTTGTTTTGAAGTAATTTTCCCTGTCAAGTTTCTAAAAAAATCATGCCGTCAAAATTCAGTTTGTTGAAAATGTCTTCATCTTGCCTGCATTTCGAATGCCTAACTCCCTTTTTCAGCTTTCCGTGTCCACTGTACCAAAATGTTCCACTCTCGTTGGCATTGAGCCCCAGAATATATTCTGCAGTGAAAAAGTTCAAGCCAGACATAATCCATGCCACTTCACCTGGAATTATGGTAACTGTCAGAAACTCAATAGGCATCCACTGCCCTTTGCCTGATGGGTACTTATTAGCTATTACCACCTATCATGATTTCAGGTTTTTGGTGCTCTTGCTATCGCAAAGATGATTTCAGTTCCAATGGTGATGTCTTATCACACACATCTTCCAGCGTGAGTTTCTGTTCTACCGCTTCATGTCAGTTGGACCAGGGTTGTTAATAGGTTTGCATTGTTGGATTGATTTCATGTTTTGGCTTTCAGGTACTTACCAGGATACAATTTAAATTGGTTACTTGGGCCCACATGGAGTCTTATACGTAAGCTCACTGTCATCAATTCTTTTAAGCTCTCAACAAAACTCACGAGCTGAGAAAAAACCAAAGTTGGCACACGGTGTTTCGGGTCATAGGTGTAGATGTACCCGTTATGTAAAACATTTTTAAAATGTCAAAGAATTAAAACAATTTTTTTGGATATACACCCGTATATTTTATGTTCGCATAAAAAGTTACATGAAAAATGACATTTTTTGTGGCCTGGGTAAAAAGGACAAATAAATGTTTCGTCAAAATTTATTTTAGACCATCGGAATTTGTCCTTTTTACACAGGTCACAAAAATGTCATTTTTTCACGAAACTTTTTGTGCGAACATAGAATATGCGGACGTATATCCGAAATCTTTGTTTACAATTTTTTGAGATTTTAAAATGCCGTTTCTGGATAGTAGGTGCATCTACACCTATGAGCCGAAGTTGATTTCCCCCAAAGTTGGTTTTCTCAAGTTGCTGACACTTTTATTTTGTGTTGAAGGATGCCTCCACAGGTCTGCAGATCTTACTCTAGTTCCTTCAGTAGCTATTGCCGAGGATTTTGAAACTGCTAAAGTAGTATCAGGTAAACAGTTACAGTTAGTCTGTATTTATACATTTCTTACCTTCGTCCATTCTAACCGTGACCACCTTGCCTCTGCAGCAAACAGAATACGGCTTTGGAACAAGGGCGTTGATTCTGAAAGCTTCCATCCTAAATTTCGGAGGAATGAAATGCGAGTCAAATTGAGGTATCCAATATTGCTTCAAATTTAACAATTCAAGATTTAGGAAAAATGTTGCACAGGCTAACATATTTTATTTTCCTCCCCTATTAGTGGTGGTGAACAAGAAAACCATTGATAATACACGTGGGTCGTTTTGGCCGCGAAAAGAATTTGGAATTTCTGAAGAGGTTAGCCTTTTTCTTGTACAAAATATATCATCATTTGTTTACATGAACTCGACTTTAGAATTTCGAACTACATGGAAGTAAAAATGGAAAGAAGGGTAACTTCTTAAATGTATTCAGTAACAATGCGATATTCGTGGAAAACATGATCTGCATCCATGATATTTATGTGTAATTCCATAGTAACAATTTTGTTCTGCTTATTGCTGTTAGAACTGCAAGTCCATCTAATTTATCTTTTGTGTGGTCAACTTTATCAGCTATCCCCATGTTAGTAGGTCTTAGCATTTTAGCTGTAGGCATTCTCATGATATAACTGATAGGATCTTACCTTTTCTCTTAACTAACCAGGCATTTCAAGTATGTCGTACTTGAACCTTCCAACTTGTTTACGGCTTTAGTATTTGCTGCATGAGTGCTATTTTTCCATATCGTTGGCACTTTACGTACTTCACTAACAATACAGGGTTATGGAAAAGCTCCCGGGAGTAAGAATTGCTTTTGTTGGAGATGGACCGTACAGGTGCGTCGTTGTCCAACTGTTAACTATTTGCTGTTCTCAATAAGCCAGAGACCTGATGACATATGTGCTTATGTGCATCAGCAATTACATGGTATTGAAAGGGCACAATTTTGGAGCACTTCGTTCTTATTGTTTGCACCTTATATCATAAACTCACCAAGTTTAAGTGTACAAGCATCTCGTAAGTGCTGACTGAATTATGAGAAGAAAAACCTGCTCAGAAGTTCTGGCCTAGTATTCCTTTTCTCCGTCTCTTTGAGTTAATTGTATATATGGTTTAGGCTGAGGATTTATTCTGCAAGTGATCAGAATAATACTGTACAAAACACGTTGTTTAGCCTGAGGATTCATTCTCCAAGTGATCTAGATAAAACTGCACACTACACGTCTGGACAATGCAAAGCTAATGCAGCAAGTAAGTGTAAGGTGCCACATGTGCACAAACAATAACAATACGTAAGTGCCAAATAAGAACTTGGGGTGTTTTTTTTGCATTGAGCATCTGAGAACAAACTTTATACATGTTCGGCCATCTGATTGTACCCTTGTAGTTTCATCTTCAATTCCAGAGAAGTTTACATTGCCTGTTTCATCTTACCAGGGCTGAGCTGGAAAAATTGTTCACAGGCATGCCTGCAGTTTTTACCGGAATGCTCCAAGGCGAGGAGCTCTCACAAGCATACGCCAGCGGGGATGTATTCGCAATGCCTTCAGAGTCTGAGACCCTTGGACAGGTAGTGCTGGAGTCCATGGCTTCTGGAGTCCCGGTTGTCGCTGCTCGTGCCGGAGGCATACCTGATATAATACCCAAGGACAAGGAGGGCAAGACCAGCTTCCTGTTCACACCTGGGGATCTCGACGAGTGCGTGAGGAAGATTGAACAACTCCTCTTTTCAAAGGACCTTAGGGAGTCCATCGGAAGGGCTGCCAGGGAAGAGATGGAGAATTGCGACTGGAGAACGGCCTCAAAGGCAATACGCAACGAGCACTACAGCACGGCGACGTCCTACTGGCGGAAGAAGACAGGCAGAACTAGCTAGGCTGCGCTTGTCCGTCTAGGCATTCGGTTCGCTGCCTTGTCACCTGGTTACTGTTTATACAGCCAAAGGATTTGTACATACATTGTAAGCAGCAGCTTTCGAGTTTCCGTGGCAAGCTGCATTCATATGTCCACAGTGACCGACCGCTTGTATGCAATTCCTGTACATTATAAAGCTCTTTGAAAATGGTCATTGCCATTGTAGTGTTCGTCTGATACTTTGTTAGGGGTTGTTACTACCGAAAATACATCGGAGAACCTGGGTACGATTGTACCCGATATGTAAAAAAATATAGAAATTCAAAAGGTAAAAATATTCTGACATTCGGACAAACATAGTAAGTATTGCACCTGTATAAAAAAATCGCCAAGACTTTCGTTGCACTCTAGGTCAAAGATTTGTCTAAAAAAGCACTATATATACATCGTCATAGATTTGTCTTTTTTGCCCAGAAGTCAATAAGAATCATTTCCTGGCCAAACTTTTTACACGAGTAAAATACTTGATCATCTTTGAGCGCAAAAAAGATTCAGATTTTTTTAAACTTTTTTTGAATTTCTGTTTATTTTTTACATATTACCTAGGAGACATAAGTCTGCGTCCGTGTTACTACTGACTATTAATCCTTGATTTTGTAAGGAAGAATAACCCTTGTAGACCTTGAGAGTAAGCTTCCCTCGACGCGATAATCGCATTTTTCTTCTCTAAGTGTTAGGGAAGAACACTTCACGGTGAGCATTCCGTTTGCTGCACTGTCCACCTGGTTATAGCCAAAGAATCTGTACACTGTACCCAGCAGCTTGCGTGGCTAGATGCATCCATATGTTAATGGATGATGGACCGACCACTTGCACGCAATTACTGTACATTACCATTCAAAAAATTCCTGTACATTATAAGGTAGACAAGTAGAGATGCTGATAGGCTTAAACAGTAGCACAACCCCCGACGATCGTGATAATTTGAAGAGTACGTGACCATCAAGTGAACATACAAGCAAAATCAAATAGAACGTTCAAGATGTAATGTAACAAAATGGTTTCCACATGGCATGTACACTGTTGCAGCAGATTCTCCTTTCCTAAGCTCTGCATACACAATTGACAATTACCTCACCGAAGAGATAAAAGGTTTTCATGTACAACAGTACAAGTAACAGGCTGACAGCCAAAAAGCTTTACGAGCTTATTCCCAATCATGTCATATGCCTCTGTAGAAAATGCGTTGGCATTTGACATACACAACAATCAATTGTTTCATGTACCTGCACTCCTACAGGCTGTGCCCATGATTCCTACCAATAAGATAAGATTGCAAGTTTCAGATGCGTGTGGTCTCATTGTCGATTCAGAAGTATGGGGAACACGGCAAGTCAAGTAGAAGCTATTTGCTGTAGGCTATTCAGATTTGAAGCGGTGAAATCACGAATCATTCATCTTGCAACACGATCATGAGTTCTCCATCTTCACTGAGAATGTTGTCCAGGAACGCGATTAGTTGTTCCTTGCCCTGAAACTTCTTGGCTGAAGAAAAGTCACTGTCCAAATTGAACCAGATACCATCAACGCTTCGAATTGCCACCCAATGCCTGCCGGACCACAGCCCCCTCCACCTCCTGACCGGGACATTGATCATCAGACCTACCAGCGCTTCTGCATCCAGATCTATGGAAGATGCACCCTTTCGATGATCATGCCACACTACCTTCTTCTTTCTAGCTTCTAAGGCCGCAATGAGTACATTTACATCGTAGTTACCGGTCAATGCATTGTGGTGGGGCTTCCAAATCAATGACAGGGGAGTCCATTTGTCCTTGTTTGGATCAGTAAGAGCAAGATTTTCAGAAACACCATCCAACTCAGATCGGGTGAAAGATTCCTTTTCCTGATCATAGAAAAAACAATGGAGACATTTAAAACATGGTAAGACAAGATAGAAGGTGGCGTGGAAGCAAAACAACTATGCAGTATCTATCATGCTGCTCGTAGCCACATATTGACAACAGAAAGTGCCGATCATTTCTCTTTGTGATTGTAAGTTCACAATCCCTACTATATTAAATTGGAATCGGACATGATGGTTCATGATGCTACGAATCTTAACCAATCCATTGCTTGAGGCCTGATGGGCTAATTCGGGGCCTCCAAAAATTTGTGCTCCTGTGCGAGCGCACGGGCCGCACTCCTGTGGGATCGAGCCTAATGGTGCACCGCCTGCCCAAATGATGCCCGCCGGCGATGACGCCAACTCCGCTGAAGCATAAATTCGACATTGCAATGTTGTACCTAAATGTTAGCCCAACGAGCATCGAAAGCGTTCCTGCTCTTTCGATGTTGACTAGGAATATGGGAAACCTGATGGAGAATTAAGCCATTATATCCAGTGTGTATGATGACATATTCTGGAAGTTCCTACGGATGAAATTTATCCAATGGCCAGTACCATGTGCGCCTCCAATAGGGCGCACCTTTCATCGTATGGCCACGACACGCAGAGGATGCCCACTACTTTTTTTCCTGGACGAACGACCATGTGTACCACACGCTATATAACACTGATGCAAACAACCCACCGAGGTTGTTCCACATATAATGTTTATGGCTAAGGAACACATACAGTTACCACGTTTTCATATTGCGCCAGGATTTGGTTCCCTCCAATTTCTCAGAAAAACTAAGTGAACTAAAAGTCGAACCTATCTTATTAAGTGATGCAGACCATGGATATGATGTTCACAAGGAAAAGTGGGTCTATATATAGGCGGAGGGATGTGGAGTTGCATAGCATGGTGGGATCTTTCATGCTCTATCAATGCTTTAGGAACTTAAAAGGATGATAGCTATAGTTAGTTTGGTGCCCTGCATGATAGTTTAGGATCAAGAGCATGATAGCTTGCAACTAGCATGATATTTCGCAAGCTCAATATAAGCATGAGAATTATTTTCTTGCAACTCACATCGTGTGAGTAGATTATTTTTAGATATGTTGTTAGAAGTAGGATTTCAATGTTTCTATGGGATTACGACCATACAATGTGTGATAATAGTATTCCTCTATCTTTAGAGTCAATTTCCAACATATATCTACTACGATCCAATTCCATCTATACTACAGAAATGTAACCAATTCCATCTATACTAACTAAATATTGACAATTTTACGAGTATTGAGATTCAAAGGAAGACACCAAGCATGGCAAGTTGAATTTAGGAAAGTGATATTTTACTTTCTACCTCACAATTTAGGTGAACAAATTTCTTTACGAATTTTTCTGCGAGAAATCTTATTTCTTTAAAATAAGGTTATTTGTAGTAGAAATGTGATATTTACCTGGAGATAAGAGCCATGTATGCGCAAACTTTCAGGGGATGACGAAGTCGTCACAACTATTTTTCTAGCTAACATGATATCAACGAGCTGTAAAAGGGCATGCACAATGGTGCTCTCTTGGCGGTGCCACATAACAAAAAACAGGCTTGAGTTCTCCTAGGTAAGAGATGATCTTTTAGTAAGAAGAGATAATACATTTTCTCTATTGTACGAGATGTATTACCTTACTCACATGGTTTTGTTTAATTCTTAAAACTCCATAATTTTAGGAGCATGGACAATAATTGCTAAAGATAAGTTAAAAGATGATTCAATGTACAATATGTTCCGTCGTCTTCTTTAGAAGAATAAATTAATCATTGTACATACATTGTCAAAAAGAAAAATCATTGTACATGCCCTAACACATTTAACAGCGGTGGATGCAGGAACTCTCTGAATCTATGACACTTTAACAAAACAAACTTTCTTATGCAGCTATTATGCAAAGTTATACCAACATACTGATTTAAAACAGATCTGCTGCCGTAGAACAGCCTTTGAAAAGTTTTGAAAAGGGTACGTACTCACTTTTGTCCAAAACTAATTTCTTTCAAAAACATCAGACTAATCCAAACGGAGGTAATGAGAGCAACATCAACACTATTTTAGTCCATCAGGCCCATCAACGAAGCTTCATTCTGGCCGTAAGATTTTCTGACCCTGTGCACCGTCACTACAAGAAAAGTCCTTGTTGCCGACGGCTTTCTATATGCATATACGCAATCCGTCAGCATATAGGGTTGTTTGTCGACGGTTTTCTCTGACCGGCCGTCAACATATCCAATCTAAATTGGGCCCAAAGAGTGGAAATAATTCATGGAATCACTGAAGGCGTTGAACACCTTCACAGTGAGCGAGTCGTTCACAGGGATATCAAACCTTGTAACATACTTCTGGACGACTCGTGGAACCCTAAGGTAGCAGATTTTGGCACTGCCAAGTTGTTCATCGACAAGGAGACAGATCCGACGGTAGTGTTATCAGTGTATGATTTAAACTTCAAAGCCTCATATCTAACGTTCCCAATTCATTGTGTCTCAAGTCTCAACTGCTAGGACATGAACTATTTTTTTCCTTTGATGATATCTTAATGTCGCCTACCCCAACTTGTTTGGGAAAAAAGGCTTTGTTGTTGTTGTTGTTGTTGTTGATGATATCTTAATGTCAATTCTCTCTTGACTCACATACTTCTGTGTTGACTGAAGGGGTTACATAGCTCCGGAGTATTTAAAGCAAGCGTATGCACCGCATACCTCGGAAAGGAAGAATCTAACTCTCAAGTGCGATGTATATAGCTTTGGGGTAGTATGGTAAATACTGATATACACACTCCAATACATGTATGTTTGAACCGTGAATGTCTTAAGTTGAGCAAAATGGCATGTGATGTATGTGAGAGTTGTGGTGGCATTTTTCCAACTTGGGTTTTTGTAATGGCATTCGTGGTGGAAGTTGAGTGGCATAGATCCAATTAACCCAAATGAGAACTTGACCGAGGACGTGTATATGATAGATCCCGAGGGTTTTGTCGATCATGAAAATGCTAGTAGGTATGTAAGTTTTAGAGATCCATCTATGGAGTGAAGCAAGCATCAAAGAGTTGAAAATTCGTTTTGATGAATTGGTCAAAGGATCTGGTTTCATAAAAAACGAAGAGGACTTGTGTATACAAGAAAGAAAGTGGGAGCTCATTGGCATTTCTACTTCTATATGTGGGCAGCATATTGTTAACTGCAAATGATATAGAAATTCTTAACAAAATTAAAAAAATTATTGAAAAATAGTTTTGTGATGAAACTATGAAAGGCTTAGGCGAAGCTGCATACATATTAAGCGTCAAGATCTATCGTGATAGATAAAGACGCATGATATGGCTTAGACAAATTAAGTACATTGACAAGTTTCTAGAGATTTAGAATGTAGAATTCCAATAAAGGATTTCTCCCAATGTCTCCTGGCATGATGCTCGGCAAGCAAGAATCAGTGTCCACAGACAGCTGGTGAGCGAGAAAAGATGACTAAGATTCCATATGTTTCGGCTATTGTATCTATCATATATGCCATAATCTGTACAAAACCACTAAGTGTTAGCAGCCGGTATCAAAGTGATACATGTGTGTCTCACTGGGCAGCAATAAAAACATTTTGAATTATCTCAATATGACTAAGGAAATGTTCCTATTCTATGGAGGTGATGAAGACAAGCACATAGAAAGCAAAGTCGTTAGTCATATTGAGATATTAAGGAAACATGGATCATGGGCTTGGCTTCAAAATGTTTACTTAGTCTTATTGAGATATTTCAAAATGTTTTTACTGCTGCCCAATTCAGTGAGCCACGTACTGCCTGCTAACACTTAGCGCATAGGAAATGTCTGGTCTTGTATAAATCATGGAATACATAATAGATCCAATAGCCGAAACACATATATCCTAATCATCTCTGATCGCTCACCAGTTGTCCGTGGACACTGATTTTTGCTGAGCACCGTGATAGGAGACATTGGGAGAAATCCTCTCTAGACATTCTCCCTTCTAAATCTTTTTATAACCTTGTCAATGTGCGTACTTTGGCTAATCTCTATCATCATCAAGGATAAATACTTCGTTCTCGAGCCATTGAGGTAGTTCTAGAACTCTGTTGGACATACGTGGTGTAATAATTGACCTTACATGAGTTTTTGCATCACGTACATGAACTTCCGGTTCGGTCGTAAGGATGTCAGTCGGAATTACTTCCGGTGTCACGCCCCTATCACCCTATCAACGTTCACCGAAGATTAAATAATATTATCAAGGTCCTCGCACTAATTTCTTTTGCAAGAAAACTCTTTCTCAGAAGCGTACAAATCTTGGCAACAAAACCTTTGCCCTCGGTACAGTGGTAAAATGAATACCCAGCAGTCTTTCTGGTATAACCAACAAAGCATCATTTTTCTGATTTAGGTTCGAGCTTAGTTGGTTGTAAACGTTTTACATAAACATCACAACCCCAAATTTTGAGAAACGACAAATTGGGATTCTTCGCATGTCATAATTCATATGGTGTTGTTTCAACAGATTTTGACGGTGTGTGAAAGCAGCGGTCTGTAGTGCATAACCCAAGAAGACAACGGAAGATCAGATAATGCCATCATAGACCATACCATGTCCAACAAGCTGCAGCTACGTCTCTTGAACACTCCATTGCTCTACGGAAATTCGGGTGGCGTAAGTTGTGAAACAATTCCATAATCACTAAGATATTTGCTAAACCCTATTACGCTTAAGTTAACAATAATAATACCTAAGGTGTTCGGTCCTAGCATTGCCATCCTAGTTCAATGCGTTATTCCCAACTTGGAAGGTGGCATTGATGTAGGCATATATTTTGTTAGGTCCAGCAAACCACAAACATCGACAAATTCATCTCTACGCCAACTAACCTTGTCGGAGCTTACAAAATAAGCGCCTACGTCAACGAGGTCCGGCAAGGCACGAACATCGACAAATTCATTTGTACTCCAACTAACCTTGTCGTACCTTACGAAATAAGGGCATACGTCAATGTTGCCTTCCAAGTTAGGAACAACGCACTGAACTAGGATTACAATGCGCCTATCATTATTTTCAACTTTAACAAGATTCGAGCCACAATTCAACTATTGTATTCATTACTAAAAGCAGGCCACATTGTCTCACTGATATCGTCATGTCCGTTATCTTGCTCGCATGTAAAAAATTGGGTCATTCCCTCTTCATCATGGTGCAACATGTCATTCTTTTCTGTTTTCACAGAAGATCACCTACATATCTATTCTTAAAAAATCACAAGCAAGAACTCAAAGCTGAAAATAGCTGAGCAGAAAAACTAAGAGATCCTGAACATACTCCTAACAAAAAAGGACTTCTCGCTCGATACATATTCCTGAACGCCCCTAGTAAAGAATGTGTTGGAAAGGCCAGTTTTAGCCACGATTGTTTTTTTCATATACTTGTAGTTGCCCGGTATAATGAAAAAGAGTTGCTCATCTTACAACGCAGGATGCAACGAAACGGGATGATAATCCTGAACTCCTCTCAGATTATGTTACCTACACAACATTACTCAAGGTGATTCAGTGACTGCCTTATATAAGAACAATTTTTTTAGTTGCTCTATGTATTCAGTATTAGTTTTAATTGTTTTTAACTGTGCAAGTTACTGAAGCATGGTGAAGGGTTTAGGAAACAGCTTGTTCATAAAGCTTCCAGGAAAGCGTACCATGGGTTAAAGCCATGGGTGGACGCCTTCATCTAACTTTGTGTTTCCTTTCAGGCCTGAGGCCTTATTCTTTTAACTGCCTGTACATATGTAAAACTCTTTGACCTCATTTAATTGAAAATGGAAAATCACGCAGTAGGGAAACCTACTGTACAGCTTCAAAAAAAAACAGCCAAGATATTTATTCAGTTTTGAAGATTGTGGTGGAGATGAAGTGCTCGTGTGTTGTGATGTAGATCAAATTGGAGGGCTCTCTGCAGCAAGAGGAGACTAGTGAGCTATTTTTCTGCTCGGTGAGAGGATTGTGTCTGGTGAGTGGGTATTTTTCTTTTCTTAGAAACTATGGCGTGTATTTTCCGAAATTTCACCTTAGGTAGGGGAAATTCAAAGCAGCATTAAACAAGTCACATGGTCACACCTAGCTCTTCATTAGATATGGTTGAGCATGAGCGTGCGGAACAGATGGGCGATACCCATAAATGCACTGATATGAGCAAATGGCGAACAGTCCCCACTGGATGGGCCAAGAATTGGCGAAAGTGACTTGCTTGCGGGTCTCTTTCTGATGACGAGGCGCATCGTTTCCATCTTTTAATTCTTTTCAATATACGCCGTCGTTAAGAACTGAAGATAAGGTGGATTTAATCACATGAAAAACGTGTCCACCATCGCCATTACGGACGGAGTAGAGCAGAACGCTCAACTACTACACCAATTCCTACAGATCGAGTAACTCGAATGCTTGATTAGTTCCCACTTCCTACTTGATGGGGAATATTCAGGTGAAGAAGAAAGCAAGAGAAACCGGATTTAATTTACGGAACTCAGCTAGAAAGCCTAAGATTACGCAAAAGTTCTCAGCTGAACTTACTGTAATCATAACAAGAAGTTGAGAGCACGATGAGATGGTGCGGTAGCGACCAGCAAGGAGGAGGAAGGTCACCTGCATAAGGTTGTTGAGGGCGTGGAGGAGGCAGAGCTGCATCCTTTGCCTTTCGTGGTACACCTTGCTGCTGCCGCGACCGCCGCCGCTGCCGCTGCTTTCCGCCGGGCCTGATCCTTCCTCGTCAGGCTTTGCTCCTGATTTGGTTGACGATTCCATACTGCCGCGATTGAAGGGGCGGCAGGGGCTTGGGTTTTTATCGCCGCAGATCAGAGACGAGACGGCAGCAGAATTCCTATCCTCCCCTATTCCCTCGCCGCCGCGCTAAACTAACGCACGGGCTTTTGCGCCGTTAACGCTGTTGCCGCCGCCGCCGTCACACGATGGGTGGGATTGGAAGCCAAAACACAAGGGGATTCGCCTTCTTCTCTTGGAAAAAAATTATTTTTCTTTTTTCCTCAAGGTTTTAAAGTGCTGACACAAACGAGCTCGTGACACGTAAAAAGATCCACTGCGATGTCACCACACACAACAAGCCTACTCCGTCCTCTACCCTAGCCGCTCTTCCACTACCTCCTTTAACTATCCGACCCTTTGTCTTTCCCCTCCCTCTGCCGATTGGACTGTCATCATCCTCGAAACAACATTTCACCCTGCTTTATAAATAAAACCGCAACGCCTCATCCACCGTCAAGAATTTAGTGAAGTGGATCACTCTATCAAGAATTTAGTTCCAAAACAGAATTCGATTCGCCTAATCGCGACGCCCCTTCCTTTTCCCTTCTTCTTTTGGGAAAAATAATTTTCCTTTTTCCTCACGGTTTGAAAGTGCGGACACAAACGAGCTCGTGACACGTAAAAAGTAAAATCCCCTGCAACGTCAACACACGCAACAAGCCTCCTCCGTCCTCTACCCTAGCCACCCTTTCACTACCTCCTTCGACTACTCGACGCTTCATCTTTGAAAGTGCATGTGCCCTCATGTGTGGTTTTGGTAATTAATGATAATCTCTATGGACTAATATTTGCATTGAGATATCTTTATAGATCTTGTCCATGGAAAAAGATTGGGGTTCATGTGTTGGACGCTAGAAGAGTATATGATGACCAAGATTCTATCCAAGGGGTTATATGAAGAATGGTCATCTAGAGTTGAGTTTATTGCAAGCATGGCTTGGAAAGAAGATTGGGTGAACATTCATGTTTATCCCTAAGCCATCATATACATCAAGAGAAGAAGATGAAGTGCAAGTGGATACATGAAGACGGAGCTAAGCGAGGCTCTCCCATAATATGTATGGCGGAGTATTTGGAGAAGTCTTCATCAAGCATGTGTTAGCAAGCACAATCAAGAAATGTGTTCCAACTTGAGAGAGTCAAGATCGTCATCATCTAGCTCAAGTGGAATGCGCAAGGCAAAGGTATGATCTTGATAGGATTTCTATTTTACCAGTCTCATGGTGTTAGTGGGAGACCGGGTTATAGGATAGACGGCGTACTATCAAGAGGGGCTCTCAAGTGAGTAACTTGATCGCATCTTTGTGGAGAAATCAAACCTTTGCATACTTGGCATATCATCTTTCTTGGTTATTATTTGGCTTTTATCCATGTGAGAATTTAGAGCTTGTGTTCATCTCCATACCAAACTCTAGTTCATCAAAAACGGATTTCATATGCATACCTTGTTGCGTTTTTGATGTTGGAGGTTTTGCCGGTTCATCTTTTTATAGAGAGGTTTTACCTTTCTACATTTGGCTTCCTTCTCACATGATAGACTATGATGTTTCTCTGCATGATCTTGAAGAGCTCTTCGTTGCGATTCCAACGAGGCCAAGATCATCGAAATCGTAGTCCGGATGAAAAAGATATTGCAGTTTTCCTGTTTTGCCTAAGTTTCAGATCCGGAATTGGCACCGGGCCGGTCCGGAAATATTTCCGGGTAAGAACCGGGCGATTCCAGGCGGGTCCAGTAGCGTTTTTCCAACCCGGAATTTGTTCCGGATTATTCCGGATCTGATACCGAAAAGTGCGAAAACTGTGTAACGGGCAGATCTTATCTTGACCTATAAATAGGTCTTCTTCCCCAACGGTTTTCCTAGCTCTTGAGCACGTTATTGCCCCCCATTGTTGACCTCTTGAAGCTTTGATTTCTCTCTATTCCTCCATGATTCTTGCCTCAAATTAGAGGAAAAGAGAGAGGAGATCTAGATCCACCATTCCACCAATCATTCTCTCCTCTAAGTGAGGGGAAGCCTTTGGATCTAGATCTTGGAGGAATTTGGTGTTCTTCCTTTGTTCTTCCTCTCTTCTCCCCATAAACATTAGTTGCTTTTGGTGGGATTTGAGAGTGAAGGATTTGAGCACTTGTGCTCTTGCCATTGCTTTGTGCATCGATTTGTGCTCTCCACGAGGATTCGTGGAAGTAAAAGTTTGTGAACTTGTTACTCTTGGGTCTTTGGACCCTAGACGCCTTTGTGGTGGTTGAGACCTTTGTGGTCACTTGTAGCCGTTCGGGAGCCCCCAATCCAGTTGTGGGTTGTGCCTCGGATTGTTGTTGTAAAGGCTCCGGATTCCGCCTTGAAGGATTCCGATAGTGGAAGGTGAACCAATCCTTTGTGGTGCGGTTCATCGGAGAATAGGGTGAGCCTTTGTGGCGTTGAGACCAACCTTTGTGGTGCCTCACACCTCTCCAACGAGACGTACTCCCCTAAAAAGGAGGAACTCGGGAATACATCATCGTCTCCGTGTGCCTCGGTTATTTCTATACCCGAGTTCTTTACTTATGCACTTTACATTGTGATAGCCTTCGTGCTTGAAGTATTCTATATTGCTATCACTTTGTTGCTTATCTTGCTTAGCATAAGTTGTTGGTCACATAGGTGAGCCTAGTATATTTAGGTTTGTTGGCTTGTTAATTTAAACACCTAGTTTTATTCCGCAATTATCAAGCCTAAACCGGAAAAAAATTAATCGCCTATTCACCCCCCTCTAGGCGACATCCTTGTCCTTTCAATCTTTCTCCTCTCTCTGCCGACTGAGTTGTCATCATCCTCGAAACAACATTTCACCCCGCTTAAAATTAAAGCCACAACGCCTCACCCACCCTCAAGAATTTAGTGAATTGGATCACTCTTATCAAGAATTTAGTAGACGTTAAAACTATATATTTTTGCGTCTTTCCACTCTCAATTTAGGGACCATATGTTTTTGAGAGGTCAACTTCAGCTCGTACCCCCGCGTCGTCTCCCCGAGAGAGACGGCCGAGGGCTCCCCACCTCTCTCACCAGCGCCCCCCTCCTCCTAGCTCCCTCCCGTCGCCGCCGGCGTGTGCCACCGGGCCTTGCCCGTGTGGTGTCGGTGGCGGCGGCCGGTCTCTCCCCGCGCTCGGCGTCCCATCTCGGGTGGCGGCGGCTGGCGGCGGTGTTCTTCGGCTGGTGGCGGTTGATGCATGTAAAATGCATACATGAACTTTGCATTATTTTACTTATATTCCAGTCATATTTGCATCATATAAGGGTTATATCACTGTTTTATAATGATTTTGGGAATATTTGGTATGTTTCCTATTTTTATGGAATTAACCCTGCACAGGCAGAAAACCCTATTTCTATATTTTAATGTTTCAGGGACCCAAACGACGTCCAAATGACCTGCAAATTTACGAGCGTCAATTTTTGGAAGGAAGAAGACTTGGGAGCGAATGAAGCAAACAAGCGGAGACCCGAGGGCCAAGATAGGTGGGCCCACGCGGCCAGGTACATGGGTCGCGTGGGACCCCTCCTTTTGGGCCTCGGAGCTCCGTTGCCGTCGATCTTTCCTCCACCGACTCGGTTTTGTCCTAAAACCGCCTATAAAAATAGCCCCCCGACGTTCTCTGGAAGGACCGCTGCCGAAACACAGAAACACCGAAACAGAGACCTGGAGCTGCAGATTGGAGGGGGAAAACTCCGGCGGGGCGCTGCCGGCGTGGTCTCCATCTTCTCCAACGACTTCTCCACCGTCTCCATGATGAAGAGGGAGTAGTCCACCTCTGGACTATGGATTTGTGGAAGTAACTTATGTATCTCTCCTCTCTTGAGCTTCACTAATTAGTACCGTATGAGCTGCTGAACATGATTACGGTCATCTATGTAATACCTTTGTGGTGGATCTTTTTATGAGTTAATATATGTTTGAGATTGCAATAGTTTTGTTTCAGTTATGAAAGTAGATGCATATTAAGTACCCCGTTCTTGTTTACTTGTTCTGATCAAACTTGTGTATGAGCGTGTGAGGGGGAACGTGTGCATTAGTTGGAGTAACGGGGGGTGGCTAGTGCGGTGAACGTGACAGAAAGTTCCGCGATCCACTTGGGTTTTACCTTACTTTGTTGCCTCACTAGGGATAAAAAAAAATACCTTGCTACCGGAGATGTGGGTGTGACCATTGCCACTACTCCATGACTAGATCTAGCATGTTCTTATTTTAACTTCATGTCATGATACTTAATGCTATACTCTGAGTTATCTTAATTACTGAGGTGTTATGATTTAGTTCGCATCTTGGGGGAGTATAAGAGAGACTAATAACCAAAAGGTCTCTATGTTAGGACGTGATGCCCATGTAATTATAACTTGTCATTAAACTGTTGTGTTGCAATCTCATATGTCAACTCTAGTGTTCCATTGTCTACCACTTTATTAAAGAGAGAGTGCATTTGCGAAACCATGAACCCCGGTCCATTTTTAATCATAAGAAACACCTTTCCAACAACTTTTACCACTGTACCATTTTCTGCCATTTAAAAATCCGAAAATACAAAAACATTTTTACATCTTGCATTCATCATATAAAACCCAAAAATATCATTTATCATTGCTACCACCATCCTTGCATATTTATTTACCACCATTGCATATTTATTTCTTGTTTGCATTGTATATTATCTTGATATCATTCTCACACCTTGTGCTTGACAACCACTAGGTGAGGTTGAGGACCAAAACATTTACTTTGTTTTGTAGGTAACCAAAAGAAGGATAGGAAAGATAAATCTTCACTACTGATTCCTCGAGAGTTCGATATTAAACCCTCGAGTCACCCCTCGTGGGGAAAACACGTCTTCCACTTACTACACACTCTGCACTTGGAGTCTCAACCTAACCCATATTCTTTTGACGCATGTAACTACGTCATCGGGTATCAGCGGTTCCGTCTGGAGGCGGCGGCGCGCCGGCCCCAGGTGGCCTCCCCGCGGCGGCGCTGCTCCTTGGCGACGGAGAGCTCGCCGCTCGAACGAGCTTCCGCTGGTGACCGCACGACCCAAATCTGGGCCCTTTGCGCCCGATCTGGGTCTAGGCGGGCCGGTTGGCTCGCAAGGCGGCAGTTGTTCCTGGAGTTGTGGATGGAGGCGACGGTGACTGCGTGGTGGCGACGGAGCCTTCCTGCTGCAGCGCGATGGTGGAGCTTAACGGGCCCGATTTCTGCCCGGCCGGGCCGATGGCGGTGAAGAAGAGGGTAGCGGCGGCGGCCTATGTGCTGCAGCGTGCCAGCGGACTTTGCGGACCCGATCTGGGTTCGACCGGGCTGCTCGGCCTGGTGTGTCCCTTCTGCGTCCGGTCGGCACCCGCCGCTGGCGGTGAAGGGCGTCCTACAGGTGACCGTGCTGCTGCCACCCTCTGATTCTAGTGTTGGCATGGTGTGCTCCTGCCGCCGTGTCCGGTCGGCTACCGTGTCAGCGGTGGAGGCAGTTCCCTCCCGTGTGGCTACAGAGCCATCGATCCCGGAACCTGTTGTTTATGTTTTCCGTTTCTAGGCCTCGCATCGGTTCACAGTGAGACGACGACGGTGGTGCGAAGACCGTGGTGGCGCATGTAGGTGGGCGGCGTGGATGAGTGGAAGACTACGAATCGTTTGGGGTAGTGGTATTTTGGGGGTCGGGAGAAATCCTTTTCGTCTTACGACATCGATGCGGCGACGCCTACGGGTGTCGTCATTCCTTCTTGAAGGGGCGTCGAGTGTACCCCTTCCCCACTCACACCTGCGTACGGGGGAAACCCTAGGACTTGTCCGGGCAGCAGCGTCGTCATCGTCGCAGTCCTTCTTGAAGGTGTTGCTTGATACGCGACGTTTCAGAGCTCTAGGAGCGTGGTGGGACTTTTTCGGTGGGCGTAGTGGTTGCCGGCCATCTTAGTTTTGTCGATCTGCCGTTATCGGCATTTTTTTCTTCTTTCTTTCTCTTCTTTTCTCGTTTGGGCTTGACTGTGCTGTGGCCCCAGCAGTTGTATCGGTTGGTTGGTATATTAATATAGCGGGGCGTAAGCCTATTTCGAGGTGGACCATATGTGTTTGAACTATTTTGGTACGAATGAAAAACGAGAACACCAAAAACATACGGTTTAGTTTCTATGTGATTTTTTAAACTGCTAACAAGAGCTGTGTGTTCAATGCATAGTCTCGTTCTTCAAATTTCTAGCAAAAATGCAAAATCCACGTTGAGCATCCCAAGAATGATGTTGGCGCGTTCTCGCATATGGATCTCTCACAATATTCAAGAAGTCGTGGCATCTCGGTCTTACTCCTGTGTTGATTCCATTTACGGTTAATACTCCATCCTCCGTTGAAAGTCCACCCACCGAAGCAAGAAGAAAGGAACGGGATTAAGGGCATCTCCAGTCGTTGTGGCGCCCCAGGGCCCAAAACGGCGCTATTTTGGGCCGCCGCGGCGCGAAACGGCGCTAATCTGGATCCTGGGGGGCGCGTTTTCCAGCCGCGAACCCAACCCAAGTTTCGGCCCAAAAATTCAAAAACGCCGGAACAAGTAGACTAGGCGATTTTCATTCATATTTGGCGAAAAAATCGCCGATTACATAGCAGAATTTGAAACTAAAAACGTAAAAACATTTTATTCGGCGATCTACAGGGCTAGTTGATGCCCAGGCTGGCCTGGATCGCCTTGCTGTAGTCGCCGTCGTCGTCGTCGGAGCCGTCTCCGGGAGGCTTGCTCGGGCCTTCGCCGTCGCCGCGCTGGAATTTGCTCAACAGCAGGGCCTGCCTGAAGCCGGCGTCCTCCTCGTCGCTGTCGCTCGGGTCGAGCACGAAGTAGGGGATCTCCGGCGCCACCGGAGGAGGAGGAATGCGGCGGCGGCGGCCCGCATTGGCGCGCTGGCGCGCCTCCGCGCGCCTGCGCTCCAGCTCGGCGAGTGCTTGGCGCTGGCGTTCCACCTCGGCCTCCGTGAACTGGCGGAGGCTCCAGTCGGCGGCGAATTCCTCCGTCGCCGGCTGGATTGTGTTGAAGGAGGCCTCCTCCGCCTCCTTCAGGCCGGGCCACTCCACCTCCTGCTCCGGCTCCTGCTTGGGCTCCTTCTTGGCCTTGACGAGGCGCTGCAAGAAGGAGCGAGGAGGAGAAGCCGCGCGGCGCTGGGAGCCGCCGCGGGGCTCGTTGATGCGCAGGGCGCCGCTGCGCGTGGTGACGCGGCGGCCGGAGTTGAGAGTGGGGGGGTCACGGAGGGGGGCGCGGCGCGTGTACCTGGAGCCGAGGGCGCGCCGGAGGAAGACAAAGTGGCGGAGGAGGAGGACGCGCCTCCCATCCGCCGCGGCGTCCACGACGCGATCCTCGGCGGCATGGTCAGCCGGGGCTCGTTGCCGGCGGCGATGTAGTCCATGACCCACTGGAGGCGACGGTGTGGGCCGCCCCACCACCGCTTGCGTCCCTTGGAGTTGTGGCGGCCCTCCACCTGGCCGTTGTTGCGCGGTCGGCGATGTCCTGGTCGTGGCGGCGCTGGAAATAGGCCTGCCAGAAGGCGTCGTTGCCCTCCGCCCTCCAGCGCGGGTCCGCGGCCTGCTCCTCCGTCAGGCCTTCGCGAACCTCGGCGATGGCGTAGTCGAACTCGACGCCGGCGGGGACGGGAGGCACGGGGATGCCGCCCGCGCTCAGTTGCCACGGCCCCTGGCCGCCGGATGCGCCGGGGACGCGCATATCAGGTGGGCACGGGTACCCGGCCTGGTAGAGCGCCCATGCCTCGTCCTTGCGGAGGTGGCGGCGGGTCCAACCGTTGGCGGCGGCGGCGTCGTCGGCCATTGGATTGCGCTCTGGCGAGGGAGGGAGAGCAGAGAGGCGAGAGAGAGGCGAGAGTGCGGATGGCCGGCGAGGGGTGGGGGATTTTAATAGCTCGGCGGCCAGGCGAAGGGGCGGTGGTGGCGCGCCATTACTGCGCCGCGTGGCCTTCGATTGGACGTCGAAGCGACGCGCGCCGGCCACGTAATTACTCCGGCAGCCTTTGACCGGTGCGCTCACTGGCTGCTGGCCACGCCATTAACTCCGGCAGCCTTTGACCAGCGCGGGAGCCGAGAGGATGAGGGCGCGGCCGCTCACGGGCGGTTCTGTTCCGCGCCATTTTCCCCCGCGTCGCTGACAGCGCTGACCCGCGTCGCCTTTCCCGCCATTTCCCCCCCCAAACCGAACCCAGTGGGCTGGGTTTCGCCTGGGTGCGCCGGCGCAAAATAACGCCGAAACGGCGCTATTTGGTCTTCTGGGGGGCCGACTGGAACAAAAACGGCGCTTTTTGGCCGCCGCGGCGCTAAAAAGGCCTCTGGGCGGCTCGGGGGGCGGCTGGAGATGCCCTACGATGGATCCAGGGCGAGAGGAAGAAGTCAACGGGAACAGCATATGCCTGAATCTGAACTCACCAGCAAGACAAGATGAAACATGTGATGTCGCGTTGAGCCCTCGGCGTGGTAAACAAAGAAACATGGGCGCATCGCTGTCCGGTCTTCTCCTGTGAAATGTACCGACTGCGCTTTGCTAGCAACACGCCAAGTCGTGAGATATCCTGCAAAACGGCAAACTCCTCTCGTCAGTCGCCATCAGCTGAAAAAGGGATCCCGTTTAAAAAATAAAAATCAAACTGAAGCCTGAATAAAAAAAACTGAAACCAAACCCAAGAATGCTCCCCAATCTATTTCATAACAGTTGAAGGGGACCGGTGATCTGGTCTGGTAATCTGGTATTGGTTGGAGAACTCGCTACTTAATTCATGCTACTACTAGCTAGCGTACTGTATCAGTTGCTCTAGAAATATAACCTTCTATAAAAAAAACGTGTATATTCTTTGAACAAATTGTTGAAACGTGTGTTTTCTTTGAAAAATTATTGAAACGTGTATTGAAGAACAAACTGTTTTAAAAAGGTGGCATCGAGCAGCATTATTATTACACACTAGTACTATGCTGTAGACGTGTGAACTTGAAGGTGGAAGCAGGGATACAGCACGGGACCGACGAAGACGCCTCCGTCTCTCCCACGACAACCCAAGAGGAGTCCGGGCAAGAAGCAACAGCCCAAGTCGTACGCGCAGGCAGCCTACCACGCCGCGGCGGCGATCCCGAGGGTGGGGAGGCGGCCCGAAGGAGAGCAGGCGCCGCGGAGATGTCGGACGCGCTGATCAACGGCCTCGCCGGCGCCGGCGGCGGGATCGTCGCCCAGCTCCTCACCTACCCCCTCCAGACCGTACGTCCCGCCTCCTCTCCCCGTGCTTGCCGATTGCTCGCTTGCTTGCTTGCCTGCTGCTCCGCGTCCTGAACGGGAAGGGTTTCTGCTGCGGCAGGTGAACGCGCGGCAGCAGACGGAGCGCGACCCCTTGAAGCCGGCGTTCAAGGACGGCGCCGTCCGCCAGTTGTGCCTGGTCCTCCCCCTCCCCCCTTTCCCCTTCTCCTATTCATTCATTCATACCAAGTCACGAGTAATTTGACCTTGATCCGAGTCTAATGCTGCCGTGATCCCCGATTCTGCTCTAGTAGGTGGTGAAGAACGAGGGGTGGGAGCGCCTCTACGCCGGCCTGCCGCCCTCCCTCGTCGGCACCGCGGCCTCCCAGGTTGGTCGATTCACCCACTTCCGGCCTCCGTTTGGAGATTATTTACACGCTTCTTGGATTTAATAGCTGTGCTATCAGGGTGTCTACTACTACTTCTACCAAATATTCCGGAGCAGGGCGGAGGCGGCATCCCTTCGGCGATCCATCAGAGGGATTGGCGATGGATCCGTCGGGATGCTTCAGTCCCTAACTGTTGCCGCGCTTGCTGGGTAAACATTATAATTACCTGTGTGCATCCATCGTTGACTTCATGCATTGCATTGTCTTTTCCTGGACATAATCTGTTGTGAGATCCAAAAGGTTACAGCTTGTGTTGACGATTTTGTTGATTCCCACCTTGCAGATGCGTCAATGTACTTCTCACAAACCCAATCTGGGTTATTGTTACACGAATGCAAGTAAGCAAATGCAAGTTTCTGGGGACAGTGTATCCCAGTCAACTGCTTTTAGTGGAAACCATTTGATAACACATCGTGAAGTCTAACTTATTCTTGCCTGCAGACTCACAGAAAGGCAAACAAACAGATCCCTGAGGGTTTGACGTCTGCTCTTGACAAGGCCCTACAAACTGCCCCAGTTGAAAACATCCCTCATAAAACTATCAATGTTGTATGTATATCGAATCATTTTCCCTGTAGAATAAGATACTTTATTCGTACAATTCTGTTTTGCTGATTACCACATGCCTGATTAACGTCCTTCCTTACCTTTCCCGGGAAACAGTTTACTTCACTGTAAATTAGTTTGTGGGATTGTAAGGGCGATAGGCTCACACTTAGATAGATTCAATAGAAGCTTCCTCATCATTTTGCATCTTCAATATCTATTTGAGATTTTACGTGTATATGAATGTTTATCTTGTAACCGATAGTTCTTCTACAGCCAAGTTTCTTTTGTTGTAATTCAGTAATATGCTATTTCTCGCTATTTCACAACCTTTGACATCAGCCACAAGCCTATAAGGTTGTCTAGGAATGGAACATATGTCCTCATAGTCAACTAAGATTTTGAACTAATAAATTCCTCCCTTTTTGTTTGCCCAGCTGGTTTGAATTGGTAATGCTGTAAATTTAGTTAAGTATCGGGTTCTTAGTTACAAAGGGTGCCATGATTCACTAGCTGCACAATACTACGCAGTAAAGTGATCAATATATATTCTTCACATCATTACTGAGTTGCTGCAAGTATCATACATTCATACAACAACAATGCAATGGTTTGTGTCCTCGAAAAAAGTACATGCCCTGAGCTGACTTTTCGAATCTTGTAAATGCCGAAACATGATTGAAATATAGGGAATATAACTTATTTGAGCCGAAGTTAGGGCAAAATTAACCTATTGGTTCATGTTACTTTTGACTCTTTGTCAAGCGGCAAAATGCGAACCTTGTTGGCCTGGAATTGTTCATATGTTTTGCCTTTTTTTAATTAAAAACCTTTACCTTAGTTATAGAATAGACCAACAGCAGACAGTAAACATGAGAACCAAATGAATTGTGAGCAAGGTCTGAGTTAGCATACGACGGGATCGAAGGACCTGGGAATCATCTTGTGGTCCACATTAGAGACCAATAAATAATGAACTCGGAGAACGGGGCTAGTATTACTTTATGAGGCAAATAATACATTCATGTTTGTTTGCTACATTTATTTTTGTTTATTTATCTAAGTCTGCTATTTTATACTTGATCTCAATACAAAACCGCCCTCAAATGCTACAATTCTGATTTAAATTTGGAGTATGGTTGACTGACTTGGTCAAGCTGCAGATTCAGGATCTTTACAAGGAAGCTGGAGTGTTTGGTTTCTGGAAAGGGGTTATTCCAGCTCTAATTATGGTAAGTCTCTATTTTCACATGTTTCTTTTTCGCAATGGTTTTACAAAGGGTTGTTCACCATGTTTCACCTGTTACTACTTACTAGGTTAGCAATCCTGCAATCCAGTTCATGTTGTATGAGGCTCTTCTAAAGAAGCTGAAGAAGAGACGGGCCACTAATTTGAAGGGGGCTCAGGGGTTGACTGCTCTTGAAGTAAGCTTTACCGTTTCTGGTGAATCATTTTTATTGATTATTAGGGCGTGTAGTGCATCACGTCAACTTTCCTGTGTTGGGGCCTGAAGGCCCTAACCTTTAACTTATGAACACTCGAAAGCTTGTCCATTTATGGCAGACATTCAGTCTAGAAAACTGGGGCATGATTTGTTGAAAACACTTTGGCATTTGATGTGCTCCTCTAATACTAGTATCTGTTTGTTGGTATGGAAATTCCTAGCAGCTAACCCCTTTGCACAAACACATGCTCAGATTTTTCTTCTTGGAGCTGTTGCAAAACTGGGGGCAACTCTTGTTACATATCCTCTTCTAGTTGTGAAGGTAATTTGGCACACCCACATATAACTGCAGCTAATCTGCTGCATATTTGTGGACGCATGTCAAACTGAACCATGTTTATGCTGCAGGCAAGACTTCAGGCGAAGCAAATGATTGGTGACGACAAGAAGCATCGCTACAAAGGTACATGATTGGCCACCATTCATTTTGTAATGCTTAGTCAGTTCAATTGCTTCAGGTCCTCACACTATCAAGTCTTTACTTCTCTTCCTGGTACTGTTTCTTATTTTTACAGATTTTCGTATCAAATGTTTTATTTCACCATGTCTTGCTTTCAGGTACATTTGATGCAATCACAAAAATGATGCATTATGAAGGTCTGTCAGGCATGTATAAAGGAATGGGCACAAAAATTGTTCAAAGTGTTTTTGCTTCCGCTCTCCTTTTCATGATCAAGGAGGAGCTGGTGAAGGGTGCTCGATTGTTGGTAACCGGTGACACCAGTCTGGTTAAGAAGTTGCCTTCAAAGCCCTCAAGATGATCTAGGTCGTTGCAGAAGTATTAGTCGCTGATTATTACTGTACATCATAAACCGTGAACAGGGTTCGGCAAAAGAGCTCACCTCTGACAGGAGGTACCAAGTTATAAACTGTAGTTCTAGTGAATAAGGGGGATGTATGAGTGACAAGTGACATTATACAGTGAAAACTACAATTCTTGTAGGGACCGGAAACTATATCTTGGATAGGATATTAATTTATTGATGTAAAATATATGTAGGAATGCTAAAACATTCAGAATAAGCTGGTAATATGAATTGCTAGTATCTACTGTACTCAAATTTCTTGGGCTGTTTTAGCTTGTAGGAGTACTATGTTTTATGAACGGATGGCTTGTATGCCTGAAAATAAGCAGTTGCTTCAACTTATATATACCAGCACTGATGCTGGCTTTAGATAGTTATTCAGTTATTAATGTAAAATAAATAATATTCAAAAGTATATACCAGCATTGAGTAATATTCAGTTATCCTTGAGTTATTGACTAGTGTACTCACTTGGCGCGGCCAAGTAGAACGAGACAGGCGAGCCGTTCGTGCCGTTGTGCGTGTGGCCGAACGGGTGTGGATAAAGGGATAGAAGTGGCAGCTGCAGCGGCAGAGTCATCTTCCCCTTCTCCGTCCGCCCCCAGCGCAGCTCACCGAGCGCAGTAGAGCCGCCGCAATGCCGGTCTCCTCCATGGCCTCGTCTCTCCTCCTCTCGCTCTCCGCCTCTTCCTCCTCCTTCCTCTCCTCCTCATCGGTCTCCTTCCTCCCCACCTCCTCCCCGCACGCCTCCGTCGCCGCCGGCAGGGGGAAGCCGTCCGCCTCCATCCTCCGCGCGCTGCGGGCCGAGGCCACCACCCTCCCTGTCATCTCCTTCACCGGGGAGAAGGTCGGGGAGGTCGCCCTGGACATCAAGTCCGCGCCGCCCTCCACCGCGCGCGCCGTCGTGCACCGCGCCCTCGTCACCGACCGCCAGAACGCGCGCCGGGGCACGGCCTCCACCCTCACCCGCGGAGAGGTCAGAGGCGGGGGGAGGAAGCCCTACGGCCAGAAGAAGACCGGAAAGGCGCGGCGCGGGTCCACGCGTACCCCGCTCCGCCCCGGCGGTGGTGTCATCTTCGGGCCCAAGCCCCGGGACTGGTCCATCAAGATCAACCGCAAGGAGAAGCGCCTCGCCATCTCCACCGCGCTCGCCAGCGCCGCCGTCGCCAACGACTCCTTCGTCGTGCAGGAGTTCGACGAGGAGTTCGCCACGGGGCCACGGACCAGGGACTTCGTGGCCGCGCTGCAGCGGTGGGGGCTCGACCCCACGGAGAAGGCCATGTTCTTCTCCACGGAGCTTGATACCAATGTGCGGCTTAGCGGCAGGAACATCGGCACCCTCAAGATGCTGACCCCCAGGACGCTCAACCTTTACGACATCCTCGACGCCCGCAAGCACTTCTTCACCCCGTCCGCCATTGACTACCTCAACTCCAGGTACGGTACCACCGTCTTTGATGAATATGAGGGCGACACCGATGGCGAGGATGACGGTGAAGAAGAAGAAGCGGTTGAGGAAGAAGGAATCACAGAGGAGGCTGCCCAAGGTACATATAGCTAGCTATGCATTGAACATTTTGCTGCAGTGTGGATCGCAATGTACCGTTTGATTATGTTTGTGCTAGGCATGCATGAAGTGAGCTAGTAATTCGAAGCCGAAATCCGTTTGGTGTACACGTTTGAACAGGCAGTAAGGCGAACAATAGGCAGGAATGAATAGGTAGCTCTCAAGATTACAACGGTTGGGGCTTTCAAATTATCTGGGGCTCGTTTGATTCAAAGGAATTTCATAGGATTTTTGTAGGATTTTAGCCTATAAGAATTTTTCCTACATTGGTCGTTTGATTCATAGAATTGTTTCCTATAGGATTTTTTCCCATAGGAATCGTTGTACTACTTACCATAGGAATTTTACCATTCACTCCAACCTCTTTTTTCAATTCCTTTACTTTTCCTTTGCCATCAAACACAATTGCTCTTCCCAAAGGATTCAACTAGTCATGACATTTCAATCCTATGGGTTTCCTATTCCTACATTTTTCCTATCCTATGAATCAAACGAGCCAAGTGATGTGAATTGAATTGCCTGCTCTTGCTTCAAACAGTCTGTGCACTGTATTACATTTGCACCAAATGGTTATGGTATAAAAGGTGAACGAAACCTGAAAGCTTATATAACGTATTCACTGAAATGCCAGCATTACATGTTACCTGTTGTCCATTGCCCCCTCCAGTTAAGCTTGCAGGGAGAGTGCGAAACTTACTGATATAATATTAAAGTAAAATCATCTGTTCCCAATTGACTCACAGTTGATGTTAAAGGTCTTATCATGCTTGGGTCTCTTATTAATCTGCACTGCGCGTTGCATTTCCCCTTTGCTTTACTGTGAGAAGTTTACACTGAGTTTTTGTTGTTATTGGGTCCTTTCCTAGTATCCTACAGTTTTCTGTAAAAACGTATTTACAATATCTCGTTGATTGTGGATATAATTCAAGGTTTAATTTAGAATCATGCTTAGAGATCCACCTAGGCCTGGTATCAAGCATGTACTGTGTAGGACAATATGCTAATTCTGCACTTGTCTAGTGAGTGCAGCCCTTCCTTTATCAACGCTCAGAAGCAGCTGAATAATTTACAAATAGAGAATGATCTCACATGGTGAAATTTAATCTTTTATGCCGAAATGGATTTGAAGTTGAAGCAACAAACAAAGGGATGAAACCATGTGCTATCCATGAATTCCATGGAAGTAGAACTATAGGTAGAACTATAGGAATCCTGATGCTTTCGTTGTAGTAGCACATTCTGGTGTGCCACCTGCCTACCACTTATTACCTGAGAATACCTGTTCCCCTGATACTTTGTTAGATACTGGTGCTCTTACTACTCACTTTAAAGATGATCTGTTAGAACTTGTTGAAACATATAGCTATCCAACCGGAGGATGTATTGCTTGAGCAGATAAGAGTGGCCGGCAGGTAGCGACGAATAAACTTTAGGTCTTCTAACACAACAAACTTTTTTAACTGCTATTCCTTTTAAATGAAAAGACTGGCATGGCTCGTGCCCCTGCCATAGTACCTGGAAGGAAATAAAAACAATTTGGAACGGCTTTAACGAAGCAACTAGTAGTAAATATGCTGGATGCAGTTAGATAAAAGCTAAACCTGTTTATGACAAATATTTTCACAAGAGCACGGGGTTACAGTGGATAAGTAATTCTTTATTATTTGGTACAATGTCTTGACATTTTAATTGCTGCTGCCCAGGTCTACTAGTGCTTCTATTGTTATTTTGTTTCTTAAGGAGTTTGTGCTGTGTCATTTTCAGATGAGACTGAAGAGGCCTAAGCATACAGCAATTCCTAGGTAACTGATGGCGTTCCGTGTTTGTTGGTTTGGGAATTGCCTCTCCAATGAAGAAGCTTTTTTTGGTTTGCCTTTGTTGTAAGTTGATTATGCATGTTTCTCGGTGATGCAGTATATTAGATTTTCAAACTTCACATATATTTTCAGATTCTCGAGTTTCAGTGACCACATATTTTATTTGCAATTCTATAGAGTTTCACATCCTTATTTCGAAGAGCGGTTGTTAATCAGCTGTTAGTACTACTTTTCACACATTCGCAGGATTGATGGGATTCAAATATCTGGTTCTTGAAATTGCTAGAATAAGCCATGTTATGATCAAACTTTTGTTGGAGTTGCATGGGCCCAGTTCTTGAAGCCTTAGGCTGACTCGCTGCATTTTGTACACTATGAAGGCAAAATTATGTCCAAGAGCATGATGGGCTGGGCCTAGCTCAACTTGGAATTCAGTATGAAACTCGTATCCTGAGTTAGCAGCTGCTGTTGAAACACCGGACCAGCCATAAACAACAGATCGTTATGCTCAGATCTACTTGTAGATCCACACAAGCATCCTATTTGACCGCATTTAGACTAAGGATGTGCCTTGTAACTCCCTCCGTTCCATAATTCTTGTCGTTGTTTTAGTTCAAAGCATATACACACTTCTGCTGTACCACGACAGCAGGGTTTCTCAGTCATGTTTGGGCCGAGCAAGAAGAAAATTGCCAATCAATCCATACTTTCTTAAGATCACATAAGCGCTTTTCCTTTTAATCCTGACATTGCACTGCAGTGGGTCATGGCCAAAGCTGGAACTTCCTTTTAAAAAGGGTGCAAATTCGATCTTCTGTTAGATTTTACCTTGCAATTTGGTGGACCTTACATATAGGTTGCCCACTCTACTCTGCTTTTGTTGACAATACTAACAGATTAATCCGTAAGATTATGACTGACACAATAATCCACTATGGCCATGGTCGGAAAAGAGAAGAATCTTATTTTTAGGTTGAGCCAGCATCATTAGCACTTGTTGTTAAGGTTTTGTTAGATATAAAGCATCCTATTATATCAGTCCACTACGGACGAAAAGGCTGCAATAATTATGGGAGTGTGGATCCTTAGCACCGCAATTTTATTAATTTTTGTTGCAGACTGTTCACGCATAAACTTTGTGCAATTGATTTGCTCCAGTTTGGATCTACGTAGTGCTAGTTATTAGTTTTTATTATCTTTTCCTCCGTGAGCCACGCCTTTACAACCTCAGATCTGGGAGAGCTGGGTTAGTTAATTCATATCCATTCGTCCGCACCTCTAGATTATTTAGCTGACAGCTAATGCACCCATATCAGCATATGATTCTCGTACTCGCTTTTGTTTTGGGCAAATTCTGGCCGTAGCATTCAATCTTTTGTTACGGATCTCAGAACGAATTTCCATCGCTGTGCATGTGCACTTTGTGTTTTTTAAAGAGCAACCACATATTTCATTAATCGAAATCAAGTTACAATAAGCAACACATGTGGAAACTAAAAGACGATAAAATGATTATTCTGAATTTGCAGATGCAATCCTAAAAATCGAAAAATACAAAATGATCCGTAGGGTTTCCTACACCCACCGTAGCGAGCGGCCGCCGCCCAACTCAAACGTCGTCTAGACGAACATCGGAAGAGACGTCAGTCTCCACCATTGCAAGATCCGAGAAAGCACCATCGCCAACGAGGTTTTGTGAGTCGATGAACAGGCCTGCTGCACGTAGTGAGGCACATGTCGCCGTGGCACGTCGACCGGGGGACGTCCCCGTGCTGTCTTGGACCAAGATCTGTCGCCTCCCGTCGACGAAGTCGGAGAACAATGAAAGATCCACCACCTCCAGACCAACATCCTCACTATAGAAGAACCACCTCGCCCCGGCCGCCATCGCCGCCGCGAATAACCATGAACGACAGCGACACACCGAGAAACTGATCTCGCTAAATCTGAAGAACGGCGAGAAGACCAATCTGTCAATCTGAAGGACCGATCAGCACACGTTGCCATCAACTTAGAGGCGTCGCCGTAAAGGACGCCGTTGGTGTGGGAGTAAAATTGAGATAGATTTATTTGGCCGGACGCCGCTCCCACCACCCAACGACGCATTACATAGGCACATGAGGTCACCTCTCCCTCCTGCCGGCAGGGCGGCGAGCGGAGGGAGAGGGACCAGCGATCTGGCCGGTAGAGATCGGGGAAGTTTTTCTCCGCCGCCGCTTGGCTCCTGCGGGAGAAGATGCGTTACGCGTGTAACCAGTAGTTGGAATAAATGTGCATGTGCACTGGAGCGCCGGTTTTATACTGCCATTCACCTCCAGGACGTCTGCGGTCCGAGCGTGACCGCGCAAGTGCACGGTAGCTCTCTTCCCGTTCCAGGTCGGGGCGCGCCACCTTTCGGAGCGGACACAGGAAAAGCACCCGCGCCGCTCGCCCACACCCGCGCTGCGCTTTCGCCGAAAGCATCCGCCATCCCACCGAACTCGGCGGCAGCCGCTTTCCATTCCTAACGGTCGGAAAGCACCACATCCCTGCTACTCATCTCATCTTCGTCATCCTCGAGAGAGGAGTACGCGCGCACGTCTGCCGGCGCCGTGTGTGCCGTTGCGTACGTGCCACCGCTTCCACTTGCTCGGCCTCTGCCCTCCTCAGCCATTGTTAACGAGACCCGTTGTTAATTAGAGCCATACTAGTTAAATTTGACGCGGCGTCGCGCGCGCCTTGGCTATATTTTTTTGCTGTTGGTTTGCTTTTAGTTTATTAAACATGAATTTAGTATTGCAGCTAGTGGAAGGGAAATGTAATTACATTTAACAACAGAAGTAAGTGTTGTTTTTAATTGAATTTGTGGGAGTGTTTGAGAAGCAGGTAAGTAGTAAAATATACATCCAGTTACATAGTTATGTTAGATAGCAAACGATCATCTATACAACCATTTAACTGACATGACAGCACGATCACACTATTTTACATAAGCAATATATGTAACAGCGGCATGGCATAGTCGGAAACAAAATGCTGATATTGGGCTGATACTGGTCAGATCGGTATTAAGAAAAACTATGGCACGTTTATACTTGGCTAAGTGAAAGTGAGAAAGATCTTCATACTGGCCTCATGAATATGGTGGCCACACTGATGTCGCAAAAGAAGAGAAGGTATGGCCTGAAATATATGGAAATAAATTGAATAAGGATGCATATAAAAAATGAAAAGGATCTGTATTGACGTGTCTGAAAGGGTGTATGTTCGTACCTTCAGATGCCGGCCATTGTTCTGGGTGGATGGAGGAAGGCTGTCAAGCGACAGTCTTGTTGGTGCCGCCTTGCACTAAAATAAAAATTTCAGGTTTTCACCCAATTCAGTTTTCACTGGATACTCCACCATTCAGAAGAGTAAACTTTGAGTCTTCTTCTCAACTTCTCATTTGTGTTGCAATATTTTTCCATATTATCCGTCCATACTGAATTTGTGAGAAAGATGAACAATACTAAGGCAAAGTCACGACTGGATTCGGGTATTGTGCAGTACAAAAAATGTTATCCACTACAATGTTACACACACGCGTTTTATGGCACGGTGACAACCTGAACCTCATTGGATTCAAAACGACAGCCTCTTTTCATAATAAGTTCAACTGAGTGAACAGATCCTACTAATCTACATACAGCCAACCAATAACTTTAAAGTAAGTAAACACAATATGGTGAGGTTCTTTAAAAAAGAAAACATAATTAAAAAGTCGCATGAGTCAAAATCCTGGAATCATCGAAATTTGCCACCATAAACATCATTTCATTGTGCAGAAAAAGGGGTCAATAAATATCAAAGAAAAAATCCATGTCTATAAAGTTGGCGAATTTTAATAAAGAAAACATAAAAAGTTATGCAAATAGCAAGGAGTGTGCACCAAAAACTACAAATTTCACTGATGAAGTTCGGTGTATGAGAAAAAAGAAAAAGGCAGACTACCTAATGACCCACAACTAATTCATTGATGCATCTAGCTGCTGCATGCTATGCAGAAATGCAAAAAATGGAGCTTCTTACATATAACATAGGTATGCAACAATTAGCGTATTTTCTGAATAAATATACGCGGTATGAAGTCATGTATATATTAAGACAAAGCATGGAAAGATAGAGGAATCAAAACCATTTGCACACACCAAAATAAATATATGTCGATGACTGATGTAGGGGAAAATAAAGTGAAAATTTCGTTGGACAGGTGACTATTCTACACCTAAAAGTATTGTTGTAATTAAAAATGCTGAAATCCGTGGGAATTTATCGTTTAGGGTATCTCGAAGTATTTGTATTTTGGCATGAATGTGTAATTTAACTTCATAAATTGAACTGATCAAATATGTTCGTATTTCGCCGTAAATATGTAATTTAAATTCTTGGTTAGAGGAAATATATTGTATTAGCATTTATTAAATTCGATCCATCTTTAGAGGAAATGAATTTTTGTTTTCTTAAAATATGCATCTAATTGAGCATTATTTGAATTTAACTACATAATTAGAGAGAGTTAAGTTCAATTTGAGCATTTATTAAACTGAACTGCATAATTGGAGGGAGTTAAGTTATATTATCTCTAAATATTAACATATTCAAATTGATATAATATGTTTGTGCTTTGTCTTAAATATTTTATTTAACTCAATAATCAGAGGAAGTACATTATATGAGTATTTATTAAATTCAATTTAAATTCAATCCATAATTAAAGAAATGAATTTGCATTCTCTCGAAATATTCATCTAATCAAGCATTTTTTTAATCTAACTACATTATTAGAGAGATTTAAGTTATATTACCTCCAAACATGTTAGCTAAATTGAAATGATCAATTATGGTTCCATTTTGCCATAATTTTCTTATTTAGCACCATAATCAGAGGAAATATATTATGGTTATCTCCAAATATTAACCATTTTGAGCATTTATTAAATTTATCTGAGAGGAAATATATTATGGTTATCTCCGAATATTAACCATTTTGAGCATTTATTTAATTTATCTGTATAATCGGAGAGAGTTCAGTTAAATTATCTCTAAATATTAATCAATTTGAAATGATATAATAAGTTTGTGTTTTGCCTTAAAATTTTAGTTTAACTCCATAATCAGAGGAAATACATTATATGAGCATTTATTAAATTCAATTCATAATTAGAGGAAATGAATTTGGACTTTCTCTAAATATTCATCGAATTAAAATCTTCAAATATGTTTGCATTATGCCATAAATAGTTAGCATTTTTTTCTGATCATTTTGATATATTTTTCATATTTTTTGATGGATAGATTTAAAGGTATTAATTTTGCAGTATTAATCATTTTTAAATATTTTCTGTAAATATTTCTAGAGGAAAAAGAAAAAACGCTGACAGGCCGGGCCCACTGTGACGTCGAGATGACGCCATTAGTGGACGGGCTCTGCCACGGCGGCGTCGACCACGCCGGCGTCGAACCAGCGCAAGCTGGGACGCGCGCGTGGGCACGTCCGACGCGCGTGGAGGCGGGCTGCTCGCAAGCGGCCGCGCCGCCACAGTTTGGTCGCCGGAGTCGCCGGCGGCGAGCAAAAGGCGGCGGCGGACAGCACGCATGGCGGCGGCGATTCCGGCGCGCGCGCGGCGTCCCGTCAGGCGAATCGCGGCGAGGAGGGAGAGTAGGTGACGACGGAGCTTCCCGCGTGCGTCGATTTGAGCGGGGAGGTGCGGAGCGGCGGCGGCGCGCGTCGGCGGCGGGGGCGACCTCGGGGTCGCGCGGGAGAGAGAGAAGAGGGAGGGGAAGTTGTGTGGACGCTTTTGCAGAAAAGTCCTTCGATTTTTTGGAAATTACAAATAAGTCCCTCACGGGCACTGTTCATTAGAACAGTGACGCTACAGTGCGCGGAGTGCTCACAGCTCGCGAAAGCGCTTGTCTTCATATAGTTAGTAATATAGGACGGGAATTCAAGTCCTCCCTCCCACGTCACATATCACATCAAATCTATGGACGGATCGAAGGGTCCAGCCGGTTGCTACATTCGCTGAGCTAGCCTAATCTATCTCGAAGCAGTCTTGTCGATGGCTGCATCACATGCCACAGTTTGTTCACTGCGTGGGTTCCAAGACCAAGGTTAGAGCACCCGTAAAAATCCGGGACGATATACGGTTTTGGACATTTTTTCCCGGACAGAAAACCACATATTGGCCCAGCCCGTATAGATTTTGCCCCGTGCCTGGGATATATTTTACGGCACCAAACCCTCATTTTGTCCCACCGCCGGTGCCACGTGACTTGGCACTCTAGTGACATCCGGCCACCGTGTTGCTCCATGCATTCCGATGTGGCCAGTGAACAACTCCCGCGGCGGCGCGCGGCCGTGGAGCTCCGACCGCTCATGGTCGTGGAACTCTGCCACCGAGCTAAACCCATCGAAATTCAACTATTGCTCGTCTAACAAGATTGCCTATTAGTGAACCAATACTGCATAAATAACATAACTAGCTCCAATGAAATTCTGCTCCAAGCTTCTCCCCTCTGTACATCGTCGAACATCGTAATCTCCTCCTACCGATGGTTATTTTTATGTCTTTTTTTTGAGAATAGGCAAAAATATAGAGATAACACATAATGGACACCACTAAAATAAGTGCATGACCAGAGTTATCCATTTCGTTTCGCTTACGAAAGCCTAAATATGGTGAGTTGTACTTCACCGCGCTCACTCAAACCACCTAACTTTAGCATGCCTACTTATTTGTTTGCCAAAATATTTTTCTCTATCGCACAAGATATTTTCAAGGCTACTGAAAGTGCCTAAAATAGATATTTTCCTTTTAATTGGCTCCTCGGATGTATTGTCTCATATTTGGTCTTTGTTGCGACTTTTGCAGGTTTGGGGAATACTTAAGACATGTTCAAACGCAGATATATACTCTGTACTTTAATATAAATATTAATTCGTCCATATTAATTACACTAACTGTCTTTTACTACTTGCGTAAGGTTGAGGTTTCAGAATGAGTGTTCAAGTGTTCAAGGGCAGATACATACTTTGCACTTTAATATAAATACTACACTAGCTGTCTTTTACTTGCATAAGGTTGAGGTTTCATAAAGAGTGTTCCATATGGAGTAATTTTCTCTTGGTCACGTTAGTGAAAGAGTCCAAAGTGACCTTCATGGGCACTGTACGAACCTAGTAACAGAAGAGTAGTACAAACTGCATGGCATCGTCATGGATATTCGCCGTCTTTGAAGATATTTCCATTTTTAGCAACCACTCGTCCGCCGCTGAATCTGGATATCGCCGCGAACACAGGTAACGGAAAAGAGGCCCCTAGATTGGGAAACCGACCAGACCAACTGTTTGGTGAGCGAGGCGAGGCGAGGCGAGCGCCGATAAGATTGGCTGGGAATAAAAATATCTTCGCCTCCGGGGCCCAGGTGTCAGCGACCCGCAGCAGAGTAGGCCGGCAGGGGCCGCCCCCATCGCTCGGCCGCACAACACCACCCATAGAAAAGAGCAAAGCCTTCGCGTCGTCCGGGCGACCGGAAAGGAATCCCTAAAAATTTCCCCATTCCCACTCCACAACCCTCACCGCAGATCGGGACGCGGCGGATCCGACACCCCGCCGCGGCGGCGATGGGGGACGGCGGCGAGCGCCACCTGGCGAGGACCACGAGCTTCGGGATCCCGGACACGGCGCTGGGGCTGGTCATGGGCTTCGTGGACGACCCCTGGGACCGGGACGCCATCTCGCTCGTCTGCCGCCACTGGTGCAAGCTCGACGCGGAGAGCCGCAAGCACGTCACCATCGCCATGGCATACTCCACCACGCCCGCCCGCCTCCTCCGCCGCTTCCCCTGCCTCGAGTCGCTCAAGCTCAAGGCCAAGCCCCGGGCCGCCATGTTCAACCTCATCCCCGACAACTGGGGCGGCTCCGCATCGCCATGGATCCGGGAGCTCTCCGCCTCCTTCACCTTCCTCAAGGCGCTGCACCTCCGCCGCATGATTGTGTCGGACGACGACCTCGCCGTGCTCGTGCGCGCCAAGGCCAACATGCTCGTCTCTCTCAAGCTCGACCGCTGCTCCGGGTTCTCCACGCCCTCTCTCGCGCTCATCGCACGCTCCTGCAAGTAATTTTTCGGTCTCACATCCCATCCCTTCTCGTTTAAGCATAGATAGATTTCCTGCGAGAGTGTTTCCACTCTTTTTAGATCCCTAGATTTTCTATTAGGAAATGCTGTGGTTTATTTTATTTCTCTCTCCTTGGAAAGGGTTGATGGATGTGATGCTTGCTTGTAAAGGATTTCTAGTTTCCCGAGAAAAACGCATGTAACTCTCTGTTAACTTCTCTTTCACGATGCAGAAACATCTTGGTAGTACTATTAGGAATCTGGGATGAACTCTATCAGTAAACGGTGGTTTATTTTATTTCTCCTTGGAAAGGGTTGGTGGATGTGATGCTTGTAAAGGATTTTTAGTTTCCTGAGAAAAGGGGAAAGTGCATGTAACGTGTTGTTAACTTTTCATGATGCAAAAACATCTTGGTACTGTTAGGAATTTGGGATCAACTCTAGCTTAATGTGAATGTCTTAGTTTCTGGTTTGGTAGCGAGTGTTCAACTTGTTTTGATTTGTTGATACTTCATTCGAGAACCCATTCGTATGATACTTGGCAGAACAGAATAGTGTTGTAGTAAGAGCACATCGTTCCTAGGTTTAACCAGTTACGTTTGTTGTCATGTGCAGGAAACTGGAAACCTTCTTTGTTGAAGAAAGCTCAATTGCTCAGAACGAAAATGATGAATGGCTTCGCGAGCTTGCTACCAGCAATACTGTCCTTGAGACGCTGAATTTCTTCTTGACAGATCTCAGGGCATCCCCGGCACATCTTGCCCTCATTGTGCGCAATTGCAAAAGGCTGAGAACGCTCAAGATTAGCGACTGTTTCATGTCTGACCTGATCGATTTGTTCCGTGCAACAGAAAAACTACAAGAGTTTGCTGGGGGTAACTTTGATACAGAGCAGGATAATGGTGGGGAGATCAGAAATTACGAAAACTACTATTTCCCTCCTTCGATACAGCGCTTGAGTTTGCTCTACATGGGAACAAATGAGCTGCAGGTACTATTTCCTTATGGCGCTGCACTCAAGAAGCTAGACCTTCAGTTTGCATTCCTTACCACAGACGATCACTGTCAAATTGTCCAACGCTGTCCAAATCTAGAAGTTCTGGAGGTATATTTCTTGGCAGATTCTTTACTTTTTTTTCTTTTGCTATATTTCCTGTTTGGAGGTTTGATAAGCTACCTCGAATGTTTTGTTTGCTTATAATTTGTTTTCCTTGTGAAAATAAAACAGGTGAGAGATGTTATAGGAGATCGAGGATTAGAAGTTGTTGCACAGACCTGCAAGAAATTACAGAGACTCAGAGTAGAGAGAGGAGATGATGAGCAAGGAGGTCTTGAGGACGAACAGGGTAGAGTCACACAGGTGGGATTGATGGCTGTAGCTGGAGGCTGCCCTGATTTGCAGTACTGGGCGGTGCATGTGTCTGACATTACAAATGCAGCTCTAGAAGCCATCGGCACGCACAGCGTAAACCTGAACGACTTCCGACTTGTCCTGCTTGATAGACAACTGGTTATAACCGAATTGCCCCTTGACAATGGGGTTCGTGCTTTGCTGAGAGGATGCACCAAACTCCGGAGGTTTGCATTTTATGTGAGACCTGGAGCTCTATCTGATCTTGGCCTTTCCTATGTTGGTGAATTCAGCAAGACCGTCCGCTACATGTTGCTTGGGAATGCTGGGAGTTCTGATGATGGACTGCTGGCTTTAGCAAGAGGATGCCCAAGCTTGCAGAAATTGGAGGCAAGGAGTTGCTGCTTCAGTGAACGTGCAATTGCTGTTGCCGCGTTACAGCTGAAGTCACTCAGATATCTATGGGTGCAGGGATACAGGGCATCTCCTACTGGTAGCGATCTCATTGCAATGGTACGCCCCTTCTGGAACATTGAGTTTATTGCACCAAATCAAGATGAGCCTGGCTCAGATGGCCAGGCACAGATTCTGGCATACTACTCTCTGGCTGGGGCTAGAACAGATTGCCCTCCGTCAGTTACTCCCCTCTATCCATCAGCTTGAATCTGAAAGGTCTACCAGTTTGACTGTACATACATGTTTGATTTCAGACTGTGAAACCCACGATTCGGTATAGGATGTTTGAAGTGTCCGCAAAACTGGCAGTTCCTATTATGCTCGACAACGATGATGTTCCACGGCTCAGGGCCAATTACAGATCCGAAAGCTGGAGGATAACAGCTTAACTCTGAACTGTCTTCATATCCAAGGGGCGACTCATCTGTGTAAGCTTCGCCCAATGTGGCCTACATGGATAATGTGTACTATACCATTTTGACAAAGCTCAGACACACATTTTTGTAATAATGTGACCATTTTGTATGTTCCGTGGAATTTTGCTGTTCTTTAGTTTTGCTCCCACAGTCCCACTGTATCATTGATCTACGAATGACCATGCCGGATTAGTTGTACCGTCTGTGTTTCATTGCATAGTTTGTGCGTATCACCCATGATTATCTGGAACTTTGCTGGGATTCGCCCGCGGCCTTACTGGTCACTGTTTTCTGGCTTCTTATCAGGTTCTGCATGGCTAAATCTTAGTTGGACTTAAGATTCCATAAGATCGTAGTTGGACTTAGATTCCTTAAGAAATATTTCCTATGCGGGTCGTTCCTTTCATATGACTAGAATCCTGAAAAACTTTTTCTTGATTGAGGATATTTTTTTCTTCCAATCAAAGCTTCACGCCATAAGTCATCGGTTTTTTATGTGGTGTTGAAATCTCTTTGATCAAAATTCTTACCCTCTCTATGTGCAATATCTCCCCACAAAGAATCCATTAGCAGCAAATAAGAAACCATCCGTTTGCGTTGTCCAGCAACTACAACAGTAAATACACAAACAGATCAAACACTGAACCACGAGTACCATGTAGGTACGACATCAGCAAAATAGCAGCATCTGGTACATAAAAACAGAAATATACATATGGTTTATTGGTCCAGAATTAAGACAGAATATAGTTCTCTATCCACGCGCAAGAACATTAAATCATATATGATATATCTATAAACCCAGGGTTGCAACGAAATACGCTGACGGTGCTACCTAAACAATCAGACACTAGCTGAGCTGGAGCGCTCCCTAGAGACAGACCTCGAGTATGAACTGCGGCTGTGAGCATAGCTTTCCCTAGAACGCCTCTTGCCCGATGACCTGCTGCGCGGCGGCTTGTTTTCTTCATCATATCCTTTACTCGGAGAACAGCTCCTTGATTCTTCTGATACTGGAGAGCAGCTGTGTGAGTAGCTCCTGCACGGTGACACACTCTGAGAATAGCTGCGTCTTCCGTCCCTAGGAGAACAGCGCCTGCTGTAGTATGGTGAAGCAGAACGGTCATTGGAATGTGATCTCTGCCTTCTGTAACGGTATGGAGATCTTGAACGATAGCTCTGCCTACTGTAACGGTATGGAGATCTCGAACGGTAGCGATGACCATGGCGAAGTGAGTATGACCGACGCCTGTCGTAGGGAGAGTATGACCCGCGCCTGTCGTATGGGGAGTATGATCGGCGCCTTTCGTATGGAGAGTTGGACCTATCGGAGGGAGTGTATGATCTCCTCTTGCCATAAGGCGAGTATGATCGCCTCGATCGCCCTCTGTTGTAAGGAGAATAAGGCCGCTCCCGCTCAGGTGAGTAGCGTGAACTGTAACGGTCTCTCCTAACAGGTGACATGCTCGGGGAATACCTGCGTCCTGGTGTCACCACATAATATAACAGTATGTCAACTATCGGCGATATACAGGATCAAGGGGGCTTACTTTGCAGTGCATAATTGGAGATAAGAAGTTGCTACGACGATAATAAAATGGTGTGTCAATGATCAATGCTATAAAGAGAGTCAAGGGTGGTTACTTAGCGCTTAATGGAAACGAGATGTCAAATATAAATCAAATCACAACAACTTACCACGTGATGTTTTGGTGCCAAGATACCTTCCAGGTGTTGAGTTTCGACCTCGTCTTCTTTTTGCCTGTGGAGAAGGGGAGCAAAATTAGTAGTTGTTTTTTTTACATCAAAAGCAAGATTGAATCTGAAGGTTACAAATATATAGAAAATTATATAATTTTAGGCATACAACCCTTTGGTTGAGGTAGCATGGTTTCGTTGTTAGGTTGTGTATCTTTGGAATTTGATGCAGGACAGTTGCCGGCATCTACCTGCTGCTGCCAAACAAAATCTTCAAACGAGAAGAGCACTCAAATATTCAGCTAAAAGGATAGTGTACATAAAACATCCACACCATATCAAAGGAAAATGGAAAAATATCAGAGTAACAATCTTGTGAGAATACCTTCTCAACAGTAATGACACGACCTTCCAGCACTGAACGGTCCAGATATCTGATACAGCGTTCCGCCTCCTTAAGAGTGGCCATGGTAACAAATCCAAACCCCCGTGATTCCCTTGTCCATGGATCAAGTACAATACTTGCATCGATCACCTGTGGCGTAACCAGCAAAAATAAGTAGTGGAATCGTTAGCAATCTTTACATGGTTAGCACTGTATCCCTCCGCCAATATTTCCGTAAAGGTTACCTCTCCCTCAGAAGAGAAGTGCTTCTCCAGATCTCGATCTGTTATGCGAGATGACAAACCAGTCACATATAGATTGTTCCCAGGGTTTTCAACATCACTTGAATCCACGCTCCTACATATTAGATGGATAGCAAATAACTCCTTAATAAAATTACAAGAGCCAGAAATGCCTAGACTACAAAAACCTAGAACAAAGGGCACAAACATATTAGCGATGTTGAGCATAAAGGCCATACCGAGAACGACTCCTATACCTGGAATAGCTACTTAGCCTGCAAGGTAATGAAGAATATAAGAATGGCTCAGTTCCACTAATTACAACCAATCAATAAAAACAGATAACATATCTGAAATTCAGAAGAAGAAAAAAGTGTGGAAAGGCGTAATGCTTACCTTGATCCTCTTGAGTACGACATCTGCAGAACAGACAGATAAATGAATCAATACCCACCAGACGAACTCATATGTACATAAGTAGCATGAAACAAACTTAAGTAGCATGTAATTAAATTTTAAGCGTATTGTCGGTGTGTAACATACTATGCCGCGTGGTCTAAACTAATGTTTTAAATAGCGGGCTACAACAAATAGCGGCAACCCTCAAAATGGGGATATAGCGGGCTAAATGGAACTAAATGGGGCTATAGCGGATACATTGTACATCGATTCATTTAGCGGCAACATACTAAAAAGGCTATAGCGGGCTATTTAAAACTATGAAACTGATGACAACAGTTTTTTTCAGTGCTGTAACAGGGCTGTTTGCATAACATACCATGTCGAATAGCTGACAAAATCTACAAATATTTAACCCGACCATAGAAGTTTTTGTCATTCGATTTCAGGGATCAGTTTGCAGGATCGAGGATACATATTTGTTCACACCCCAAAATTTATTTGTTGTAGTCTTCCACAGACTTATTTCTTTAGAGGAGGTGGCCCAATCTTACTGTACTTACATTCCAAAATTGTTTATCGTCGATGTTCTTTTGCATATGTTGCCACAGCAAATTGTTGCACATCTAAAAGCCAGACACCTAATAGCGGCAACCCTATTTCACATTCAGTTCATGGTTAGAATATGTTCCCAAAACAGTTTCCTTCCAAACAATTCAGAGTTCCTGTATAAGTTAGGCCTGTGCGGGTTCAGTAATTACACATGAACTTGATTTATCGCGAGAATTGTAGTCCAAAATGAATCCACAACGCCCAGACCACGAATGGGGCAAAAGAACTACTACACCGTTTAGCTTGCTTCATGCCATATAGATCTACTGAATTTGCAAACCAGAATTTGGGATCAATCAACCCTGACCTACGTCTTTCTAATGGCTTCTCTACAATCTGCAGGTTATGAACTATATGTGCAAAACTATCATCAAATTAAACTAGAACAGATTGCCGGATGAACTCGCAACACCATCACATGGCCGAGGAAATACCTTTCGTCGCCCCTGCGATCCTGACCACCGAAACCTCTCGAGTCTCTCTGTCTTCGCCTCTGCGTCTGTGTCAGTTACGACTTGTGATATGGATCGCGCACGCGTGTGTGAAATAATAAGTAGAGGTGGCCTGCGCGAAGGTTCTGGAGGGAGGCGGACGCGAAACTCTCTCAAATCCGGTTGAATCCGTTGAGCGCACGCACGCCACCTTCCGCTTCAACACTTGGCACCTCTTCTAGCCATCAGTTTTTACCTCTCTTTCTCGCTTTTTTTTGCTAATTTTTTTTAAATAATACACGAAAATGATTTAATTCTGGAAATATTACGCAATTTTTTTTCAAAAATATTATCCAATCGGTCTCGTCGAAGCCGACAGGGTCTAGTCGTCGTTGTCGAAACCGACTGCAGGCCTATCGTCTTTGTCGAAGACGAGAAGCCTGTCGCCGTTCCCAGTCGGCTTCCCGAAGACGACGACGCGGGGGAGCTCCAGGACGGAGGCGCGGCGGCGCGCGTGGCCGGCCGGGGGGTGGCGCGCGGCCGTGGTGAGGTGCTCGCGCGGTGAGCAGCGTGCCGGCACCGCGAGGCCGGTCGCCGCCTTGAGGTGGCCCGCGAGCCGGGAACCGTTCCGCCGCCAGCCTCAAGCTCGCGCACCGCGCGGCGCGGCAGCAGCTGGGTGACCTCGAGCGTGCTTCGGAGGCAATGGCGGCGCCTACGCGTCCCTCGCCGGCGAGTCCTGCGGGGAGAAGACGCTGTTGGGGGGCTAATCGGTTTTGGCTAACCCGACTGGGCCTTGTCGTCGTCGCCAATGCCGATTAGGCCCAGTCGTCTTCGGCAAGGGCGAGTAGGCCCAGTCGGCTTCGGCGAAGCCGATTGGATAATATTTTTGAAAAAAAATTCATTTAAAAAAAATTAGCCTTTTTTTAACATGAAACACTCGTATTCCATTAAGACACGGCGTATCCGAATTTCAAAAAAAAAAAGACACGGCGTATCCGGACACTACACTCGCACCCCTAGCGACAAGCTCATGGGCTGGCATATTACATTCACGTGGTGTATATAACACTCGAGGCTCAATGAAGTTCATTCTAAGCCTGAATTTGATGTCACTAATCAAGGTACCAATAGGAGAGATGGGGTAGTCAGATGTTGTGAGTGCATTCTTCAGATACAATCAGTCTAAACAAATGACCCATGCATGGTTTTTTTCTAAATGGTTGTGTCCAGAATGCTACAACATTTTCAGTAAAAATGTTACATTGGGGATTTTTTCAGCAATGAGGGAGGGGCGCATGCATGTGAAAGTGACATGACAGTTAAACTGGTTGTAAGTACACCTAGGGTTTGCCTTCTTAATAACCAATACGAGAAGTACCAACCACATCGATCAATGGCTATTAGTGATTCTATTGTGAGGACACTTGAAATAGCGGTGCCCTAATCCAGCTATCCCTATGTCCACGACGAACTGGGTGAAGCCAGGTGCGGGATGAATGTTAACACAGATGGAGTTGTACATGCGCATGAGGGGAGAGGTGGTCCGGATGTGGTGGCAAGAGATGATTGAGGTGATCTTATTTCTGGACGCTGTACCCGATGAGAGTGTGATCAACCCGGAATCTCTCGGGTTGATGCGGTGTCGCGGTGCCATGCTACCAGCCTTGGAGAAGGGCTACCGAAAGGTTGATATTGAAACTGATCGTAAGAATATTTTGGCGTTGTGAGAGTCTATAAGCATGGTGATCGGACGATGAGCTTTCATATCGCATGCGAGATGAAACAATTAGCTGGTTGCTTTCACAGGTGTAGACTTATTTATGTTAGTCGTAATGCAAATACGGCGGCACATCGGTGTGCTAAAGAAGCTCTAACTTCAGAGTCTCTACTAAACTTTGGTTTGATTGAGATTATCCAATCAAAAATGTTTTCGCCTAATAGATAAAGTTGAAAGTTGTAGGTTCTAGAAGAGATCTTCTCGCATATCCTAACTTTTTATTCGGCTGCAACGGAAAAGTTATTAGTTCCAATATAATTTGAATCAGTCAAACCTTTTTTATTTGATCATGCATAAAGAAAAAACAACCATTTCCAAAATCATTAAATCGAGATCACGTCATTTATGACATGTTGCGTATTTGTGAACAAAGTACATTACTCTAAAGACTCTCAATATCTATGAAGATATGCATTTGTAAGGATAAAATGCAGAGAATGCTTCTTTTAGAAGCATCATCGAGACATCGACAGAATTACCTATTTTTTTTTGCGAAACACAGTACAACGCAGACGCTCACATACACGTGCACACACTCACCCCTATGAAGGCACGCACGCACACCCTACCCCTATGAGCACATTCGAAAGACTGAGCCGGCGGTCAGGTCTTGAGATTGACGAAGTCACCATAGACGCCTCGCTGTCGACGGGAACGTCGCCTCCCACTGAAGAATATTCCGCCTAAATGAGAAACACCAGTGTCAAACCTGGGATTTGAACTCTGGTGAGCTGGGGGTACAACCACCCTTCTAACCATCTTGCCACATGCAAGTTCTCATCGACATAATTACCTATTTGTACTAGTAATTATCGCATAATTTCTACTAATACCAAATGTCCAAAATTTTGCTGATACTTTGTCAAAGTAGAAAATAGTACCCCTAAACCCTAAACCCTAAACCCTAAAACCCTAAACCCTAAACCCTAAAACCCTAAATGAGCGAGGCGTCTACTAATAGACGCCTCGCTGTCGACGGGAACGTCGCCTCCCACTGAAGAATATTCCGCCTAAATGAGAAACACCAGTGTCAAACCTGGGATTTGAACTCTGGTGAGCTGGGGGTACAACCACCCTTCTAACCATCTTGCCACATGCAAGTTCTCATCGACATAATTACCTATTTGTACTAGTAATTGTGCACGTGCAATGCACGTATTGTTTTTTTTACCAAAAAAAGAAGTTGCCATCAAATATGTATATATATGTGGTATTAGTAAAATTTTCTACTTTGACAAAGTATCAGCAAAATTTTGGACATTTGGTATTAGTAGAAATTATGCGATAACAACTCTTCCTCGCAACGATATATTATACAAAAGAAACTATTTCTCTCCACAATTTTAAACCTTGTAACATTATAACGTTGAAGAATGATTAAAGTATCATCTTTGGAAACTATCACCTCTAGTCTCGTGATCATGCCATGGTCTATTGATAACAATTCATGATAAATGTAGCACAAACACATGATTGGCGAAATGATAAAATATCTTGAAGATAAGCATAATAATTTTTTGTTTGATTGTGAACACATTTATGAACATGAACATAAAGGATGGTGAACACCTTCTCCTCACATAGTCATACAAACAATACACTATCCACTATTAATAGTATTGCACGCCACCATAAAAATTTGCAAGCCGACCGAAACTTGCAAGGCATAATGTAAAGAACTTCAATCCCACTATTAATAGTATTGCACGCCACCATAAAAATTCCAATCGATATTGATGCAATAGTATTTGCACGCCACCACTACATCCTCCAAGCCACCATCTCCATCTGCGTTGTAGCCCGATAGCCAAGCTTGACGCACAACAACAGCACACTGGAGGAAGAATTTGTCAACCAGCCGTGCTGGGTGCGAAGGCGGGGCAGTAGGCCAGTGAGACAACGACGGTCGGCAACATAAGGGTAACATGAAATCTGTAATCATGTTAACTGTTGTAAATAAAGTTAAATCATAGATGAACTACAAAAAATAAATTTCATATCAGGCTCTATGGAACAATAGTAAACTTCCCATAATGGTAAGATGTTTCAAATGAGAAATTAATAGAAAAATGATTGCATACCATTGTTTACAGACAACAATATATTGTATGTAGAAAGTAGCATAGGCAACACATGGTAGACTAACACTGCCAAAAACTCATGGACTGAGAGGGTAAAATCACCCCTTTGGAGCATGAAACCTGCACAACTATTATGAACTAAAGGGTTTAGGGTAACAATCACCCCTTCTCTAAATTGCTCAATATCTCAGAGAAACCTATCCAACAATCAATACTCTACAATAATCAATGCTTCATACACAATAATGCAAAGAGCTAAACATGCAGATTTAAGAAAGAGTAGCAAAATAAACTGTGTAGTTCTCTAAAAAGGAAGAATGCTTTATCTGATTGATATGATCAGAAAAGGACATAATGAGCTCTAGTGTATTCTCAGAGAGTAGTGTAAGTGAATTGATCACGGTAAATTGGACCCAAAATATAATTATTGTTTTCTGGCAGCGGTGGTGTTCACAGCCCAAAAGGACGAATATAGAACAATGTATGAGCACCAATAGGCTTGGATTTGCTTATGTTATTCAAGATTTAACTAAAAACAAAACCATGAAATGTGCGTATACTCCCCTCAAGTTCCCATATAAAAGACCATTTGTGCTGGGCTAAAACCATGGAAACTTATTAAAGGTTCACCAATAACATGCTCCTCGAGCAGTTTGAAGCAAACGGGACACTCCTTCATGGCAACCTCAGTGACGACCTAGAGCACGACATCATACAAATTTTATTAGAAACTCGACATCCTACAAAGCAGAAAAAAGAATTGGACTGAAAACAGTTTATACACACCTTATTCTTAAACTGAATTTGGTAGAATAAAAGACCCCTGCCCGAATCAGAGGCATCAAAAGCATAAAAGTGAATAGCAAGGAATATAGTGGACTTGTTTTTTTACTTCTTCGTGGTCTAAATAAAAAAGACCAATCGGAATAAATACTAAAAATTTCCTATTGAGAAAATACAGTATTCACTTTATATCTAGGAAAGAAGTCCAGTTCTCCAAACCATGTAAAAATTAGCTACACTGAGTTAAAATAAGCACCAATAAGATGCATAGTAGTTAAAATAAACACCAATCTGGAATCACCAAAAAGAAAGAACGGAGAGCTAATAGGCAATAATCCCGAAACTATACCATGAGTAGAGATTGAGATTCATGCCTCCCTGCAGAAGCTTACACGTCCAACCTACTACCAGAGCAAACAAATACAAAGACAGACTCTCCAAATGAAAATTCTGAAGAGGAATTTAAACTGGAAGTGAACCAACAATAGTACTATGGTCTCATAATCTTATGGCACTGAAGACAAACGCTGCACTGTCCTGCAATTCATACCATGCACAACAAAGCAGAAACAAAATCACCAGTGAATCAAGGACTCGAGTAGAGGAGCTAGTGGTGACGTACCAGAGCAGTGAGGAACATGATAGATAAATCTTACCTCCTGAATTGGTTTCCGCAAAGAACTGTCGGAGTGAGTTCATGCAATCCAAATTGATTTTCTCCACCAGTTTTTTTAATGCGCCCTTCATTCTGTTAATCACATTTGACAAGATAGTTAATTATTGAAGCAAATGCATTAGTAAGCCAACTAAGCAGGTTTTTCAGGTAAAATGATCTCAAATATGCAAGTGCGTAGTAACATATGTACTGAATGTTCTAATCCATTTTATGTAGAACATTTTACATCAGCCATAATATTACATTGGTTGCTAGTATCCACTCCTAAGATGGTGCGAATATTCGCTAGTTTGAAAGTAGTTCTCCCATAGGATTCATCAGCATTTTTACTCGAACTCGAGGCAGTTCATAACCCATGTGAAACCAAATCCTCTTGTTTTTATACAGAAAGTAGATAAATTTCCACAACAGAATGAAGAGGTAAAGACAGATTTGATGTTCACAATCAAAGATGATACCAAACAACACTTTTGAGTAACAGAGATACTTGAAGGTGAAAATGAAACCTGGAGAATCAAACTTGATCTCATGCATGCATGCATTCTTGCTGCTGTTCTCCCGTCATGGATAGATTCTTTCACCTGTGTATGCTTAATTTTCATGCATTCATATTTGTATAAACATATTAGCACAACGCATATGAGCTCAACACCAAGGTGGCACAGTGATCAGCACAACGACGTGCCGCGCGGCAGCAGTGGTGTCGGATGTACGGACAGACTGCAACTCAGCCATAAAATGTTACATGAGGTATGAAATCATTGAACAGAGTCACACCAAAATATTGAGAGTAATATTAAAGATTCATTCCTTATAACACATAATTCTTTGTATTTAACCACAATTTACAGAAAATAGGTCACTCGTATAAAGCTTTCACATGGTAGTAGTATTAACCTTATAATCCGGCTTATCAATTTGCACTATGAAAAGAGAGACTCTGCTGCCCGCACTGAGCCACAACCCGCTTACACAGATCACCAGACGGCACATTCTAATCCCAAGGCCTAAAATGTACCATGATCATTCCCTCGAACATGTAGTATGCAATAACATGTTCAGGAGACAGGGGCGTAGGTTGGAGCGAGGACTCACATGTGGGTGATGTGTACCTTCTCAGGCTGGAGTAGATCACTGAAGTGGCCGGTGGGGCGTGGCAGCAACGGCTCCAGCCCTGTAATGGGTGCATGGACGGTGGGCGCTTCCTCAGCCGAGGGAGATGGATGCAGACGTCGCGCGGCGTCTAGTCCCCTGAGCCAAGGGGGCGAGCGCGTTCTGGGCGCTCCCCTGAGCCGAGGCCACGAAGTCCATGGGAGGCGGCGAAGGCGGCTGTCGGCCGCGGATCCTGCCTACGTGCGTCTCGGCGGTCCGCGTCAATGAATAAAGTGGGCGGCTGTGCGGGGAACGGCAGCGGCGCGTGGGTGCGCGGCGATGCGGGGAACAACGGCATCCTGTGTGGATTCGGTGGTGCGGGGAACGGCGCCGCCTGTGGAGGCGGTTGTGCAGGTTAGGCTTCGTCTCCTGGAGATGAGGCGACGCGAGGCTGGGCGAGTGGGCGGCTATGCGAGGAAGTGTTTCCGATTGCAGGATGGCGGCGACGAAGACGGTGATCGTGGGTGCGGGGTTAGCGGCTGGGGAATCGGGCTGCGGCGGGAGTAGCGTCGGACGGCGATGGCGTCGACGGGATCAGAATATCAGATTCGTGGTCGTGGGTGCGGGGTGCGTTTGCTGCGTTTTTTTTCCCGTTAATGATTGGGTGCACAACATACATCATTGGGCCTACGTGGGACGTTGGATCTAACCTGGTGGACGGTTCAGATCCGGATCTAGCCTGGTGGACGGTTCAGATCCTCTAGATCTGACAGACTCTGTCTTTTAATATTAGTGGAGATATGCTCTTTGATTGATGGTACTAGGATTATTAGTGTGTAACTAGTAATTGTGCCCGTGCAATGCACGTGTTGGCTAATTCAACTTAAATTATGAATATTAGAAGCAAAAAGAGCCAGAAATTAAAATGCTTGCATACATCTTGGCACGACATCATTTATATTTAGTACATAAGGCAAGCGGCAGCAAAATCCTCAATGATTACTATCATACAGTTTGAACCTAAAAATAAATGGAGAAACTTCCGCGAGATTTATCATTTATGAGAAGTTACCTTCATGAGAGTTGCAAAGACATAAACACTATCTTCTTGCTCTCAAAAAAATAAAATAGTAATCACTATCTTCTACTCCATCGACGAAGATTTGTACTAAATTTGCATCAAAGGAATGTGGAACAGAATGTAGTTTTGAAACCCGAACTAACCAGGATACAGTTTCTAATAAGTGCTCCTAATCCTCTACGGCTTTTGGTGCCTGCTCCTTCGGCGCAACCTTTTCCTTGGTGGCCTTTGATTCAGCTGTGTTCTTCGCTAAGGCGGGCTTGAACAAGTTATTGTAACTGACAACTGCTAGATGTGGTGCTGGTAGAAAAGGATCCCATTTAATTAGGGCAGTGTAAGAGGCAATCATCAGAAGCCAAGAACTTGAAGCAGGTCTCATGTTAGGGCATGCTCTCCAAGGTCGTCTGCAAAGGAACTGGAATTAGTAGACATTCTTTCGATCATGATACGAAGGCTAAGAAATAGACATGTAGTGCATTGTGTCAAAAGATTAATCTGAAAACTCGATAAGTTCATCAGTGACTGAAATAATGCATACATGCATGCACATTCTATTGGTAATTTAGTTTTGTTAGTCAAAAGTTGCGAGATGAACAAATAGGGGTGTAAACGGATAGGATAATTTCCGCACCGAATCCCCCGCCGAATCCGTTTTAAAGAATCCATATCCGGTTTCAAAGAATCCGCCGGATAAGGATATCCGATTCCGAACTGAACACCCGGATACGGTATAGGATATGGTATGTAAAATAGCATCCGAATATGGATTATCCGAAAATTAATTAGGATTATCCGATGGTTATAATCCGAATAATCCGATTTTCTACAAAAATGTCTAGGCTAATAAAGCATAGTTAAATAACAACTCACTTGTATGATTATTGTACAAACTATGGAGTACAACTTTGTTAGGTTATTAAGTTGTTGAGCTATTATTTTTGGTTCTGCGGGTTCATGATGTACATTGCGCGTACCAATCCGATTAATTTTCTTTCCGCCCCGAATCCACTCCGTTTCCGTTCCGAATCCGTGGTCATATATATCCGCTACCGAATCCGCGACCGTTCATTATCCGATCCGATCCGAATCCGAGAAAAAAATGTGGTAAAGGATATGGTAGAGGCAAAAAAAAGTGAAGCACAAAGTATGCATCTTCTTCCTATCTAGCCTTGACACACATAGTCTACAAAATTATTAGAATTATGGTGAGAATGCAGTCTGATGAGATTCTTGATGTGATTGCGAAACAACAGTGCGAAGAACCATGAAGGAATGAAGGTGCATGCATGTTTGCTTAAAAATCTCGAACTCCTTCCATGGATGAGTGACTGAACATCTAAAAAGGTGCAGTTTAACATCAGCCCATGGGCAATACATAATTCAGATCCTATAGCTATGTCCGTGAGAACTGAGAAACCGATGCATTATGTACCTAATTTTTATCTCTCGCCTAGCGTGTAAAATCGCCGTGTATATGTTGTTAAACTGGTACTGCAAGCAGCAGAATAAATTGGTACATAATTTGAGAAATGAGTATCATTACTGCTAATTATGAGTTACTGCATGTTTTCTATCAAAAGTCTACAATGGCATAGCTAAACTCATCTACATCATGTCCTAAGACAACAAAGATACAATAACCATGCTCATGTTTATTCATAATCATAGATCTTACCATATCGGCAGATCAGCGAGTAGTATGACAATAAGCGTCGGAAGATACCACGATAAGCAAGTTGTATTCATGCCAACTTAAGCTAGTTCTGCTAGAATAAATCAAAGACCTAAAAGCAGATTATCAATAATTTAAATAACTATTTTGTGTCCTAGAGAAATCTTACTTTGCATTTTATAGCACTACAGATCAACGCAGCAGTTTGAATGCTTGCTTAGGCAAACACCACGAATTCTAAGAGAAAAATGATAGATAAATCTTACCTTCGGAAATGGTTTCCACAAAGAACTGTCAGACTGAATCCATGCAATCCTAATTATAAGGCTCCTTCAGACATAATTTCTAGCTCTTCATCGTGTTAATCAGATTTGACAATATAATTAATTATTAAATCAAATGCATTAGTAAGCCAACCAAGCAGGCGAGACAAACTTAGAATATGCAGAAATAACAACTTATGAAATATGCCATCCTTTTTACAGTTAAAGATAATTCTACTTTAACATGATCTCAAGAATCATGGTTTTCCTGCCATTGCTCCCACTTCTCTTGAAAATAGCGTATACGACCTCCTGGCCAATCCTTTGCGCCCCAATTTTAACACTTGGATGACTACACAAAAACAAATCGTGGTAGAAATTTGAAAAGACAACATGAGTAACTTGATAGATACTAAAGCACAAAGAAACTAAACAGGCTAGTGGCAGAAATTTTTCCAACAGTCAGGAATCTTTCAAATACCAATTTTAGCTAGTGTTTCAGAGCCATCTACTGCTCTAGATAATAGGTGTAAGTAGAAGATCTATAAACACAAGACCATCAATACAATCTACTACATTCAAATATACAGAAGTCCTTCCAAACAAAATATATATATTTGAAAAGCATGCCACGAAGTTTTTACATGGAAAAGAAGCCTCTTCTGCCTCCGGTTCAGCGGCAGGAACTCAATTTCCTTGACAAGTCTTTCCGGACATATATGGAGCACATTCACTGACGGGTCTAACTGATTCGAGCTTGCCAAATTTCTGAAACTTTTTCAAACAAAGCTCAACTATACAGATGATATTTAGTCACATGCAGATTTTATCCATACAAGATGGATGTTCAGTCTTTTTGTACAGTATATATGAAGACCAGATAGATTTCTATTAAATATATACACGCAATGATTTGATGATTGCGTGAATCGTCGTTCTTATTACACTGGGATCTAGAAAAATCGACCTTCCATAAGTCTCACAGACTATTTTAAGATAGTTGATCAGACCAATAAAATGCAGCTAAACTTGTAGCAAGTATTTGGACTGATGAAACAGAACATTCAGAAAAGCATATCATCTCCTTCTCCTGTAGCCTCCCGTTGCTAAATATAGCCTAAACTTGTATATGACCTACTGCTAACAAGGAAATATGTAAAATTCTTTCTTCTCCCACATTAGCGTGGTTCAATTAGATAACTCCTTTACTGGACAGTAAATTCAGGCTTGATGGACAATAACGGCAGCTGAAAACGACATCAACTCGTACTAAACTGCATATTTTGTCCTACTAAATCTGAAAACGTGGGTGAACCATGCTGGTAAACAGTGAATAGTTTGGGAGGAGCTGTTCAAGAACAGAGCTGATCCAAAAATTTGTTCTGAGTTACCTCGACGCGCTGATTCAGCCAGCCGCGTTCGGGAGGGCGAGTAGTATAGCTGGATCAAGCAGTTCGTCGCGTCTGGTCGTGGTGGGCGGCGGTGCAGCTACCCAGCCTCGCGGTGGTGAGCGGCAGGGGTCTCCGCGACCGCGGGGCGGCGGTCGGCTGTGGTGGTCGCGGCGGTGGGCGGAAGGGGTCGCCGCGGCGGTTGGGCGACCGGGGCTTCTCGCGGCGGTGGGCGGCCGGGTCGCCGCGGCGGTGGGAGGCAGAGGTATTCTCGGCGGTGGGGGGTGGGTCTCCTCGCGGCGGCGGTGGGCGGCCGGGCTCGCCGCGACTGTGTGCGGCACAGGTGTTCAAGGCGGTCAGGTGCGGGGCTCCTCGCGGCGGCGTGCAGGGTCTTCTCGGCGGTGGGCTGCAGGGGTCGTGGCGGCGGTTGGCCGTCGGGGTCGTCGCGGCGGTGGGCGGCCAGGGTCGTGGGCGCGCAAGGGGATTCCGCGGCGTGCGGTTTATTTTCCTTTCTGGGTTAGTGGAGATGAAGGTGCGGGAGATGGGCTCATCATTGGGTGAGTGTCGTCCGTTAGATGTACCGGATGGACGGCTCTGAGATGGGGGGTACGACTTAATGAGACCTCATCATTAGTTGAATCTGGATCATTGGATGATGGTAATCTGATGGCTGGTGTTATTTGGATCAGCCACTCTGAGTCTTTTAATATTAGTGGAGATGATGAGTGATTTACCCCAGGTATTTGGGTGTTTATTGCTTTGTCACGTCTGAGTCTGAAGTCTGAACACGTAATGATCAGTGATTTATCCCAAGTCAGCAAGAGGCCGTCGGTCGTTCGCAACACTGGCCCGGTCGGACCAGGCAGGCAGCTACACCACCACCCACCAAATCCACCGTCCTCGTTTTCCTCTCTCTCGCTACAGTAGATCGAGGCGGAAAGAGGGCGACTCAGGTCTTCACCCGAATCCCCGGCGCCGCCGTGGGTTCCCTCTCTCCTCTTCGTCCGCTTCGGCGGCGGAGGGGTGGGGGAACCCCGGATCTGTGCGTTCCGGGTGTATATAGGGTGGGTGTGTGCGTGGCCGGTGGCGGCGTTTGCGGGGGAGCGGCGCCGTTGCGGTCGGCCTTTTGGTCTTCTCGGTCCGGTCTCCCCTGCGCCGGTGTTCGTCTGAACGGCGGCGACGGACTTGTGGAAGTGTTTCCCCTGCGTGGTGGTCGTGGTGACGCCGGCGGCCGCGTGTTCTGGGGTTTCCGTCCTTGGGCCCTGTCGTCTTCGCATCGTCGTCTCCTCCGTCGGCGGTGTGGGGCTGCTAAGGTATGTAGGAGGATTTCTTCTGGAGGTGGTGGTGGTGCCTGGTGCGGGAAGTGGTACGCTGGAGAGGGATCTGGCCGCCTTCTTCTTGGAGGTGTGGAGCTGCTGAGCCCAGATCCGGAGCAGGCCGAGCTCGGCGCAGGTCGCCGGCCGATGTGTGTTTATCCTCCCTCAGATCCAGCTCTTCGGGGCTGGTGGATGCTGCGGCTCAAGTTTGCCTCTTGGCTAGGGGTTCTTCCTGCTCCTTGGTTTGGCTCCGACGGCGTCGACGATCCTCCATGCCGATGTTGGTTGCGCTCGTTCCGGAGTCGAGAGGTTGAAGATGGACTTGTCGCTGGAGTCCTTTCTGTACTTGGGTGGTTTCTGGTCCACCACTTGTATCCTCTACAGTTGTACTCGTATATGTACGCTTGTATTTTCCTTGCTACTATATGAATACTAGTACTGCTATCAAAAAAAAAAAAAAAATCCAAACTGGCGGTTGGATCCACCGCAGCACTTCACCGTTCCAATTGCTCCCCACCCGACCGCAGTGCTCACCGGAGATCTCACCAGCACACGGCCGCGAGCCCGCCACGCCCGCGGCCATGTCTTCCGGGTCCGGCTCCACGCTGATGGATCTCATCACCTCGGATCCGTCGCCCCCCTCGGCCGCCGGGGCGTCGTCGCAGCATCCGTCCTCGGGCGGCGGCGGCTCCGGCTCGCAGGGGAGGTTCGCGCCGGCTCCGGCTCCGGCGCCCGCGCCGGCGGATCGCAAGTCGAAGAGAGCGACCCTGATGCAGATCCAGAGCGACACCATCTCAGCAGCCAAGGCGTTCAACCCCGCCAAGGCCCTCCCCCAGCGCAACAGGAAGAAGAAGGCTCGTCTCCTCCTACACCGCCCCGTCCCTCATTTCTTCTACTCTCTCTGTACTCTGTTTCCAGTCTCACGCTGCATTCCCTGTTCCTCCTGCAGCCCGTCTCGTACTCGCAGCTGGCGCGGAGCATCCACGAGCTTGCGGCGACGTGCGACCAGGTTCGTTGTGCTGCTTCGGTTGGTTCGAATTGCGTGATACGAGCTTGGATCTGTTTGCTTCAGCTGCTCTATCGTGTCATACCTTTCACAGAAAAAATCCCAGAGGCAGCTCGTGAACAGTGTGTTCCCCAAGCTCGCGGTGTACAATTCTGTCGATCCTTCGGTGGCCCCATCTCTTCTCATGGTAAGTATGCCGTCTTCTACTACTCTTGCTCTATCTATGCTTCCATGTTTCTGTATAGACATCCATTTTAATCCGTACAAATGGTAATGAGCCCACTCCCAGAAAATTCAGCTATGCTGCTTAGAAATGTGTTCTATGCTGTAACTTTAATTACACATACATCATAGTCTAGCCTTATATAGCTACCTTTTTCTTACATGGAGTTTATTTCTGCATTTACAGCTCCACCAGCAATGTGAGGACAAAAATGTTCTGCGCTACGTATACTATTATCTCGCACGAATTTTGTCAGATAATGGATCCCAGGGTTCAAGTGCTTCTGGTGGCATACCCACACCAAATTGGGATGCTCTTGCGGACATTGATGTTGTTGGAGGAGTGACTCGAGCAGATGTCGTGCCCAGAATAGTTGATCAGCTTTCAGCAGAATCCAACAGCGATGATGTTGAGTGTAGGCTTCTATACTACGACCTCAGTGTACATCAGATCATATTATGCAAAATTTGTGTTCTAACGCAACTTGTAGCCAGATTGGAACACCAAATATTTTGTTCCTGTTGTTCCCTGTTTGCATCCGAATCAGTCATGCTTATTTTTCTCAAAACCTTAATCATATGACCCCACCTTTTTGGAAATTGATCTCCTCTTGGAGGTATTTTTGCGGAGGCATATTGAGTTTTTTTCCTTGCAATCATCTTGTCCTTACTAAAAATGACACCATATGATCAAGCAAGTTTCTGTAGTGTCTTAATTTTTTTTTGCGTGGTCTGAAATGTCCGAGCTGAAAGTCGAAACTAGGCATGCTGACAGCTGACCATCTTCTTGGCAATACATAAGTATGAACAAATTAGCATTTTAATTATCTTCATGTCAGGGTCCACGAAAAACAAGAAACTTTTACGTTAACCAAATGTCTTCAATCTCTTGCTTCTCATTTTAAGTTGTGTAGCATGATTCTTCACTATGCTCAATTAATAATTACGGATGCTGGTTTTGAAGTTCATGCGCGGAGACTTGCGGCTCTGAAGGCCCTAACGTCCTCTTCCACAAGCAGTTCTGAGATGTTGGAAAAGCTCAGTGAGATTGTGTTTGGCATTTTGGAAAAGGTTCGTTACCCTCAGCCGTCAAGCTTGTACTACTTTGAGCTCCTTTCCAGTGTCCCTGGTTTCTGCTACAAAATTTACAGTGTTCTGTTCATGATATATTCTGGATTCATTCAGGTGGCAGATACTAAACAGAAACGAAAGAAAGGTATATTTACCAAGCAAGGTGGTGATAAGGAGGTACTATTTAGATACAAGAGTGTGCATTTGATTTATACACTACTAAGTACTTTTTGTGTGGGTATAACACTCAACTCTTTCCTAAGACATGTTGTATACCAATTGCACACCTTGCTAATAACGAGCATTAAACTTAGAATTACAGTTATTGCTACATTATACCTCATCTGACAGCTTTTCTTCCTTATATAAATATATAACAACGGAAATGATGGCAGGAATTCAGTTTTTTTTTTTTTTTCATTTATTATGCCTATGAGTTATCCTTATAGTTTTACTATTTTTAATTATCTTCACAGTCTATTTTACGGAGTAACTTGCAATACGCATCTCTAAGTGCTCTGAGAAGACTGCCACTTGATCCTGGCAATCCAGCATTTCTGCACCGAGCTGTCCAAGGGTGAGTGTAACCTTATTGTCTCTAGAAAGCTAAATACGATTGTTTTCCATTTTGTAATTTGTTTCGCACCTATGTTTATTTTACCAATTCCCAAGGGTTGTTACTTCACATGTAAACAAATAGATTTGGTGATTAGGAGCAGGTTTGTTTCTATGGTTGCAGTAGTAGCTCTTTGTGTGAAACATAGAATAATGCATGGCCCTTGTAGTTGCTGACTTTTATCTATTTCTTGTATTCTGTTTGGTTTCTCTATTGATCTGTTATCTTTTTAACATTTGTGCCAAAATGAACAGTCAACTTGTTGTCTGTCTTAATGAAACTGTCTTTTTCTGCAATGAATTTACAGATGTGATACTACTGTTGCGTCATTTACCAATAGTAGGAAATAGGAACATGCTGCTGCATAACTGTCATTGTGCTCTCATCTGGCTTGATACAACTGCAGGATTGAATTTTCTGACCCAGTTGCAGTAAGGCATGCCTTGTCAATAATCTCGGAAATTGCTGTTAGAGATCCATACTCTGTTGCAATGGCGTTGGGTCAGTTTCCGCTGCTATTAATGTTCAGAATTTCCATTTTTTGTTCTGTTAAGTGTAGCTTAGTATGATGTAGAATGACATTGATCTCTTATGCTCTAAAACTAGGCAATACTAGAAATGTCAAATGTGAATTCCAGTTAATATTTGCACATTTTTTCAGTTTAACATATCTGGCTCCATGACATTTCTGTAGTTTCTCACCCTCATGTATGACTTGATGTTTTGCAGGAAAAAACGCACAGCCTGGTGGTATGTATCTTATCCTTATCTTTTTTAGTCCAGTTTCCCATTCCACCCAAAGAGCATTACCTGCCTTCTCTATAAACGCTTGCTTCCTGTTTTGTCAACATCAATGATGTGAGATTTTCTTCTTCCACTTTGATGCACTCATTCAGTTGTGTGATGTGTCAAATTGAATCAGGAGCTCTTCAGGACATTCTTCATTTGCATGATGTTCTTGCAAGAGTGTACCTTGCAAAATTGTGCCATTCAATTTCTAGGTCGCGTGTATTGGATGGTAAGTGCAATTTGTTTTTGTGTCTGTGCATGAATCAAGACGAGCACTTTGCGATTCCAGAGTGGATTCGTTGAATTGTGGTTCTGACCAAATATAATTTACACAGAGAGGCCTGACATAAAGTCACAGTACAGTTCTCTCCTTTATCAACTTCTTTTGGATCCAAGTGACAGAGTCTGTTTTGAGGCTATACTCTGTGTTCTGGGAAAAGTTGACAACACAGAAAGGTGGCAATGAAGTTCATCAAATTATCCTTATATTTATTGTGCTTCTGTACCTCAGATGGAATTGTATGTTGTGTTGTTAATTATTAACTATCATGTCTTGCAGCACCGAGGACAGAGCTGGCGGATGGATTCGGTTAACTAGAGAAATTCTCAAATTGCCTGAGGCCCCTTCTGTAGCATCAAAGGGTGTTCTGTCAAAAGCCAGTGAAAAATCTTCTAAAGCAAGGCGTCCTCAGCCCCTCATCAAACTTGTAATGAGAAGGTTTGTCATATCTTTTATGAATGTCCACGTGTCTGATCTGTCCATTGTCCTCTATGCTGACTCTGGTTCGTGGATGCTTACCGTTTGTTTCTTATTCTGTCAGACTGGAGAGCTCTTTCCGTAGCTTCTCTCGCCCTGTTCTTCATGCTGCCGCAAGAGTAGTCCAGGAAATGGGTAAAAGTAGAGCAGCTGCCTATGCTTTGGGTGCTTATGATGAGGGAGCTAATCTTCAAGCTTATTCAGACAATGCTGATTCTCTTGATTCTGATCTTAATGAGAACTCACAACCTGAAGGTACTAGGATGTTAAGATAGCTTTTTGTAATTCAAATACATATTACGAAAATCATATGCACTTTACGCTGATTAAATCATACATACCTTTTTGTCAATTTGTTCTGGATTGAGTTTACTGGATAACTATGCAGTTATCAAATGTTATGTAAATATGCATCCTTTTAATTAGAGAGAGCAATGTCTCTTCTGTAAGCCTGAATCTGAGTGTATTCAGGCATGCTTACAGAGTTCACTAGTGAGTTACCTTAGCACCCTCCCCTCGTTTTTGTTTGGCATCAAACTACATGTCTCATGTTCTATATTAATTTCACTTTCTAATAAAATCATCTAACTCTTAATGTGCATGTTGTAGCTACACGGAAAGCTAAACCACAATCAAACGGACATGGTGGAATGGACACAGTGGCAGGATTACTAGCATCACTAATGGAAGTAGTGCGGACAACTGTAGCATGCGAGTGTGTATATGTTCGAGCAATGGTTGTCAAAGCTTTGATATGGATGCAAAATCCACATGAGTCTCTCGATGAACTGAAATCTATCATTGCGTGTGAGCTGTCTGACCCAGCCTGGCCTTCTTCTCTCCTGAATGATGTCCTACTAACCCTTCATGCTAGGTTCAAGGTATGGTGTCCCTTTCATTGCTAATATTATACACACTACCTTGTTTTTTCTGTGTGAAGTTGCTCTTTGCCCCATTTTGATGGCTTATTATATCAGCCGTGCACCTGAAGTCAGTCTGAAACTGGAATCAAGGTTTAACTGTTCTCTAGGTTGTCCGAGTTTCCAAGGTTTCAGTTATTAAAAAATGACATTGGTTTGAAAAACAAGTTACAAAACCTTTTTTCCTTGGGCTTTTCTTTGAATTCGAGATTTTATTGTTGTGACTAGTTAATGTTTGAACTATCTTTGTTTTACACCCTGTTTTATACTCCCTCCGTTCCAAATTAGATGACTTCCATTTGTCTAAAAGTGGATGTATCTATACTTGTATACATACACATGTGGGCAAATGGAAGTCATCTAATTTGGAACGGAGGGAGTATGTTCTATGGTTGTAATGTATGCATCTTGCTGCTAGTATTTTGATTAATAGTAAAATGTTCCCATTTACTTGATTTAATGTGTATTCTGGTTTGTTCTTACATGATAGGCAACCCCTGATATGGCTGTGACTCTGCTTGAGATTGCTAGAATTTTTGCTACGAAAGTTCCTGGAAAGATTGATGCTGACGTTCTACAACTGTTATGGAAGGTAGGCATGTTTCCATAAAGTATTTTCAATGTTCTTCTGAATCACCAAGTTTTACTTGTCGAAAGGTGACCCAACCATTTGTAGTCCGATGCAGCCTTTTTGTAGCTTCTTCTGTGTTATACTGTTTTGCAGTGGTTTGCATGTCCTTTTTCTTGTACAATGACAGTAGTAACTTCCACAAAAGATAACCATTGCTGTCTTTCCAGACATGCCTTGTAGGAGCAGGACCAGATGGAAAACATACAGCCCTGGAAGCCGTGACAATAGTTCTTGATCTGCCACCACCTCAGCCTGGTTCAATGTCTGTACTCACGTCTGTTGATATGGTTTCTGCCTCGGATCCAAAATCGGCAATGGCACTGCAAAGATTAGTTCAAGCTGCTGTGAGCAAAACTTTGACTTGGTTAGTTAGTTCATTGAGCATGGAATCAAAATGTGCTGATGTTTTGGCCCTTCAATTTGTTCAACAGGTTTGGTTTCTGGGAGAAAATGCAAACTATGCTGCATCTGAGTATGCATGGGAATCTGCAACGCCTCCTGGCACTGCTCTAATGATGCTTGATGCTGATAAAATGGTTGCTGCAGCAAGCTCCCGTAATCCCACACTTGCTAGCGCGCTAACACGGCTCCAACGGTGTGCATTTAGTGGCAGCTGGGAGGTATGCACTAATGAAATGACAGTTCTGTTCTTTTAAGTTGACAGTGTGGTGGGGTGAGACTGAGAGGGCCCTTCATCTCCTTATACGTGTTTTTCTGTTTTTCCTTACCCTATTGTTTACTTCTGTAGATCCGTATCGCTGCTGTTCAGGCCCTGACCACCATTGCAATAAGGTCTGGTGAACCTTATAGACTGCAGATATACGAGTTTCTTCATGCTTTGAGTCTCGGTGGTGTGCAGTCAAACTTTTCGGAATTGCAGCTAAGTAATGGGGAAAACCAAGGTGCTAGTGGTACTGGTCTTGGATCTTTGATAAGCCCAATGCTGAAGGTCTTGGATGAAATGTATAGAGCTCAAGATGAGCTTGCTAGGTATGTTGTCCACAAAATTCCTCTTGCCTGCTCTAGAGAAGATTTTGAAATGATTGCTCTGTATGGATTTTTGCAGGGACATCCGTCAGCATGATAATAGCAAACAAGAATGGAGTGATGATGAACTGAAGAAACTTTATGAAACCCATGAGAGGCTTCTCGATTTCGTTTGTTTATTCTGCTTTGTTCCAAGGATTAAATACTTGCCTTTAGGTCCTACCAGGTATGTATTTGTGATATTTAGTGTTTTAATCTCCTTGTGCAGTCAAGTTGATCCTGACTTGAAAGATTACTTCATTGCGAAAATCATCTATGAAGTTAGAACTATAACATTCACAGCCCACATCGTCATTAGCGTTGTCTGGAGCCATGGGCCATATCATACCATGGGGTTGGGCTGTTTTATCTTGGGCGATCTGGATCATTTGCTCCATACAATGCATGGAATTAAATGTATTGTTGGACCACCACCTGCTGGTTATGGTCCAAACTGTATATGGGTTTCACTGTTATGCCATAGGGAACTTAGTAATTTTTCCTTTAATGGCAAGTGACGCCTTTAGCAATTCTCCTTTATTTATAACCTTTTGTTTCAACCAACTTGAGATTCCATAGAACTGGTGTCATTCTTGAGATACTAAGAGGTCTCACATGCTATATGATGTTTTTGTAGTGATCATGGCCCTATAACGTAAATCGAAATTTTATGTTAGTTAGCGCTTAAAAGCTTTCTGGTCCGTGTTTACTTACCTAATGCTAATTTGCAATCTATAATGTGTATACTAATGCCTATATTTTCAAATGTCTTTCATCATGGAAGATATACTCCCTCTGTCCCATAATATAAGATGTTATTGCGAGAGAGTGGATGAACCCGGGCTACATGGAGCTCGTTTTTTTGAAAAATCGGAAATGACATTTTTGAGTTTCCAAATATCGCGCATAAAATCACAGATGTAGATAGTGACGAGATCTACAAGCGTGCAAAATTTTACCTTAAAATTCGTTGTATTTTGGGCTGTACAAAAAAGACAAATCGGAAAAAAATGCAAAATTTTGAAACTGTGTATTGTTCACCACCCCACCCATTTATCTTTTTTGTGCAGACCAAAATACAATAAATTTGGAGTTGAAAATTTGCACGATTGTAGATCTCGATAATATCTACATCCGGGAATTTTTTCTCGATTTTTGGAAACTTAAAAATGTCGATTTCGAATTTTTGAAAAAACAGGCACCATGTAGCCCGGGCTCCATTTTAGGTTTTCGGTTATTGCGAGCAATATACTCCTATATTGCTTGTAATAACATCTTACATCATGGGACAGAGGGAGTTATATTTTGAATTAATGTCTGAACACCTGTTGAATAAGCTGTAATTATTCATTGGAGCTGCTTAGGCTGTAAGTAAAGTGTTATTTATTGCTGGCGTACACAGTTCATGTAATCTGCTTGACCATCGTATTTTATCACAAGAGCAATGTTGTAGTATCCCATAAGTTAACACCTGTAGCTGTTTCTCTACAGAGAAAAGGTTTGAGTGTAAATGGCCTGCATCTTGTCCTTTTCAAGGTTATAAAAAGTGCGCTTAAGCTCGCTAAGGCGCTGAGCAACGCCTAGCGCTCAACTGCCCTTAAACGTGCGCTTAGCACTTTAATCCTCTAGAAAAGAGAAAAGCGGAGACAAAACGCTCAATTAGCGCCTAGCGCTTAATAGTACCTTGCTCCTTTTATATCTGGGATCTTGTATTGTATCATTATTAATGTTGAATTTTATGTACAGTGCCAAGCTCATTGAGATCTACCGCAATCGGCATAACATCAGTGCATCTGTCGGTCTAAGTGACCCTGCTGTTGCTACCGGAATATCTGACCTCATGTATGAGTCCAAAGACGTACATAAAGAGACCAGCACTATGCAGTCTGGAATCGACCCTGATTTAGCCATGGCCTGGGCAGCTGGTTTGGAAGATGATGATTGGGCAAACAATGCCCCAGCTGTGGACAAAGTAAGAATCTTTAATTTGTTCTGCACTTCTGCTGCTGATTCCTATAAGTTCCTGGTACCTATCAGTTCGCTAAGAAAGTTGCCTGCTGTTATCTGTGGCAGATAGCATAGTTGCTTAACTGTTTCCGCACCAAATCTCCTTACTGTTTGTGCTGAATTTGTGATTTTGTTTATGTATTGGCTTCTTTCTTCTTTGATTGTATGATAGGTAAAGGACTTCCTCGCGGGTGCTGGAACTGATGCTCCCGATGTGGATGATGAGGAGTACATGAATTCTAGGCCGTCAGTCGGTTATGATGATATGTGGGCCAAGACAATTCTTGAAACATATGAGGTGGATGCAAGTGTTACAACATTATTCAAACTACTTGACTCAAAATGATTATTCATTTTTAGATAATTTATCCATTCTATTTTTATATTTTTCAGGAAGATGATGGAAGGTCTTCTGGTGGGTCCTCTCCTGAGTCAACTGGTTCAGTGGAGACATCCATATCATCCCATTTTGGTGGCATGAACTATCCGTCCTTGTTTAGTTCAAAACCACCAAGTTATGGGGCTTCACAACAAACGGTATTTTGCTTCATCCATTGTATAGTTGCTAAATTTTTCTATACTATTACTGTTATGGATCTGACAATGCAGGTATCATATGTCCAATATTAAAATATTTTTCTTAAGAATAAGCACTATGCACTTAACTGTGAAAAGTAATTTCTTAAATACCGTTTAAACGTACTTGAGTGGGCTACTGGGATCAGTTGCAACACAAGCCCTGGTGCACCAGCTGCGCTATCGGTTTGGAACACCATTTATTGCTGAAAACCCAGGTGCCAAAGGAATACAGGAAATAACCCAATTTGCGACTGAAATTTGCTATCTTCCCTTCACTGTATATAATCAATCTTCTCATTCCATTTTTAACTGTTAGGATGCTACTGGGCGTCTCACCACTGACTCAGAGAAGTTTCAGTTACCAGCCAGTTACTGTTTAACAGATATAAACTCCTGGGTTCATCCTTGGGACAGACTCATAAAATATTATGGCCAGCTCAACTAATACTGGACCAGACGAGTGACATCAAACTTTAAATATAAGAATATTAAAAGATACACTTTTCTTGTTTTTCTGCAAGTAAAGTATATCACCAGATAGTACTTCTACCATGTGATTTCATATGGCATCTGTATAAGAAACACTGTTCTTGATATCCATTTGTGTTTTATTTCAGATACGTGAAGAACCACCATCATATTCAACATCTGTCCTACAGAAGCGGGAGTCGTTTGACAACCCTCTTGCGGGGCGTGGGAGTCGAAGTTCTGGATCACACGAGGATACTGAGAAGAGTTCCAGTTCCGTGAATCCTCAATCTGGGAAAGCATTGTATGACTTCACGGCAGGTGGCGATGATGAGGTACAAGGCTATCTTTCTGAAGTCTAATGCATCCTTTCCAAGTTTGATGGGGTATTGGTTATTAGAGAAACACTTACATTTTATAGAGGAATAATTATTTACTTCCTGAAGCAAAATTAGATGGTGTTCATTTGATACTGGTTCCACACTCCAGTTTTTTTCCATTTTGCTAATTTTTCTCTCTAAAAGACTGAATTCAAGCAAATTCAAAATAATCAAGCTGAGCGAATGTCAAAATAATAAAGTTATCTCTTCTTTCTTTTCCTGGATGCTAACAAAATAACACACATTTATGTAACTGTTGTCAGCTGAGTTTAAACTCTGGAGAAGATGTCGACATTGAATATGAGGTTGATGGCTGGTACTACGTAAGTTTTTATGACCTCACCATTTACTTGTTCCCTGGCTGCGAATGATACATTTCTAATGGGGTAACTGTTGTTATTTGCTCAGGTAAAGAAGAAGAGACCTGGAAGGGATGGGAAAATAGCAGGTCTGGTGCCTGTTTTGTATGTGAGCTCGTGATAGCAATGAACCTTGTGATATACTACTCTCAAGAGCTGTCTGGAGTAAATAGATCTAAGAGTGGCACACATAAAAGTTTTATGATGTCCTTGCATGCGTATTGGAGCTCCTAACATTTTACAGGCACACAACCTTGTGGAAAGACATCCGATCATCTTGATGCTTTTATGGTGCAGCAACGATGTTGTGCAAATTTTGTTTGCTTTACATACTACAAGGCCATTCGATTCATTGTTTGCGTGTACAAGCACTTGGATGAAGGGTTTAACCTTTCATCTTTGCCGTTCTCCTCCACCGTGTATGCTTGGAGTATTACGTGACTACTTTCCTCCAGTTCTCTCATGGGTTGTGCAATATATCCCTTATTGTAATTGTAGAACTATTAGCTGTGAAGAGGCTGTAGTAAAATGTATGTAGCTGCATTTTTTCCCCACGATTCTCTTGGTCTTGTGTATGGTGTGAAATATGTGATTCAGTAGTAAGTAGTGTTGTATCAGTTTGTGTAAAATTTTGTATCCTGGTGGAACAATGACACATGAGAATATACCACAGCGAGGCACAGCCGCAGAGGCACCCATTATGTTACGCTCTTTGTGCATGAAATCGTTATGTTTAATCCAATCATCATTTTAATCCAGATCGAGACTTTCATCAGATTTACCGGATCGTCATGGCTGTTCAAAAAAATAAAGCAAATCGGTTCGTCGCTAGCCAGCGAAACTACCTATGTTGAATTTGCAAATTATGTGCCTACAGGTACACGTCTCTCTCACCAGTAAGGCAGCCACCAACAAATCGCCATTCACAAATCACAACACAAGCAGGCAGTCGAGAGAAAGCGACGCCGGCGATTATGGGGAAGAGCAGCGGCGCCGTCGAGGCGAGGGAGTTCGGGAGCATGGAGGAATTCTGGGGCTTCTACCTGGGCCAGCACTCCAAGCCGGCGACGCGGCGCTGGCACTTCGCCGGCACGCTCGCCTCGCTCGTCTGCGCCCTCCTCGCGGCCGCCACCGGCCGCGCCGCGCTCCTGGCCGCGTGCCCCGTGCTCGGGTACGGCATGGCGTGGTACAGCCACTTCTTCGTGGAGGGCAACCGGCCGGCCACGTTCGGCCACCCCGTCTGGTCCTTCCTCTGCGACTACCGCAAGTGACGCCTCCGTGCACCGGGAGTGACTGATCCGTCTCCGCGTTTCGTGGTAACATCAATAAATTTCCTCCCTGTGCACTTGCAGGTGCTTCCTGGTGTATGTGTACTTGCTATGTATCTCCACGCACAGAGAATATTATCATGTATCTTTGCTGTTTGTGATTGCTTAGAGACTAATGTTATTGTTTGTCTTCTGTTTGGGTTGGAGACAGTCCTACACAAAATGGACAATGATGATGCAGCAACTTCTGATTTATTTCATGCAATTTACTTCCACAACAATGCGGTTTCCAAAGACACGGGATACACGTCCTTCATTACTTTGTGAATAACAAAGTGGCTTCTTCTTTGCTGGTGGAAGAAATCAAATCATACACATCCGATGGCTTTGGATCTTTTTTTTTTGTATAAATAAGTTTGCTGAACACATATGCCATGTGGTAATGGCTTTGGATCGTTGCTCAGCTGTCACTTCTGTTTGGTTTGTCTGACGCCTGGTACACCTGAAAAGTAGCAAAACATTGCTGGGTCACCACTACAGATCGATGCAGGGTTTTGGAACAGAATCGTATCACCCGTTATCAAAAAGTGCAGAAATGCCGACTTGTATCGTCCTACCGTGTCAGCTGACGGGATCCACTCGTTGGTGGCAGGATTCCCTTTGCTGGAAGCGTGGCGCTCCGTCGCATCCGGATCTTCATAGAGCTCAAACGAGGCGCCGGTGGGCTTGTCCATCTTGATGTAGCCCGTCCCCGTCTGCAGGCGCACCAGGAGTTAAATTAGCAACAGCACAGCTCATGATCCAGGGAACAAATTGACGAATTGTCACCGCGCGCGCGCGGCACAAAAATGCCAGAGACGTACCGTGTGATGCTGCTCGCCGACGCAACCCAGGTCCTTGTAGTACTCCGTCTCCACGAACTCCTCTCCCGCCTTGCCGCCCTCGCACACCAGTTTCTGCAACCACAAACCACACGCATCAGCTCCATTTGTAAATTCTGCTAGTTTTGAAAGAGGACGAAAAAGGAGACAGCTGACCTCGGTGTGGGCTTCGAGCTCCTGGAGCTTGTCGAGCTCGGGGTGGGAGGAGTCGACGAGCGCGTCGTCGGTGTAGACGGCGGAGTGCTCGCTGCGGGAGGGCTTGGTGTGGCGCTTGGGCGCGGCGTCGTCGTAGTACTCTCGCACCTCCGCCACCCGCATCGCCTCGTCCACGGGGGAAAGGTGCGCGTCGCTCCTGCTCGGCCTCGACATCGATCTTCTTAGACTCTTACCCCTCCACTGAACTGCACTGTGCACACACGATCGAGCTCGCCGATCGACAGCTACTAGTAGTACTAGTACTTGTGTTTTCTGCTAGGCCACGCTCGTTCGCGGTGGTATTGATACGCGCCGTTGTGTGCCGGTGGTGGAGGCTGATCGAAAGCGCCGTGCTATTATGGTGAAGGGAAAATATCCATGGGAGCTTAGGTGGATTGGATAGAGAGGTTGGTCCATGGCTTAGCGGGAACGACGACGGACGAGAGGCCAGGATTGCGCAGCCGCTCAGCCGTCACATCGGAGGCGGCGAGACCGGGGCCCCAATTTGGCCGTGGTTTTATCTACGCGACGTATACGGTGCGAAGATACGGCTTGTTCTACTGCGCACCGGATGGTGACGGTTTGTGAGTTTTTGAAAAGGAGGCCGTGTACATGGGTGAGAAAATGTAGGTTCTTGACAGAAACAATGCAATCCATATGCAATAGTATGGTAAAATTTACGCGACACAATCTCCTTTACTTGACCGTAACTTCAACCAACAACTAAGCAGCATAATAACAAGATAGAATGCACGAGAGTCGCATTGATTTTTATGAAAATCCTTTTCAAGGTGAGGGCTATAAATATCGGGTGTGTCTAGGGCGCAGTCGACTGAGATTTAGCTTAGCGCTCAGTCGGCTAACGTCATCGTCTTCCTCAACTCCGGCGACCTCGTTTCCCCCCGCAGCCAACGCCGGCCGAACCGCCGTCCACCCCGCCCGCGGCCGGCGCACTGCCGCGACGCCTCGCCTCGCCGCCCCGCCCTGCCCCCATCTCCTCCTCCGCCGATCCACCACCGCCCCGGCCATCCCTCTAAACTGCCCCCCCCGCAACCCCCAAGTTAAGTTTCTAGCTCCCCTCCACCGCCTCCGCCGCGGCGAGCCGCATCTCTGGCGGTTTCGGGTCGCTCCAGTCTCGTCATCGCCGTCGGCCGCCGCGGCCAGCCGCGCCGCCCGCCCGCCGCCGACTCGTCCGTCGCGAGGAAGAAGAAGGTGGGAGGAGCACGCATCGCGAGGCGCAGATCGGAGGGTGGAGGAGGTGACTGAGACCTAAACTAAATCTCAGCTAGCTGAGAATTAGCAAAACCGATAAATATCTGAGTCAACGGGTTTACATCAATTTCCACTATTAGAAAGCGGATACAATGGAATCTTCTAAAAAAAAATTATTGAACGGTAAGGCCTTGAAGGGTCTGGAAATTGCATTAATGCAGTGACCATTTTACATGGAGGACCACTGAAGAAAAAGGAAAATACAACACAATCCACATTCTTTGCAAGCAAGACCCTAAAGAAAAACACAAAAAAGCAATCAGATCCCTTAGCTTCACCGCATGGGCTGGGGGGAGGCCCCCCCCCCCCCCCCCCCGAACTACATGTAGCTCCTCCACTGCATGACTGTTCTCGTAGCTGATCCGATTTGCGTGAATATTGGCACACATGTAGAACTGTATTCTGGTTCGTAGTAGCAAAATTCCAGCTCAATTCGACAACATTCAAGTTGTCAACAAATCATGTTTGACTAAACCACTATGTAATCCGGTGCTCCGAACAGTTAATCCTCAAATCAAATGACCTAACCGTGATGCTCTAAGCGTGGACTGAACTCAGCCAATTTTTCTTTAGGGCAGCCAAATTGGAGCCATATTTTTTTTGGAAAAAGTATAGATTTCACCCTAAAATGTCACCCTCGGGATCAAATTCACCCCAATCTCTAAAACCGGATAATTTGTACCCTGAAATGTGACAAACCGGACAAATTACACCCTGGTAGTGGTTTTGCTCGATTTTAGGTGGTTTTGAGTCGATTTGAGGCGGTTTTGCTCGTTGACGTGGCGGGTGACATGACACTGTGCTAACACCGTTATTTTTCTCGTAGACCCCACCTGTCAGGACGCATTGACCGAGCAGGACCTCAGGTCGCGGCGGCCGGCCATCTCCTGGTGCGAGTGCGGGCGAGCGGCGACGTGGGAAAACGGCGGGTTTTCGCCCGTAGCAGGCGGCGCGGGGGGCTCCGCCCTCGGGGCGCGAGCTTTAGTTGCTCGGGGATGGTGGCCACCGTGGTGCGAGGGCGCGCGGCTCGTCCGTCGCGAGCGTGCCGACACGCAGCGGGCGCGGGGAGCACGGCGAGAAAACGGCGCGCGCGCACGTACGGCCAGTAGGGCCTCGGCGGCATGGCCACGGCCACAGGCGCGGCGACGGAGAGCTTGGCCACGGGTGAAAGTGCATGTGTTGCCCCATGCGTGGTTTTGATAATTAATGACAATCCTTATGGACCAATGTTTGCATTGAGATATACTTGTAGATCTTGTCCATAGGAAAAGATTGGAATTCATGTGTAGGACTCTATAAGATTTCATGATGACCAAGGTTCCATCCAAGGATTTATATGAAGAATGGTCATGTGAAGAGTTGAGCTTATTGCAAGCATGGCTTGGAAAAGAAGATTGAGTGAACTTCATGTTTATCTCCAAGCCATCATCTATATCAAGATAAGAAGATGAAGTGCAAGTGGATTCATGAAGACGGAGTTTAGCAAGACTCTCCCATAATGGTGTATGGGGGAGTATTTAGAGAAGTCTTCATCAAGCATGTGCTAGCAAGCACAATCAAGAAAGGTGTTCCAACTTGAGAGAGTCAAGATCGTCATCATCGAGCTCAAGTGGAATGCGCAAGGCAAAGGTATGATCTTGATAGGTTTTCTATTTTACCGGTCTTGTTGTGTTAGTGGAAGACCGGGTTATAGGATAGACGGCGTACTATCAAGAGGGGCTCTTATGTGAGTAACTTGATCGCACCTTTGTGGAGAGCTCAAACCTTTGCATATTGGCATATCATCTTTCTTGGTTCTTATTTGGCTTTTATTCATGTGAGAATTTAGAGCTTGTGTTCATCTCCATACCAAGCTCTAGTTCATCAAAAACGGATTTCATTTGGATATCTTGTGGTGTTTTTGATGTTGGAGGTTTTACCGGTTCGTCTCTTGTAGAGAGGTCAATCTCTCCTCTTGTGTTATCCTCCTCACATGATGGACTATGATGTTTCTATGCCTGATCTTGTAATGCTCCTCATTGCGATTCCAACAAACCCAAGATCATCGAAATCGGAGTCCGGATGGAAAACTTGTTGCATTCTCGGTGTTGGAAATATTACCGGTCCTCCTCGAGATAAGATCCACACCTCCCATGTGTGATATCTCGTCGTGTTTCCAACAAAGTTGGTTTCATCGCATTTGGATTTTTATTGAAAAAGATATGAATTTTAGAATGTTCTTTTCTACGCAGGCCGGCTCCCAGGCCGGCCCAAGCCGGGCTCCAGGCCGGGCGCGTCGGGCTCCCTGCCGGCCCCCAGGCCGGCCCAGACCGGCTCCCTGGCCGGGTGTCTCGGGTGGCAGGCCGGCCCCCAGGCCGGCCTAGACCGGCTCCCAGGCCGACTGTCTCGGGTGGCAGGCCGGCCCCCTGGCCGGCCCAGGCCGGCTCCCAGGCCGGCTGTCTCGGGTGGCTGGCCGGCCCCCAGGCCGGCTCCCAGGCCGACCTCCCTGCGCTGCACAACGGTCACTTTTTAGGGGAACCTATTTAAGGGGCTTTCTTTCCCAACGGTTCCCCAATCTTTTGAGCTCGTTTTTTCCCTCTCTCTCCTCCATTGTTGACCTTTGGAAAAGCCTGCCTTCCTCTCTATCCCTCCCATGATTCTTGCATATCTTTGAGGGAAATTGAGAGGAGATCTAGATCTACATATTCATCCAATCCATTCCTCCTCTAAGTGAGGGGAACCTAGTAGATCTTGATCTTGAAGTTCCATTTGTTGTGTTCTTCGTTGTTCTTCCTCTCTTTCCCCCCATAAGCATTAGTTGCTTGTGGTGGGATTCGAGAGTGAAGGATTTGAGCCTTGTGCTCTTGCCATTGCTTCGTTGCATCGGTTTGTGCTCTCCACGAGGTTTCGTGGAAGTTGAAAGCTTGTGAACTTGTTACTCTTGGGTCTTTGGACCCTAGACGCCCGTGTGGTGGTTGAGACCCTTGTGTGGTCACTTGTAGCTGTTCGGGAGCCCCCGATCCCGTTGTGGGTTGTGCCCCGGATCGTTGTTGAAAGGCTCCGGATATCCGCCTCGAAGGATTCCGATAGTGGAAGGTGAACCAAACCTTTGTGGTGCGGTTCATCGGAGAAGAAGGTGAAACCTTTGTGGTTGTTGAACCATTGTGTTGGTTCACACCTCTCCAACGAGACGTACTCCCTTAACAAGGAGGAACTCGGGAATACATCCTCGTCTCCGCGTGCCTCGGTTATTTCTATACCCGAGCTTCTTACTTATGCACTTTACATTGTGATAGCCTTCGTGCTTGAAGTATTCTATTGCTATCACCTTGTTGCTTGTCTTGCTTAGCATAAGTTGTTGGTGCATATAGGTGAGCCTAGTTTATTTAGGTTGTTGGCTTGTTAATTTAAACACATAGTTTTATTCCGCAATTATCAAGACTAAACCGGAAAAGTTTTAATCGCCTATTCACCCCCCCCCTCTAGGCGACATCCTTGTCCTTTCAATTGGTATCAGAGCCTGGGCTCTCTTTATTGGGCTTTACCGCCTAGAGAGTAAAGATGTCGTATAGAGAATTAGTGCATGATCCCACTCTTATATTCAATGGCACAAATTATGATGTTTGGAAAATTCGCATGCTTAACCTTCTTAGGGACATAAGCCCAAATTTTAAGAGAATTGTAGATATGGGTTTTTCTCCTCCAAAGGATTCCCAAAAGTTATCTTTAGAGGATGAGGAAAACTCTTATCTCGATACTCGTGTATCTAATTGTCTTATGTGTGTTTTGAGCGATGTAGTTCTTGCATCAATCATGCCTTTTCGGAACGCTCATGAGCTATGGACCAAGCTTCAAGATAAATATGAAGTGTCCAATATTATTGAGTATGAGTGTTCTCCCTCCACCTCCGGCCGTGATGAGTTCACATCTTCTTCCACTTCACCAACATGTGTTTTGACACAAGGTAATGATATGGTGAGTGGTGATAGAAATTGCTTTGTTGATGGTGAATATTCTATTGACTATACTTCATCTCTATCTCATTGCAATGTTCTATCTTTGGGCTTAAACAGTTCTAGCACTCCAAATGTTTTACATGCTAGTGTTGCTAGTCCTTGCATATCATGTAATAGTTGTTTAACTAAATCTCATGATGATATGCTTCATTCGTCTTGTTGCCATGAAAACAATACTTCCATATCCTCTATTTCTTGTGTGGCTAACAATGTAGAGGAATCCCAACATTTGTTGGAACAAGACGTGGATCTCAATGGAGCTTCAAGTATCTCTTCACCATCTTTGTCCATTACTCACTTTTGTCTTATGGCTAAGGATTCCGAGGTATCTCCTACCTCAAATCCAAATTGTGATGATGTGGATGAGGATTCTCATGGAGCGCTTATGGATGTTGAATCCATAACAAAGAAGGGTGAGATGGTATTTGGTGCTCTCCCCAAAGGTAGCAAAGCTATCCCTCCTCTAAGTGAAATCATTGTTTATGCTATTAAGAGTAGGGAAATCATTGAGGACTTAGAAACTCAATTTCTCAAGAAATGTCAAATTGAGAGAGAGGATGCCGATGAAAAGGCATCCTTAATGAATGCCCTTGAGGAAGAGCAAGAGCTTCGAGTGTCTCTTGAGGAGAGACTTGAGTCTCTTGATGAGTCTAATGATCTTATTATTGCTAAAATCATTAAGGAAAAAGATCATGCTATTGCTAAATATAAAGTGCTTAAAAAGGAAAAAGTTGAATTTGGTGTTGGCAATGCTAGACTAAGTGAGGACATAGAGAGACTTAACAAAGCTCACAAGGCTTTAGAAAGTGAACACTCTCTCTTTATCAAGTCTCATGATCAACTCCAAACTCAACTATCTAAAAATGATGAGCTTGTCAAGTTGTCTTCTTCCAATTCTAATGTTAATGATGCTTGTGCTACTAACTCCACTTCTTGTGAAGCATCTATTTTGAATGAGAATGTTGAGCTAAGGGCTCAACTTGAGTTGCTAACTAGCAAGTATAAGAAATTGGAAGAAAGTCATGAAAAGCTATCTAGCTCTAATGATGATCTTCTAGCATCCTATGCTAGGCTAAAGTTAGCTCATGAGGCTATCACTACAAAGGTAACATCTTATGAGCCTCATGTGGACAAAGGCACAACTTCGACTAAAAATGCTTTATTGCCATGTGCTAGTCCTAGTAATTCATCCACTCACAATGTTGCTACATCTTGTGATGAATTACTTTCCATGCCTTGTTGCTCTAACAATGAAGCCTCTACTTCCTATAGTGTTTGTGTTGATACTAACCATGTAGAGGAATTAAATGAGCTCAAGACCCAAGTCACTTCTTTGAAGAAAGACTTGGAAAAGCGTCATGTTGGGGATTCTACACTTGACAATATGTTGAGTGTTCAAAGACGCCCCAATGACAAGAGTGGACTTGGATTCAACTCCAATATCAAGATCAAGTCCAAGTATAACAAGAAGAACAAGGGCCAAGAACAAGTCAAGGATTCGGCCAAGATTGTTTGCTTCAAGTGCAAAGTTGAAGGGCACCATGTTAGATCTTGCAATTTGAAGAAGAAGGCTCTTAGTGAGAAACAACAAGGGAAGATGCCTCAAGTTCAAAATCAAGTTCCTCAAGTTGAAGAACGGCCTCTTCCCAAGAAGAATCAAGCTACCCCTCCTCAAGTCAAGACTCCAACTAAGAAGAGAGGAGGAAGTAGATGTTGCTACCTATGCCGTGAGAAGGGTCACGTTGCTTCTTCATGCACTAATGGTACCTTATCCAACCCCATTATTTTGATGATGATTACTCTCTTCGGAAGGATAAAGTTGGCAATTGTGACTAACCTCTTAGGACCCAACTTGGTTGGGGACCAACAAGCTAAAACTTGATCAATAGGTGTTGTTGGAGGGCATTGGAGACTTGGCTACTTATGAAGAATTAAGGGATCTTCATCAATTATATTCTCTCAAGTCAAGTCATTTGGATTATATTGTATATCTCATATCCAATGTTCCTCCTTGCGGTAACTTTTATTTAAATCATATATACATTGAAAGTTGCTTGCACCCTTGCATGTGTTAGGTTTTGTACCTTGCTAGTGTTTGTATGTGTGTGCTCTCTACTTACTTATCTTGAGTAATCAAGTATGTGTATGTTGGTTTGCACACCATTTACTTGTGTTGAGCCTTATTGCTTTTATTTGATATCTTATCTTGTTGGCTCTCTTTGAGAGATTAATGGACTATTCCATTTTGGGAGAGTGATATGCTTCGTGCACTTCACAATCCTAAAATGTGTGTACATGAGGAATACCACTTAGTGATGATACATTATATTATCTATTCTCTATGTGGTATGTCTTGCTCATGAGAAATTCAAATTCTATAATGTCCATTAATTTCTCGAGTTGGTTTTGTTTGCCTCTTGTTTTAAAAGAAATGGATTATCACATTATGGGGGAGTAATAAGCTATGTGCATATTACAAGCCTAGAAAATGTGAACATGTGAGGTATTGCCACCTAGAATTGATTTGTTATAATCTTATTCCTATGTGGCATGTTCTCAAACAAGTTCCATATTTGCTTAAATGTCTTTTGTCTCTCTTCTTTGGATCTTGTTTGTGATGGACATTCTTGGTACGGTTTTCCCAAATATGTTCGCATATCCTTTTGGGAAATCGATTGCTTCAAGCTACTCTTTGTAGTGGCTTTGCATGATCGCGTGAATACTTGAAGCTATCAAGAATATCTATCTATTTAAGCTTTGGCCTTTAAATCTTTCTTTTGCCATATGCTTATTTGTTGTGAATTGGTCTTCAATATCATTCTATACCACCGAGAAATATCTCTATATACTCCTTGTCCTTGACAAGTGATACTCATATGTGTGGTGAAATTTGTAGACCATCTTCACTTTGGTTTTGCTTTGAATTGCCTTATTTTATTGCCAAGGATTTGGTTTGATCTAATCCTCTTGTCTTCCTTGTATCTTTTGGATCTTTGTGCTCTACTCAAAATTTGTTTTATGTCTTCTTCTTTAGGAAAAGCAATGATCCAATCTTGTGCATTACATTCAAAAGTCATACTTCTTGATAATGCACTATTCTTGGGAAGCTATCCTACATTGACTGGAACATCATTCTTTAAATTGGTTTTGCATCTAATTGCTTTCCTTGAACATGACTAGTGTTTGAATAATATGTATGGAAGTGATGATCTCATTTGTGTGCATTTTGTATTCAAATGCAAGATCATAAATAATGCACAATCTTGGGGGAGCAATCCTATATATTTTTAAACATTAGTTGTCTTCAATTGGCATTTGATCCCGATGACGTGTCTCTTTGGAAGACAAACATTTCTCGTCTTGGTACTTTGTGCCATCATGAAAAGTGTAGAGGGTTTGGTTTATTCCTTGATGGTATTTTCATCAATTGGTATCTTACTTTCATTTGGTATCTTTTCAAAGTGGTATCTTCAATCATGTGTTGATTTGGGTTTTGATATAATTTGGACAATTCTTTTCTTGTCACACTTGTGTGTGCTTTCTTGGTTTAATTGGTGTTTTGTCCAAATCATATCTGTTTGGTTCTTGAAAGTCTTGTGCATGCATATTTACTATATGTATATCTTATGGCATGCTTACTTTCGTTGATCCAATATATAGGATAAACTCCATCAAATCCTAAATGGCTAAGATGTGCATGAAATTCAATTTCATATCAATATGCACATATTTATGTGGAGTTTGTCCTATGTATTGTAGTTGCTCTAACTACTTTGGACCCAATGAGTTTGGGTACCATTTTGTACTTGAATTTGTTTTAGGTACATTGGAGATGCATTGGAAGCTTGTCTCATTTACAAGGAAGGTGTTATCACCATGTGCTTATTGGAGCCAAGCTCGGATGATCGTGAACTCTTATCTTCTACATCACCAATGCTATCTCGGTAACAAGTATCTACCTCATGCATATTTTTCTAGCTTTCAACCTTGTGTAGGTTGTTTCATGGCATGAGTCTCTTTTTGTTGCAATTCATTTGGTTCTTGCAAAACATCTTTATTGCATGTGAGTAAGCCGGGATGATTACATATCAAGGGGAATATATATAATCATTTTCATGATTCACCAATCCCAAATATGTTAATCTAGCTTTCTACTCTATGTCTCGCACATGCAATTTGATGTCTCTTCAAAATCATTTGTCTCTTGCGATACTTGTTATCTTTCTCGGAGCATCCCAACTTTCATTTTCCCTTGGGATATTTTTGATGCTATGATGAGATTGTGTTGGAAGTTCATCTATATCCTTTTAAGATAAAATTGAGCTTTGTGCTATGCTTTTAAGCAATGATCTTATTGGTATATATATGACTTCTCTTGGATATCATGTTCTTCACCGTTGTATCTATTTTGTGTGTGCATGTTTCTTTTTGGACTTATATCTTCATGATTAATGTCTATTAGAAACTTATACACATGAGAGTAGCTACATCTTTAATTGGTATTCCAATCTTTAGTGACCACCTTTTTCTTTTTTTCTTTGGTGGTTTCTAAAAGGCACAAGCTTTGTTTTTCATTTGGTATTTTTGCATCTTAATAAGCTTGTGGACCTATTTGCTACTCTTTGTTTGTGTTCAAAATTATCTAGGAGGGAGTGAGGATTCCATGTTGTGCACACTATATTGAAATACAAATCCTTATTGTGCACGTACCTTGGGGAGTTCCCTCTTGATTTTAGAACACTTGGTTGATCTTATCATAATATCTTCTTATGTTCTATTGGTTTTTCGGATCCTTTGATTGGTTACTTCTTTTGTCGAAGTATCTTTCAATTTGATTTTCTTTTGCAATCTTTGGATCCTCAATATAGTTTGATCTCCTTCCCAACTATTCGTCATTGGATATGTGCATTTGATTTCACTCATATTATGAGAAATGCACACATTATGGGGGAGCTCTTACTATATTGGCCTTCTAAATTTTTCCTCCCATTTCGGCAATCGATGCCAATGGGGGAGAAGTTTAGAGGGTTTAAGGGAATTTGGTTTTATGCTTTAGTTTCGTTCTTAAGCATTTGCCTTTCTTGCTCTTGCATCCTTGCTCTTTGTGTTGCATGGTTGCTTAATTCATTATATAAACCCTCGTAAAAGGGATTGTCATCAATTACCAAAATGGGGGAGATTGAAAGTGCATGTGTTGCCCCATGCGTGGTTTTGGTAATTAATGACAATCCTTATGGACTAATTTTGCATTGAGATATACTTGTAGATCTTGTCCATAGGAAAAGATTGGAGTTCATGTGTTGGACTCTAGAAGATTTCATGATGACCAAGGTTCCATCCAAGGGTTTATATGAAGAATGGTCATGTGAAGAGTTGAGCTTATTGCAAGCATGGCTTGGAAAAGAAGATTGAGTGAACTTCATGTTTATCTCCAAGCCATCATCTATATCAAGATAAGAAGATGAAGTGCAAGTGGATTCATGAAGACGGAGTTTAGCAAGGCTCTCCCATAATGGTGTATGGGGGAGTATTTGGAGAAGTCTTCATCAAGCATGTGCTAGCAAGCACAATCAAGAAAGGTGTTCCAACTTGAGAGAGTAAAGATCGTCATCATCGAGCTCAAGTGGAATGCGCAAGGCAAAGGTATGATCTTGATAGGTTTTCTATTTTACCGGTCTCGTGGTGTTAGTGGGAGACCGGGTTATAGGATAGACGGCGTACTATCAAGAGGGGCTCTCATGTGAGTAACTTGATCGCACCATTGTGGAGAGCTCAAACCTTTGCATATTTGGCATATCATCTTTCTTGGTTCTTATTTGGCTTTTATCATGTGAGAATTTAGAGCTTGTGTTCATCTCCATACCAAGCTCTAGTTCATCAAAAACGGATTTCATTTGGATATCTTGTGGTGTTTTTGATGTTGGAGGTTTTACCGGTTCGTCTCTTGTAGAGAGGTCAATCTCTCCTCTTGTGTTATCCTCCTCACATGATGGACTATGATGTTTCTATGCATGATCTTGTAATGCTCCTCATTGCGATTCCAACAAACCCAAGATCATCGAAATCGGAGTCCGGATGGAAAACTTGTTGCATTCTCGGTGTTGGAAATATTACCGGTCCTCCTCGAGATAAGATCCACACCTCCCATGTGTGATATCTCGTCGTTATCTTTCCAACAAAGTTGGTTTCATCGCATTTGGATTTTTATTGAAAAAGATATGAATTTTAGAATGTTCTTTTCTGCGCAGGCCGGCTCCCAGGCCGGCCCAGGCCGGGCGCGTCGGGCTCCCTGCCGGCCCCCAGGCCGGCCCAGACCGGCTCCCTGGCCGGGTGTCTCGGGTGGCAGGCCGGCCCCCAGGCCGGCCGTCTCGGGTGGCAGGCCGGCCCCCTGGCCGGCCCAGGCCGGCTCCCAGGCCGGCTGCCTCGGGTGGCTGGCCGGCCCCCAGGCCGGCCTCCCTGCGCTGCACAACGGTCACTTTTTAGGGGAACCTATTTAAGGGGCTTTCTTCCCCAACGGTTCCCCAATCTTTTGAGCTCGTTTTTTCCCTCTCTCTCCTCCATTGTTGACCTTTGGAAGAGCTTACCTTCCTCTCTATCCCTCCCATGATTCTTGCATATGTTTGAGGGAAATTGAGAGGAGATCTAGATCTACATATTCATCCAATCCATTCCTCCTCTAAGTGAGGGGAACCTAGTAGATCTTGATTTTGAAGTTCCATTTGTTGTGTTCTTCGTTGTTCTTCCTCTCTTCTCCCCCCATAAGCATTAGTTGTTTGTGGTGGGATTCGAGAGTGAAGGATTTGAGCCTTGTGCTCTTGCCATTGCTTCGTTGCATCGGTTTGTGCTCTCCACGAGGTTTCGTGGAAGTTGAAAGCTTGTGAACTTGTTACTCTTGGGTCTTTGGACCCTAGACGCCCGTGTGGTGGTTGAGACCCTTGTGTGATCACTTGTAGCTGTTCGGGAGCCCCCAATCCCGTTGTGGGTTGTGCCCCAGATCGTTGTTGAAAGGCTCCGGATATCCGCCTCGAAGGATTCCGATAGTGGAAGGTGAACCAAACCTTTGTGGTGCGGTTCATCGGAGAAGAAGGTGAAACCTTTGTGGTTGTTGAACCATTGTGTTGGTTCACACCTCTCCAACGAGACGTACTCCCTTAACAAGGAGGAACTCGGGAATACATCCTCGTCTCCGCGTGCCTCGGTTATTTCTATACCCGAGCTTCTTACTTATGCACTTTACATTGTGATAGCCTTCGTGCTTGAAGTATTCTATTGCTATCACCTTGTTGCTTGTCTTGCTTAGCATAAGTTGTTGGTGCACATAGGTGAGCCTAGTTTATTTAGGTTGTTGGCTTGTTAATTTAAACACATAGTTTTATTCCGCAATTATCAAGCCTAAACCGGAAAAGTTTTAATCGCCTATTCACCCCCCCCCTCTAGGCGACATCCTTGTCCTTTCAACGGGCCATGTGATGGCCCTTCACGTAGTTACCCCACAATGGTGCCAGAAAACAGTTGCTAGCCCCTTCGCGTGATACCTGCGTGAAAAGTAAATGGGTTAGGTTGAGACTCCAAGTGCAGAGTGTATGTAGTAGTGGAAGACAGTTTTCCCACGAGGGGTGACTCGAGGGTTTAATATCGAACTCTCGGGGAACCAGTATTTCGGGTGTTATCTCCTTATCCTTCTCTTGAGAACCTGCAACAAAATAAATTGTTTTGTGCCCTCAACCTCACCAAGTGGTTGTCAAGCACAAGGTGTGAGAATGATAATAAAATAAATATGCAAACAGCAGTAAATATGCAATGATGGTAAAATAAATATGCAATGATGGTGGAAACAATGGTAAATGATATTTTTGGTTTTTTTATAATGTATGCAAGATGTGAATGTGTTTTTGTATTTTTGGAATTAAAAATGACAGCAAACAAAAGTGGTGATAAAAGTGTTGGAAATGTGTTTCTTATGATTAAAAATGGACCGGGTGAAAGGGCATGGCGCCCCCATGTGTGGTTTTGGTAATTAATGACAATCCCTATGGACTAATGGTTGCATTGAGTTTTACTTGTAGTGTTTGTCCATAGACCATGCTTGAACTCCATATGTTGGATTCAAGGTTGATGCCATGAATATATTGATATAATGAAGTATTTGGCATCAAAATCATCAAGTTGAGCATATTGCAAGTATGTCTTGAAGAAAAGGATTATGTGATCATTCATGGTTATCTTCAAGACATCATATATTCAAAAGAGAAGAAAAGATACAAGGTTGATCAAGATTTTGATCAACACACAAAGCTACAAGATGTACCAAGTGGGATCATGTATCTCTTGGTATGGTAAGCAATTGTCCATATAGCTTTGTGAACTAACCCATGATATGTGTGTAGCATTTCTATGTGTGGTTAGGTATCTTTCCATGGGCTTGCATCAAATGAAGATTTCATATAGCCCATGATCGATGACGTCAAGTGGTGATCGTCATCAATGTTGAGAAGCGCAAGTTCAAGAGGAGCATCTCGAAGAAATTCTAGGCTTGAAGCTTGCCACCCATTTAGAGATAATGTTCATGTGAAGATGTGCCTAAGAGAGGCTCTCCCATAGTGGAGTATGGGGGAGCAATGTTTGAGTCTTCACCAAGCGAAGCGCAATCAAGAAAGGTGGTCCACTTGAAGAGATCAAAATCGACGTCATCTAGCTCAAGTGGAATGCGCAAGGCAAAGATATGATAGGGTTTCTATTTTACCGGTCTCGTGGTACTAGTTGGGAGACCGGGTTATATGATAGATACCGTACTATCAAGAGGGGCTCTCGATTGAGCTTTAGCGTATCAGTTGGAGAGAGCTCAAACCTTTGCATACTTGCCTTCATCATCTTTCTTGGTTCTTATTTGGATTTTCTCCTTGTTGGGTTTTGGTGCTTGTTGTGATCTTCATGACAAGCCCAAGTTCTCCGAAAACGGATTTCGTATGGAAAACTTGTTGCGTTTTCAGGTTGGAAATATTATCGGTCCACCTTCGAGATAGGGTCCACACCTTCCCATGTGTGGTATCCCCTCTATATTTGTGACCCTTAATATTTCCAAACTTTTTGTAGTAAAGCTCTTGTCGCTACCTTTCCAACAGAATTGGATTCACCTGTTTTGGAGTTCGAACGAGAAAGTTATTGCATTTCAGGTTTCCTGTTTTTCATGGTGCGGAAGTTCCGCTCGTTTTCCCGGAAGTTCCGAGTATCGAAAGTTCCGGGTGAAGTTCCGATGCAAGTTCCGCTTAGTATTTTTGCTCTCGGGTGTTTTCATTTCATAAGCGGAAGTTCGTTCGGAAGTTGGCTCGGAAGTTCCGGTGGTGCGGAACTTCCGCTCTTCGTCTCGGAAGTTCCGGCCCTGCGCAAAAACTGACCAACGGGCAGATTTCTCACATATCCGGAAGTTCCGGGTGAAGTTCCGGAACTTCCGACCCTGCGCAAAAACTGGCCAACGGGCAGATTTCTCACCTACCTACTTAAGGGGTCTTCTTCCCCAAGGAGACCCCAACTCTTGAGCTCGAAATTTGCCACCATTGTTGACCTTGTTGAGCTTTGCTATCTCTCTATTCCTCCATGATTCTTGCCTCCAATTAGAGGGAAAAGAGAGAGGAGATCTAGATCTATCATTCCACCAATCAATCTCTCCTCTAAGTGAGGGGAAGCCTTTGGATCTAGATCTTGGAGGAATTTGGTGTTCTTCTTTGTTCTTCCCCTCTTCTCCCCCAATAGCATTAGTTGCTTTGGTGGGATTTGAGAGTGAAGGATTTTGAGCACTTCTTGTGTTCTTGCCCATTGCATCGGTTGCATCGGTTTGAGTTCTCCACGGTGATACGTGGAAATCGAAGTTGAGAAGCTTGTTTCTCTTGGGTACTTGGGGTGCCCTAGAGCTTGTCCTCTTGGGTACTTGGAGTGCCCTAGACGGTCCTTGTTGATCTCGGAGTTTTGGTGGCTCGCGGGATAGTTGGGAGCCTCCAATTAAGTTGTGGAGTCGTGCCCCAACCTTGTGAGTCTTGTGGCTTTGGGAGCCGCGGGATTCCGGTGAGAGCCTTCAATTAAGTTGTGGAGTGTGCCTCATCCTTGTACGGGTTCGGTGACCACCCTCAAGTGTCCCATAGTGGCTCGTGGCACTCTACATTGGTAGAGGCACGAAGGAGATTACGGTGTGCCATTTGACGGCTATTCGAAGATCACTTTGTGACTCCGCACCGCTCCAACGGAGACGTAGCTTCCATTGGGAAGTGAACTTCGGGATAAATCATCGTCTCCAAGTGCCTCGGTATTTCTATACCCGAGCTTCTTACTTATGCAATTCACTTTGTGATAGCCATCGAGCTTGAAGTAATATATCTTGCTATCACATAGTTGCTTATCTTGTTTAGCATAAGTTGTTGGTGCACATAGGTAAACCTAGCATTGTTTAGGTTCTGTGCTTGATAAATTAACCGCTAGTTTTATTCCGCATTTATTCAAGCCTAAACCATAGAAGAATTTTAATCGCCTATTCACCCCCCCTCTAGGCGACATCCGTGTCCTTTCACCGGGGTTCATGGTTTCACAAATGCACTCTCTCTTGATAACGTGGTAGACAATGGAACACTAAAATTAACATGAAAGATGGCAAGACATGGTTTGACAAGTTATTAATAATATGGGCATCACGTCCTAACATAGACATCTCAAGTATAAGTTGTTCTCTCTTATGCTCCACCAAGATGCGAACTAAATCATAACACCTTAGTAATTAAGATAAATCAGAGCATACCAATAAGTTCAATGACATGAAGTTAAAATAAGAACATGCTAGATCTAGTCGTGGAGGTAGTGGCCAAGGTCACATCCACTCTCCGGTAGCATGGTATTTTTGTTTATCCTAGTGAGGCAACAAAGTAAGGTAGAAAACCCAAGTGGATCGCAGAACTATCTGTCACGTTCACTGCACTAGGCACCCCCCGTTACTCCAACTAATGCACACGTTCCCCCTCACATGCTCTCATAAACATGCTTGATCATGACAAGTAAATAAGAACGGGGTACATAATATGCATCTACTTTCATAACTGAAACAAAACCATTGCAATCTCAAACATGTATTAACTCATAATAAAGATCCACCACAAAGGAATTACATAGATGACCGTAATCATGTTCAGCAGCTCATACGGTACTAATTAGTGAAGCTCATAGAGAGGAGAGATACATAAGTTACTTCCACAAACCCATAGTCCAGGGGTGGACTACTCCCTCTTCATCATGGTGTCGGTGGAGATGTTGTTGGAGGAGAAGGAGACCACGCCGGCAGCGCCCCGCCGGAGTTTCCCCCCTCCAATTTTCAGCTCCAGGTCTATGTTTCGTGGTTTCTGTGTTTCGGCGGCGCTCCTCTTTCGCGAGAGCCCTGGGGGGGTTTATATATAGTCATTTTTAGGTCAAGACGAAACTTCGGGAAGTAGGATCGATGGCAGCGGAGGCCCGAGGGCCATTTTGGTGGGTCCCACGCGGTCAGGGAATCTGGCCGCGTGGGCCCACCTCTTTCGGCCTTCTGGTCTCCGTTTTTTTGTTTCCTTTGCGCCTACGTTTCGTTCCTTCCAAAAAAGTGATCCCCGTAAAATCTCAGGTCATTATGACGTGATTTGGTCGCCTGAAACGTAAAAATATAGAAAAAGGGGTTTTCTGACAGTGCAGGGTTAATTCCAGAAAAATGGGAAAATTGTTAATTATCCCCAAAACTCAATATAAATCATGAATATAACCCTTATATGATGCAAATAACATGGAATAACATGTAATAAAATGTAAAGTTCATGTATGCATTTTACATGCATCACCATGGCGCCGCCGAGCTCGGCCACGACCACGACGCGATGCACGGCCAGGGGCGGCGCAGGCCATCAGCCCAGGCCCATGTCTCCGCGACGGTGAGCGGCGGCGAGCGCTTCTTCCCGACGGCGACAGCGCCGGAGACGCCGAGATCCCGCAGCGCGAGCGCCTCCCGCACCCCGCCGAGGCACACTGCGCGGGACTCGTGGGTGCGCCAGGCCTCCGACGACCCGGCGTCCGCCGCGGACCGGACGTAGGTCCTCCTCCCGACGACGGCGGGCACGGTCGGGTAGAGCGCCCAACCACCGCCGACGGCAACACCTCACGCCCCGCATCCACCCCTGATACGTCCAAAACGTATCTATAATTTTTGATTGTTTCATGCCATTTTTATGCTTTTAGCACTTGTTTTATATTAAGTTTATTATTTATTTGGACTAACCTACTAATAGTTGCAAAAGTGCACAATGTTCTTGTTTTACTCTTTGATGTGTAGAAATTATCAAGAATACAAGAGGAAACCTTGTTGGAGTCGAATTGGGACTTTCCTGAAATCTGTCTGAGAACTTTTTACGAAGATTGCCAGTTTGACCCTCGAAGATGACGTCAAATGGAGACCTGGCTGTTACGAAAGTTGTCACAATTTTCCATACGAAGATTTTAAGCCCGAGATCAGCCCAATCGGAGTTCGGACGCGGCCTGTAGGCCCGTTTTGGTGGAACCCTAAAAGGGGGTGACGGAAATCCGAGAAGATATATAAAGGGAGGAAACCTAATTCGTGGAGGACTCCTCCACCCACGAATTTCAGCCACCAAAAGCCACGTTTTTGCCTCCCCCATGGATCCCATCTCCATGGGGGAGGGCTCCCAAGAAGCCATGAAGGAGGGAGGCTAAGGGGCGGCGCTCCCCAAGCTTGCCGGCGGCGGGGAAAGGAGTTCCCCGCACCGCCGGCGCCGCCGCCCTGCGCCGCCGCGCTGCCCCTCTCCGCCGTCTTCACCGCCATCTCCATCACCATCTCCTCCTTGTATTCAGTGGTTCATCCTCCCACAAACCTCTGTACCGTCCTATGTAAACATGGTGTTTGATGCTATAATATTTATCCTATGATTTACATCATGTTTCCGTAGTTTATTTGTCTTTTGATTGCTTAATTGAATGCATGAGGTTCATTAGAGTTGTATGTCTATATGGTGCTGTCCTTTGGTGTCCATTATATTTGTGCGCGCATGGATCAAACACCCTAGGGTTGGTAGTATTTGTAACGAAGCGGGGGAAGTTCTGCCGGAGTGACAGAAACCTGAGAACGCGAACCGATTAGTTGCACGTATGGGAGTAAGAGGACCTTGAACTTAAGGCTATGGTTGGGGAAACCTTAATGCATTGTTAGTATTTGCGGATGCTTTCTAACAATCCAATCATATAGTACTTGTAATCCCAAGTAGTGGAGTGCATGTATATTTAGCCTCTCCCACATAGAAAACTGCATCGAAGACAATGAACCAAGTACCTTCACTAATTAATCTTGGACAAAGCCACCACAATTACCACCACTTTTCCACACTCATGGTACTGTTAGTATATGGTTACTTAGTGTATTTATTGCTGCAGCACTAACATTTACTTTCTTGTATTTATTATCTTGCAAAACTACCTCTCATACCCGTATTGCTACCGTAGTTTTATTTCTAGATAATGCAAACGTTTAGTGTGCGTAGAGTTGTATCAGTGGTTGATAGAACTTGAGAGAATACTTATCCTACCTTTAGCTCCTCGTTGGGTTCGACACTCTTACTTATCGAAAAGGCTACACGCGATCCCCTATACTTGTGGGTTATCAAGACCTTTTCTGGCGCCGTTGCCGGGGAGCCATAGCGTAGGTTAATGTTCTTGTGTGCACTTGTTTGCTTTATCTCTAAGTAGTTTTTATTTTCAGTATTAAGTTGTTCTTTATCTTACTATGGATAGGGAATGCGAATTACAAAAAAAATTAGGTGTAGTTGTTATCTAAAAACGTTTTCAAAAAGAAAAGTGATTGGAAAGATGAGTAATGGTTAAATGGGGGTCGACCTTGAACACTTGTGTTCATGCCTATGAAACCAAAACAAATCTTTCCATGGAAGCTTTTCATTAAAAACATGTAAATATTGTAAATATTGTGTATATACCTCTGTACATAAAAATAAAATGCTAATTATAGTCTTAGTTAATTGAAAGTTGATAGTTTTACTTTGCTGTCCAGAAACAGATTTTCTGTGCTCCACCGTATTAAATGTTTAAAATCACCAGAACGTGATCTTGATCTGAAATTTCTTGAGTGCAAAGTGATGCTTATTAGCTTTCTTTCATTAGACTAACTTTTTTGATTTAAGGTACGTAGATAGGTCGAAAAATTCGATCTTTACTGACTGTTCTGTTTAGACAGATTTTGTGCTTCTCTGTAAATAAAATCGTGATAAATCTCAGAATAGTATTTTGACTTGAAAATTTTTGTGCATAAACCTGAGATTATTATCTTTCTTTCATTAGACTAAAGTTTTTCGATTTGAGCTACTTAACTATCTCGTTGAATGCCATCTTTACGGACTGTTCAGTTTTGACAGATTTCTTTGTTTATTCAATATTGTACTTGGTTGTTAGTTTCATTAGTTTTTCGACGGACAACGGAAATCATGAACACCTTAGTATATACAGTGGCTAATGTTGAGTAAAATTATAAAACTTGTCAATGCTTGAACATGAGTGGATTTTATTTAATGAGTACTAACCCTACTAATGAGTTTTGTGAAGTTTTATGTGGATGTAGCTTATAAGATCTAATCAATATGGTGATATGAGATGAATAAGAAGACGCAAGAGCTCAAGCTTGGGGATGTGTAGGTGCATCCCAAGAACATATTCAAGAAGATACAATCATCTAAGCTTGGGGATGCCCGAGTCATCCCCCTATTCATCAACTAACATGAGGTTGTCTCGTTCATACTCTATATTACCCGTCCACATGATATGTATTGTCTTAACTTGTATTATAATTGCTTTTATATGTCTTGGTTTTACCTTCTTTAGTTTTATTAGGCTCCTTATTTGGTTTCGATTGCTTCTTTACTTTCACTTATAAATTCAAAAAACAAAAATATTTTCTTTTGTTTTGCTTCTTTGTTTGGTTCTTTATTTTAATTTTATTTGGGTTTTACTTTTGATTTTTATTTAGAGTTTTCCTTGCTGTAGCTAGCATGTTTAGGTCTTGCTTAGCCTCTGGTTTCTTAGTTTATCAAAAATAAAGTACCAAGTTTTATCCATTTAGCTTAGTTGATACATATGTAAAAAGTGATTTTCTGTTTTCGGTATCTACTGCTTATTGCGCGATTTTTCATATTTTACTGGAAGCTCTAAAAATCACGAAAAATTACTGATGTTGTAGCACCTAATCCTCTGCATGTACAAAAATTGGCTAAAATTTCGGGCATGTTTAAGTGCACCTAAAAATTGCGTTTTCCAGCTGCTGTTTTTCTGGACAGATTCTGACTTTTGTTGCAAGAGTGGCCTCTTTTCGTTTTCATTTGATTTTTAATGGTTCTTACCTTTCATTTATAAGTTGGCCATTTAAGCAACCTTTCTGTAACTTAAAAACAAAATTTTATTTGGTTTAATAGTAGCACTTGGGAAATATTATCTATTGTACTAATGTCTAACCGCAGAAAAGAATGGGAAAGTTTTTGTGTTGAAGTTTTTTCACAGAGAATGAAGGAACACCAAACTATGGAATATTGAAGAATTACCAAAGTCATAAGCTTGGGGATGTCCCCGCATCCCTCTTCATCAATAACCCCACGGTTTGCAAACCTTTAAACTTTGTTTTTTGAGCAACATAGGAACTTAACTAAACTTGAAGCGGCTGTATTTTATTATCTATTTATCATCAAACACCAGTTACATTAATAAGTGGATCGTCACATATTTTATTTATCCTCTGTTTTCAATGTTTACTTGGTTAATGGATTACTTGTTGAAACTTAAAAATGATGTGTGAATAATACTGTTTAGTAGTTTATGTTTTCTTATGGTTAGTCTCAACTAGCTAATAGTGCATATTATGTTATTTTGATATCAACATGCATTGTCCTGTTCATAAGATGGTATGGTATTGTGGTATCCTCCTCTGAATAATTCACTTGAATCGACTTGGCACATGCTCACACATGTTATGACTGAAAAATAAAAGTCAATTAAGCCTTGATGATCTATTTTGCCTCAGAGTTTTAGTATCGTTTTTATGCCTCCGTTAATTTTATTTTGTCGCAAGCATGATTATGACCGTTATCGCTCTCGTGGTTGTCGCTTCCCAGTCTATTGCTAGCCTTCACTTGTACTGAGCGGGAATGCTGCTCGTGCATCCAAATCCTTAAAACCAAGTTATCCCAAAGAGTCCACCAAAAAATTCCTATGCATGGTATTTCAAGCCATTCCAAGTAAATTTGCATGTGCTACCTTTAAAACCTTCAAAATATTTCTCTTTTTGTGTCAATGTTTACTAGCTCATGAGGAATTAGTGTGGTTATTCTTTATTCTATTTGTCAAATGGACTTTTACACCTGGACTAGTGGCATATACATCCGCTTATCCAATAACTTGCAAAAAGAGCTGGCAACGGGGTGCCCAGTCCCAATTAATTACAACTTTAACCAATTAATTCTCTTCACACTTTTGCCCTGATTCATCAGTAAGCAATGACAAACAGTGAAATACCTGAATGTGTGTAAACCAAAGAGAAAGAGGGATGATCTGCCTTGCTGGTAGAAATAACGTCCTTCATGGGAGCCGCTCTTAAAAGTCCGTTTGACAGGTAGAATACTGTTCTCACCCGCTACCATTCGTTGACAATTAACAAACACCTCTCAAAACATTTTTACCTCTGTTTTTAAAACAAAAAGCTCTAGCACGTGTTAATCCCTGCTTCCCTCTGCGAAGGGCCAATCTTTTATTTTTATGTTGAGTCACCATCCTTTCTTTGAGCACTTCTTCGAGAGCATAGCTGTCGTTCTTAGTGTAATGTGCTTGTCCCAGAATACGATTAATTGAGGTATAACCATGATGCTTTTATCTTTGATATCTCTATATCTAGTCTTCACTTGAACTTCAGAGGTGCCTTGGCATTTATGTTTTGCTCCACAATTAAGGGCAAGCGAGATACCACTCTATCATGCTTTATTATGGTCATTACAATCTTGTTGATGTTTATAAATTTCATGTTATAAGCTCTTAGTTCGTTGATACTTTTCATTAGGAAACATGATTGCTAAGTTTTATTATCCATACATCATGCAATTGTTAAAGACCTGATCATAGCATTTACAATCAAAAATTATTTTGTTATCATTTACCTACTCGAGGACGAGCAGGAATTAAGCTTGGGGATGTTGATACGTCCAAAACGTATCTATAATTTTTGATTGTTTCATGCCATTTTTATGCTTTTAGCACTTGTTTTATATTAAGTTTATTATTTATTTGGACTAACCTACTAATAGTTGCAAAAGTGCACAATGTTCTTGTTTTACTCTTTGATGTGTAGAAATTATCAAGAATACAAGAGGAAACCTTGTTGGAGTCGAATTGGGACTTTCCTGAAATCTGTCTGAGAACTTTTTACGAAGATTGCCAGTTTGACCCTCGAAGATGACGTCAATGGAGACCTGGCTGTTACGAAAGTTGTCACAATTTTCCATACGAAGATTTTAAGCCCGAGATCAGCCCAATCGGAGTTCGGACGCGGCCTGTAGGCCCGTTTTGGTGGAACCCTAAAAGGGGGTGACGGAAATCCGAGAAGATATATAAAGGGAGGAAACCTAATTCGTGGAGGACTCCTCCACCCACGAATTTCAGCCACCAAAAGCCACGTTTTTGCCTCCCCCATGGATCCCATCTCCATGGGGGAGGGCTCCCAAGAAGCCATGAAGGAGGGAGGCTAAGGGGCGGCGCTCCCCAAGCTTGCCGGCGGCGGGGAAAGGAGTTCCCCGCACCGCCGGCGCCGCCGCCGCCCTGCGCCGCCGCGCCCCTCTCCGCCGTCTTCACCGCCATCTCCATCACCATCTCCTCCTTGTATTCAGTGGTTCATCCTCCCACAAACCTCTGTACCGTCCTATGTAAACATGGTGTTTGATGCTATAATATTTATCCTATGATTTACATCATGTTTCCGTAGTTTATTTGTCTTTTGATTGCTTAATTGAATGCATGAGGTTCATTAGAGTTGTATGTCTATATGGTGCTGTCCTTTGGTGTCCATTATATTTGTGCGCGCATGGATCAAACACCCTAGGGTTGGTAGTATTTGTAACGAAGCGGGGGAAGTTCTGCCGGAGTGACAGAAACCTGAGAACGCGAACCGATTAGTTGCACGTATGGGAGTAAGAGGACCTTGAACTTAAGGCTATGGTTGGGGAAACCTTAATGCATTGTTAGTATTTGCGGATGCTTTCTAACAATCCAATCATATAGTACTTGTAATCCCAAGTAGTGGAGTGCATGTATATTTAGCCTCTCCCACATAGAAAACTGCATCGAAGACAATGAACCAAGTACCTTCACTAATTAATCTTGGACAAAGCCACCACAATTACCACCACTTTTCCACACTCATGGTACTGTTAGTATATGGTTACTTAGTGTATTTATTGCTGCAGCACTAACATTTACTTTCTTGTATTTATTATCTTGCAAAACTACCTCTCATACCCGTATTGCTACCGTAGTTTTATTTCTAGATAATGCAAACGTTTAGTGTGCGTAGAGTTGTATCAGTGGTTGATAGAACTTGAGAGATACTTATCCTACCTTTAGCTCCTCGTTGGGTTCGACACTCTTACTTATCGAAAAGGCTACACGCGATCCCCTATACTTGTGGGTTATCAACCCCGTTGCATCTCTCTGTTGCTCGTGATCCCCGCGCTCTCCGTCGCCACCGCCGCCGGGCCGGTCCATCTCACCACCGACAACATCGAGGAGACCCTAGAGAGGACTAGGACGTCTGCGGCGCGCTTGGCGTAGAAGATGCGGCCGGCGGGGTGCTCTGTCCATCCTGTCGGCGCGCGTGGCGGAGAAGATGCGGTCGGCGGGGTGCTCTGTCCATCCTGTCGTTGACCTTGCGGCCACCTCCTCAAAAAACAGAAAAACTGACGGTCGGGCCCACACAAACATAACGCCCCTTTGATTTTAACTAACGGCAGACACCACGTCAGTGCCACGCCAAGGACACGTCAAGGACACGTCATCTACCAAAACCGCCCAAATCATCTAAAACCACTCCAGGGTGTGATTTGTCCGGTTTGTCACATTTTAGGGTACAAATTATCCGATTTTGGAGATTGTGGTGAATTTGATACCGAGGGTGACATTTCAGGGTGAAATCTATACTTTTTTTTTTGCCATCCATGGGCCATGACGACGGCGGAGGATGGCAACATCGGTGGTAGTGACGGCGAATCCTAGTCTCCGCGTACCGCGGAGATAAGATCGCTCCGCGCACCCCCCCCCTTCGCGCAGTGGGCCGGCCCAATAAGGGCACCAGCAAACACATTTGGTTCTATTGCCTTTTTGTGTTCTTTTTTTTCTGTTTGCTTTTCTTTTTCCTTTTTCGTTTCGTTTTTTTGGTTGTTTCTTTTTTCTTAGTTTCTGTTTTATTTTTTTGCTTTTCTTATATTGTACTATTTATTATTTTCTCATTTTTCATGTTCCTTTCTATTTTCTTTTTTTCCTCTTTTTACATTTTCTTTTTTTGGCTTTTCTTTTTTCCTTTTTCTATTTTTAGATAATTTTTTATTTTTTTGGATTTTCTTTTTTCGTTCTTTCTTATTTTTAGATACTATTTTATTTTTTAAAAAGTTCAAATTTAAAAATGTTCAAATTTGAAAATTGTTCATATTTTAAAATTCATTCAAATATAATTTTTGTTTCATAGAGTTTTTTTGTTCAGTTTTTAAAAATCGTTAAAAATAAATTTTGCTCATAGACTTTTTTTGTTCACTTTTCTAAAATCGATTTCATTCATCGGCCTTTTTTTTTCACTTTTAATATCGTTCAAAAATAGTTTTTGTTCACAGCTATTTTCTACTCATTTTTGAAATTGTTAAAAAATAGTTTTCGTTCACAGAGTTTTTTCTGTTCACTTATTAAAAACTGTTCAAAAATATTTTCCGTTCATAGACCTTATTTTTTTGTTCCCTTCTTTAAAATCGTTCAAAAATCGATTTCATTCATCGCCCTTTTTTGTTCATATTTAAAATTGTTCAAGACCAAATTACGTTCAACCAAATCTTGTTCAACATGTTTTCAAAAACCGTTCCAAAATCCGTTTAAACCAAGTTTCTGTTCAGCGGCGTTTTACAAAATCGTTCAATACCAAATTATGTTCAACGGGTCTTTCAAAAATCGTTCAAGACCAAAATACGTTCAACATGTTTTTCAAAAACCGTTCCAAAATCCGTTTAAACCAAGTTTCTGTTCAATGGAGTTTTACAAAATCGTTCAGTACCAAATTCTGTTCAACGGGTCTTTCCAAAATCGTTCATGACCAAATTATGTTCAACATGTTTTCAAAAATCGTTCAACATGTTTTTCAAAAGTCGGTCCAAAATCCACTTAAACCAAGTTTCTGTTCAACGGAGTTTTACAAAATCATTCAATACCAAATTTTGTTCAACGGGTCTTTCAAAAATCGTTCAAGACCAAATTACGTTCAACATGTTTTTCAAAAATCGTTTAACATATTTTTCAAAAATCGTTTCAAAATCCGTTTAAACCAAGTTTCTGTTCAACGGAGTTTTACAAAATCGTTCAATACCAAATTCTACATATGCAAAAATGTTCGTGTGTTCAAAAACAATGTTCACATGTTCACGGTTTGGATAAAAGTACGTTAATTGGTTAAAAAATATTCGCGGGGCTTAGAAATGGAAATGATTGAAAACGTTAGTCTATGTAGATAAAATATTCATTTGTACACAAGAAATATGGTTAAGGTTTAAAAAAGTTCATGCGCGACGAAATAAACACATTTTCCAGTGGCAATGTATTTATTCAATGTTGAAATCGTTCAATTTACAGAGAAGTTCTTTCTGAAAAATCGTTTTTACAAAATTTTCGAATTACAAAAAAGGTTAGCGGGGTTCTGAAATATGTGCATCTTTTTTAAAAAGTTCATGGTTTTTAAAAAGTAAAAAACATTAAAAAATAGAAATGAGCTAATATTCAATTTTTGCGTTGGCAATGTTTTTCTCAACGCTGGACGGGAATCACTATTGGCCTAAAAAGGATCTCCAAATCATCAGTTGCAACTTTTCCGAACTCGAAACAGTGCAGATAGCCACACGTATTACAAATCGGGAAAACAAATCATTGAAACAGGACGTACACGAAAGAAACAGGCAATAGAATGCTTCTCCCAGCGGACTAGTGGGCCGAGCCCAATTTCGTCAAGGGGTACGCGGAACGGAAGTTGCGCCCGCGTGACGCGTGAACTAGGAGCTCCCGGTAGTGACTGTGGTGGGCAGGCTGGTGGTTTCTTCAGACATGGTTGCGGTCCAAAACCAAAGCCCAAAAGCCTGCTTGGGCACTGGGCCTCTGGTCGGTTTCCTGACGTCCCGTCGTCATCCCTTTCTCCTACCTTCCGCTCTTCTCCGCTTCCGCCTAGTACAGATTGCAGCCGAATGGCGCCGGCGACGCGGCCATCCAATGGTAGGTAGTGCGTCACTTACCAGACGCCCTTGCAGGCCTATCCACCTGGTACCATGGCTTCCCAATCCCCACCCGTTTCACTGATTCGGTGGCTATTGTCGCAGCCACACTTCTGGCGCGGCTCGGGGATGGCACGGCCAGGTTCGAGCTCCTCGAAGTCCCCACGCCCGCCGCTTCCTCGCCGCCCGTTTGGCCCCAGCTCCACTGCTTCGCCAGGATTGGCTCCTCCCTGTACGTGCTTCTCTGTCTCCATCTATATCTCTTGACTCTTGTCTGACACGATTGGGGCAATAACTGGTTCTCGGTCCAGGAGGGGCGGGTGGTCGGCGGCGCTGAACAAGGTGGAGCATTACGGGGTGCAGAGGGTCACGGGCGACGGCCGGTGCATGTTTCGGGCGTTGGTAAGTCTCTTGCTGCTGTGGGCATTGTTCAGGTTGGAAACGGTTGGACTGCGAACATGTTTGGAATATATTCTCCAGTGAGTTTCAGCTCCGATCCTGGTGTTTTTCTACGCAGGCTAAAGGAATGGCGAAGACCAGGGGAATTCCATTGACCCCAAGGGAAGAGGTCCAAGATGCAGGTAGTCTGAAATCATGCCTTGGTTCATGGATAAATCCTTGCATCATACTCTACTTTGTCCCTTTGTGTAGCCTTAAGTAGTCAGATTTTTGCACTCAATCTGGTGATACTTTGTGCTGTGTGTAGGTCCTGTAGGGCTTTGATTTGCATTTTGGTACATGTCGATAACATCTTTATATTTCTCTAAAAGAATAACATCTATTAGACTATTGCTGTGGGGAAAAGTTGTCTTTAGATGTTTCTATAGATCCAAAAAAATCTGAATCTACATTCATATTATGAGAAGGTGCTCCCACATTAACTAAAAAGGCACTAATCACAGAATCATGTAAAAAAAGAGCACTAATCACAAAATAGTACAATCACTAAAAAGCAGTATCATTGTCAATATAAACATATCAGAAAAATTATTTGAGGAGCACTAGGTAGATAGTTTCAAATGCCTTGTACTTGCCTGATAGACCTAAAAGTCAATTTAGGTGTAATTATAAGACAAAAGGATAACCTGCCACTGCAATCTGGGCTCCAGACATTTATGGCCAGGGATGCGTCAAGGGAAAAAACTGGGCATTCTTTCAGTCATAGGACATACTTTATTCACATTGCACGTTTCCTTCAAGTCTACAACTACCCCTTACTAAATTTATCTTTAACATTTATGAGGAATTGACCTAACCTGAAAGTTGGTTTATGTGTAATTGCTAGAATAAAAGATAACCCCCACCCCCACCACAATCCCTTCCTCCGGACATTTGTGGCCAGGGATGTGTGAAGAAGAGCAGCACAGTCATTTAGTCAGAGAACATTTTAAAGTTTACATTGTACGTCACGGTAAAGAAAATTTTACATTGCTCATTCCTTACAACCACCCTTTACTGAAACTGTCTTAGTAACACTATAAGTCTATAACCTCTTTAGGGCATGTACAACGCGGGCCGCTAAGGTAGACGCTTGCATAGCGAAAAACAAATTAATTATCGTAGGATTAAAAGATAAGCGTCTGTTGTTCCAACGGAAAGCGCTAACAGAGGCGCTAAAAACGATTTGTTTTCTGTTATGGACTGTTCTCAGCCGCTGCACCTACGAGGGGAAAAAAGCTAAGCGCCAGGCGCAAACTCATGCGGCGACGCTATCAGATTTCCCGGGATCGGCCGGGATATGTTGCTAACTACCAGGAAATTTATCCTAGCGCCTGGCCTAAGCGCCCGCGTTGCACATGCCCTTAGCCATCAGCCACAAAATAGATTTGCATATTGTTACTGCTTTAAACGCCCCAATAAACCTGAGAACATCCATCTCTCACCCATGGTGTAGTTATTGTACTGGAAATTTACCAGGTCTTCATTGAAAGACAGCTTAATGTTGAATGTATTTTTTGATTGAAATTTACCTTCAATTTTGCTAGATGATCTACGGCTGGCGGTGAAAGAAGTTATATGTGACAGCCAAACTGAGCGTCAAAAGTATGAAGAGGCAATTATAGCCATTACAGTGGATGAGTCGTTGAAACGGTTAGGGATTTCTGTAGCTTCTGATTTGCTTTGACGTCATGAATTTAGAGATGCTAACAGGTATACCTGGTTTAATAGCTACTGTCAAAGGATAAGGCGGCCTGATTTCTGGGGTGGAGAGTCAGAACTCTTGGTATGCATTTCATGGTTCTTAAAGTTAACATGCATAATGGATGCTAGCATCGGCCGTACATCAAATTAGATCTAGAGAACATCTGTTTCACACGTATCAATCATGTCCTGTCTTGAGTAGTACATTCATGCATCGTTCTTCTCTTTTAGTGTGGTAACTGGTAAGTCAAAAGATCTACCTTTCTTTAACTTCTGGATACTCTAGCTAAAGGAGGCTACTATTTTCAGAGTATATTGCTATTGTATCTGTTGCTTAAATTGTTTTATCAGCACATGGCTCATTCACAGTAATTTTCATCTGACACCTCCTCTTTTCAGGTTTTGTCTAGACTGTGTCGGCAACCAATTATTATTTACATTCCTGAGCGTGAGGTAAATTCAACTGTCCTAGTTGATAATAAACCTATATATGTGGAGAGTAGATATTTTAGAAAAACGTGGAGAGTAGATATGGACAGTAGAACTTAGTTCTGACTTATGTAAATTTTCATAACAAATCTTAGGAGTGGTTGTTTTAATTTGCTTGACTTTATTGCTAGAGAGAAAAACTGAACAACTGATTTTGGAAGAATAGTGAATACCCATCATCAATGTGGGCCTTGCATTGTGGCATGATACAATTTGGATAAAAGAGAAGACAAGAGTGGGGACTAACAATACTTAGCCAAGATTGCCTAGTACTTTAATTAACAAAAAAGGTAGACAGGTTGGAACTGCATGATCTGCCTGAAGTTTCCTCCATAATGATGCTGAAAGTATAAACTATATTCCGGATTTATGTTTCTTTGATCCAGTGCTCTGAATCCCTTGTATTCTTTATTCTGGACATTTGTTGAAGTTGTGGAAAAATATAGTTGGTAATATGAAATGAAAGCACATCTCAAAAGTGCAAATTATTGAACTGTTTGAAAGAGTGGTGAGTACACTTCTCTTACATTTTTTTCGATGCTTAAATCCAAATTGTCTTTAAATTTGGAACTATTGTGTGGGTTTATTGCGCTCTCTTTGTTTCACTGCAAGCTATCATGTTTTCATGTTTGAGTGATATGCTTTGCTAGCCTCATATGTTATGTTTCACTCGGTGCTTCTCACCATGTTCTCCACTTCATCTTCTGAAATTAAATCTGTCTTTTTTGTGCAACAGTACCGTGGACGGGGTAATGGTTTCATTCCTATTGCTGAATATGGGTTGGAGTTCACCAAAGACTCAAAAGAGGGGAAGAAAAGGGTGCCAGTGAGACTATTATACAGTGGGAAGAACCATTATGATTTGCTGATATAAAATGGTTACATAACACATGTCCTGGCTCAAGTATCAGAATATCAGCAGCAGTCAATACCCATCCGCATCATATATATAAAGTACTATTTTCTTTCCATGTTGCATTCTTTGATCCTGCGAAGTTCCTTGTCTGTCATTTCGCCTACAGTTTCGGTGATGCTATAATAGCTTCTACTAGAAGGATAAGACGCGCGTTGCCGCGTCCGTTCTAATACAATCGATGATAAATAAGTATTTTTTAGTGAAACATATATATATGTATCAGTAAAAATAATTATAAAATAGTACCACTAGCTCACTCTTTTATAACACGATAAGTTAAACCTTCTCACATAAATATAGAGAAGTAGAGAACAAAACCCAATTATATCAGTTGTAGCAAAGTTAGAAGTATATCGAGAACACATGTCCCCAAAAAGGTTAAGCTCTCAAATACTTAGTTTGACGATCAGGATGTGACCATAATTATAAAAATATCATTGAAATTAAATGTCTACATTGTTCTATGAAGATTTTCACAAAATAATTGAACAAACTTTCGATAATCTATAGACAATGTATGATGTATATGACGAACATTGCAGACCCAAGAGATATATTAGTCAAGACTTTATTAATCATCGAGGCCTCAAGAGGTCATTAATTTATTGTAATGAAATTAAGTAGACTTTGCTGACATAAATATTCCAAAATCATTAATAGTTGGCATAATTATGTCCCAAAAAATTACATCAATTGGATCGAGTACAATCGATCGATATTATGTAAATAGAAGAATATTCCACCGCTAGATACTAAATAGTGCACCAAAAAATAAAGCAAAGTGAGACTTAAAACGGTTTATACCATCTTAATATGTGAATCAGATTCAAATTACATAAAAAAGGTACTAACAAAAATAAATGGCATGAATACCACTATTTTTTTGAATATATATCTAAGTGCAGGAATGCTCATCTCGAGTTTGTCATGTTCGCTAAACGTTTAACAAGACACGCTCATTTATCATTTTACACTCATGAGTCGTGACTTTTCTACACTCTAACTACTGCAGCGGAGGCTAGACACTCATAGGTCCTTTTCAGTGTATGTATCCAACCATCTACTAAATACACACGCAGTTGCTTACATAATTTGTCTCTTTCTCTTAATAATATAAGTGAGGGATAAGCAAACATAGAGAAAACGTGTTCAAAGATAAATACACACATCATCTTTCATTAATAATTAGGTGGCATCCAACAATGAGGTGTCTAACTCGTCCTTCCACCCCCTTTCATCATCAAGTTTTTGCTCACGGTCTGAAGCGCAGCTTCCACCACCACCGAGTCGAGCACCACTAACAGTAACAACGACATCGGCGGCCGATGCGAGAGATGACATGGGTATTCACATGCAACTATTGCGAGAGATGTAGGAAGTCTTCCAGCCCACTAGTGTTGTGTGACCACCAGAATATGCATCGACGGGGAGCGCACGTAGCTTGCAAGTTGACAACAGACTTGAGACGTGACATCGGGAACCGAGGTGCCCTGTATTCCTAGGGACTTGACGGAACCAAAGGTGTGTGTGGAGAGACGGGAAAATTTTACAGTGGAATGACTATTTTTGGTAGAATACGACTCGAGGGAAGCAAATGGAGAGAAATGGTGTCGCGCATAGGTTGCGTTATTCTATGGTGGGCGCTGACGGCACATAAAGTATACAGGGAGAGTTTTAAACTCACTTTATCTCTGTTTTTACAAACATCGAAACGATAAATCCATATTTCAGATTTGGCAAATAAAGCATACAACTAATTTACGTATTGTACGTGCTCTAAAAGTTTTGTAAAAAATATATTTTTATTTTAGGCGACACAAAAAATGGAAATTTTGAGTAGCAAATGGATTTATTTTTCCTTTTTCACACCATTTTTTTTGTGCAGCTGAAAATATTAAAAAATTTACCCAAAATTTGGCAAATATATTCAAAACATGTGTATGTGTCCAACAATTTATTTTTTTGTAGGTGTGAACAATAAAGTGGTGTGTATGTATCCCAAATATTTTATTGGTGTGAATTATAAAATAAGATATGAGTGGGGTCCATCGTGTGGTGTGGTGTCACTACCCTATTGGAGGACATGAGAAGCAAGGAGAGGGTAAGGATTCTAGGGAGATTGTATATGTAGAGATATCGATCTGATTGAAATCTTAGTCGTGGGCATTTTGGAGTGCATTTGGAGCTAGAATGAACACTCACCTGACAGTGTCACGAGAGCTAACTCTCTATTGCTCCTAGTATAATTGTAGCATAGTGATGCCAGTGCTGTTGCCAGTGATTTGGTTGGCGTGATGCAGTCAGAGTTGTTGATTGCATTTCCGGTTGGTGCCGGGCATAATAATGTTGTGTTCGTCGTATTCAGTGGTTGACGATGGGACATGCTTCAAACCCAATTATTATGGAAGTGCAGGTATATCATCTGGTTGACCTAACTATGTTATCCTTGGACGAGCTGTACGATTGCGATGCATCTGTTGTACATATGGTTGTGTTTGCTTTAAGCTCTCTTTTTTTGGCGGAGGGTGTTTGCTTTAAGCTCGGGCTAACCATGCTGAAAATCAAAATCCAGAGTTTTGGTAAATGCTGACAAAGAGACACAGGGGGTGGCTAAAGAAGCACGCCTTTGTAATTTTTTTTTACAACAGTCTAAACGAATTCTAAATCCTTGTGTAAGACCTGGAACTTTGTGGAGAGAATATCTAGTGATACCACCTATTTCTGTGCTCCATGTGCTACCATTGAAAAACATAATTTTAAATGTTTCAAAAAATTCTACAAAAAAGTGAGAGTGTTCACAAGATATGTGTCTACAACCTCTCTAATTTTCAAATCCAAATTCGAAAGGTGTATTGAGAAACAAAAAAGACAAATGTAGCATGAATAGTATCATTTTTCTGCTTTTGTCCTTTGTGACACTAGTGACACTATTCATACCAGATTTCTCTTTTTTGTTTCTCAATGCTCCTTACGAATTTATGCCTGAAAATTTTGGAGGGTGTAGACACATATCTTGTAAACACTTATACTTTTTGGTAGAATTTTTTGTAACATTTAAAATTATTACTAGCAAAATACCCATGCGTTGCAACGGGAAAAAAATTAAAATGTTAAAAAATAAAATAAGTCGATCACTAAATATGAAGGCAACACAGTCGATATTCTGCCACACCCTTGGCTTCGAGGAAGACATGTGACTAAGGCCATAAACTCCGCCTCTCTCACCACTTAGTTTGAAGTGTAGCTCTTTTGTCGAGCGTAGATTTTAATAATAATGAATTAGTAGTTAACTGGTTTTGTTCGCCTCCTGGGCAAAATCACCCCAAATACATAATATGGCAGCAAATGTAATGGAGAACATAAACTAAAATCATACTAAATCCTTTAGGAGATATTGATTATAAGAATAGAGAAAAATTGTTTTTGTTTCATCCTTGCTCCATCTTTCTATCAACTATCCTAATGATGTTAACAAACATATGTCCTGACTTGCAATTGTTCAATGAAGACAATAAGTGAACTAAAATCTCATGTCACTATATATTCATGAGAGTAAGTTATTCATATTGTCTCTGCGTAAGCGCCATCAAATTTGTTTGCAAGATAAGCCACTTCAAATGCGAAATCGTTGGAATGAGAATAATTTCACAAGGATGTAAGGACTGTCCGGCGATTATATTCAATGACATATATTACCACAGTACACCGCGTTGGAAAGATCTGAGAAGTTACACTATAACACTATAGCATGGAGTGGTTCAACATCTGATTTTGTCAGGTATTGCCATCAAGGCTTATAGCATCGAATTTATTTTAGAATCCAAAAATATCCCAGAAAACAGCTGGTTAGCGAAACAAGGAACATCAGAATGCATTTCCATGGACCCTCTCAACCTGCTGGGACACGCTAGTCCTAATATCATCCATGCAAACAGAGAGTAAATATATGGACATGGAGAGAGTAAATATATGGACATGGAGACATTGAAACAGTGAGCACTACTCAATCAAATTTAGCGAGTACAGTGAATGAGAGCTACTTAATCAATTACCCAGTATAGGTGAAATTACAGAACAAGGAGAAACACACAAACTATCAGTGATAAGAAACACAAGCTATAACTGAAATTGGAGGGCCATACGAAACAAGAGCTTTGCCGCTGCCAGTCTGAAATATAAGAAAGACAGCTCCATCGCTAGTCACCTTGAAAACAAGCCAACCCCGGAAGATATCCAGCAATGACCCGTAGCATCTAGCTTGGGAAAAAAGGGACAAATGCAAGTCCCTCATGTGCAGGATGTCTTGCAGCAGCACACGCTACTCCCTGAAGATGTTCCATATCATCCTATGAGTTGTTGCCTTGTTTGGGAGGCAGAGCAGAGCAGTGCCCAAGATTGGACTGAATGCAGATAATTTTGATGTATCTGAACTCTGAAGCACTTCAGCCCGAGCTTTAGCTTGACCATCAGGGAATCGATCCAGAGCTTGAGGCCACCATGGCTGAAACAGGAGTTCATGGAGACCAAACGCCGATGCAGCCGGCTATGGCCACCACCTTGATCCAGACGAGGAAGCCGTAGAAAGGGCTGCCAACGGCAGCGCCATCACCGATGCGGGGCCGCGGCGGATGAGCTCGTCCGCATCGGACTCCACAGCGATCACGCGCTCGATCCCGAGCGGCCACACCGTGAAAAGCACGGTCCATGCATGAACGCCACAGTTCAGTGGATGAGTGGAACCGCGCTAGCGAGATGAGGAGGTCTCCGGGCATCGCGAGCGGCCTGCGCGGAATCTGGGAAGGTGCCTGTGATTGCAATTGGAGATCCCCTTGGTCGCGCCGTCCTTCTTCACCGCCACCTTCCCCTCCTCCTCGCCGCTCTGCTGCGAAATCCACCCGCGCGTCGGAGGTGGCGCTCTGGTCGGCCAGCGTTGTCGGGCGGCGGCGCTGCCGTGGTTGAGCCCGGGGATGGCGGATTGACCGGGCTCTCAGGTCTGGATGTGCCGCCGGTGAGGCGTGACGAGAGAGGAGGGAGGGGATCGAGTGGAGCATGCGATGGACTGTGGGTTGATTTTCCTATTTCTCGAGGACTAAATTGAAAAACGACCACGACAGGTAAAGGTCATGTAAGACGGATGGTAGTATGGGGAGCATGGTAGCACTAGATATTTTCCCGAACTTTGTGGCTTACTTTTCAGTTGCTTTTGCCACCCACACCCACCAATTCCTATCAACACATCAAAATTTCCGTTTGTGGTAGTAAAACCGAAATAAATTTGGTAAAATCTTGTTTTACTTTTGTCCATTTTGTTTTTATTTTGCTTTTGCGCCTCAACAGGAGAAAATGGAGCAATTTTGTTTAAAAAAAATAGAGTGACAAAAGCGAAATGGGCAAAAACCAATGTGGCAAAAAACAAAATGACTCTGAGAGAAAGGCGTAACCGCAAACGCGTGCAGTTCACCCGGTGGTACGTAGCAGTCATAACTCATAACGTGGTAACAACCAATGTTACGCTTACGGACAATATTATTGTACGTTACGAAAATATCATGCTTGAACCAGGCGTTACGAAAATGAGCTGTAGCCGGTATAATAACAGAGGTCGTAGTATATGAGTAAATGATGGGACGCGGATTTATTGCACCCGGGTGCACCTGCTCCTGCCCCAATTAAAAAATTCAAAAAAATAGTAAAACTTTTCAAAAAATTCTGAAACTTTTTGGAGATGAACATATGATATTCTTCTACTAGCATGCCAAATTTCACAGTGAAATCACACTCGTGGTGCTTGGAACAAAAAGAAGAAAATCGTGCTCTGAAAAATCTATACTTAGAAGAAAATCATTGTCAGTGATTTGTTTTTTTACACAGAGTAGCATGAATGTTATTTCACAGCGACACCTAGCATGTTTGTCAAGAACTTGTATATGTTCATCACCAAAAAAGTTAAGAATTTTTGAAAAGTTTTACTATTTTTTTGAATTTTTTAATCGGGCAGGAGCATGTGCACCCGGGTGCACTCTAGAGTTTCCCTAAATGATGCCACTAACCCGTCTGCTAATCCAGAGCTGGTCAGTGTCGTACGTGCTGGCGCAGTTTGGCACCCACTGGCAGAGGCAGGGGGGACCAGCAGGGGCCCCGGCCCCCCCCCCCCCCCCCCCCCCCCAACATGCAAACTTTTATTCAGCTGATTTCTTACCTACAGACTTGTGTATGAGCAGTGCTACACGTACGACACTCCACGTCCGACGTACGTACGACGCAATAGTTTATCCGTCCGATTTTGAACGGGGACAACAAACAGGTAGGATCCCCTTAGTTGGCCGTCGGATTCTTAAGTCGTACAATCGTCGGACGATGAAGGTCGTACGCAAGGCAGTTCCGCTTGTGTATTTTACCCCTGTGTGGCCTTTGGTTACAATGCGCAACAGCAATCGATGTCCACAGTGAATCCTAACACTAGAGAATCCTTACTATTCCAAATCAATGCACGACTAGGCAGCTAGCGCCCATTCTTCTATGCATGCACCACCGCATCATCTTCTTCCCCAGTTTCTTATGGTTTATGACAAGAAATGGTGGCATAATCTGTGAAAAACTGCATTTTTTTTCTACCGCTGTTACATTTATTTTGGCAAGTTTTAGCATGAGAGTTCCTTGTTTGGTCGGCCCCCCTCATAAAAAATTTCTGGCTCCGCCCCTGTTGGCACCACCCTCGTCTCAGCGACTCAGCCTATCCTGTTCGTAGTCGGAGGCAGACTTTAATTAGCGTTTGCATGCACTAATAATCACAGGCCCTCTGCTGCAATAAAAATTTGTACTTCCTCCGTCCGGAAAAAGATGTCACAAAAATGGTCTACCTATAGTTCATTTTTGTGACATCCTTTCCGAACGGAGGGAGTAGAAAAAAGGAGAAAGGAAAGAATTAGTGCTTCCGCAGTGCGCTGTTGCATTTGCATATACTATGCTCCAACTAACAAATGCCAATAAGGAAGACCGGAACAAGACGAGGCAGCAGGGAAAGAGCTGGCCGGACGTGGGCCGCACCCCGCACCGCACTGCGGCGGCAGGCAATCATATCCCTCGCTTCCTGAATATGAAGAATAATAAATATAATAATACCACTAGTAAAAATCATCGAGAAGAATATCTCTCATTCTTTCACCATCACAGAGACTGACTGGTGCGGCCCACACATCGATGCCTGCGAGTATAGTCGTCGTCGTCGTCGTCGTCGTTGCTTCACCGTTGCTTATGCTGTACTTGTTGCGCCAGTTAGAGCCGTGTGCAACGGCCAGCTAAGATCTCACGTACAGGTGGTCCCCCGCTCGCAGTGACACCGGCGGCCGTCCCACGTTCGTGCTTCGTTAATGAGCACTGCTGCAGTGGACGGCCTCTTTCCCCTCGCTCGCTTCGCTTCTTTTTCTTTCCGCCGCGGCAACCCGTGAGACGACCCCCAACCCGATCGGGCCATAATTCCATCCATTCATTGCTGCTCCCTCGCACCACATCTGCGTATATAAGCGCGGCCATTGGGGCGCTCGTGGGAGGTGTTGGTCGTCATCTCGGGTGAGGCCAAGATCAGATCGGGGCGAGGTGCGTAGGAGACGCCGGCGACGATGTTTAGCGGGACGCAGCAGAAGTGCAAGGTGTGCACCAAGACGGTGTACCCCATGGACCAGCTCTCCACCGACGGCGCCGTCTTCCACCGCGCCTGCTTCAAGTGCCACCACTGCAAGTCCACCCTCTCGGTATGTATGGATGGATGCCCAAGCATGTCGCTCTCTTATCTTAATTTCACCCTCGCCATCCCTGCCCTTCTTCTTTCTAGTCCGGGAGGCATTATTGTTAAGAGAATTTTATGCTTAATTGTTGATGGATCTGTAGGATAATGTGTGATGTCTCTCGCGAAGCGGTAGATCTGCTGAGTGGATCTGGTGCCTGACTTTTCTGGCAGAATTATTAGGTGTTAAGGAGATCATAGTTTTGACCATTTCACACTTTGATCGCTTGGTAGTTGGTAGTAAAAGACGACTAAGGGACCTGTTGATCTTCTAGCTAGGAGGAATTTGCGATGATTGTCTAGCTAGGCAAAGGTGTTCGTCGGCCTAACTAACAGTCTTATCTTGTTTTGTGATTCCACAGTTTAGCAGCTACTCCTCCTTTGAAGGAGTGCCATACTGCAAGGCCCATTTCGCGCAGCTGTTCAAGGAGACAGGGAGCTACAACAAGAGCTTCCAATCACAATCACGTAGGGCTTTTCATTCAATACCAAACTGCAACACCACGAAAAATCGTTTAATTCTTGTTCGAATCTGGTCTGATGATGTATTCTTTGTTTTGTGTCTTTCAGCCGCAAAATCTACAACGGACAAGTTGACTCCTGAGCTGGTCTGTACCATATGCCACCGCCTGCATTTATGTTTTACCTGTTTGCATCCCAAATTATGCAATGCTGTGGTATTCTTCAGCTAATTTTATTTGAAATGTGCTATTTCAGACTAGATCGCCGAGCAAAGCCGCGGGTATGTTTTCGGGAACACAGGACAAGTGTGCCACTTGTGGTAAAACAGCATACCCTCTTGAGAAGGTAATGTCTCGGAATTATTCTATTTGTTACTTTCTATTTTGAGACCTAGGCGTCCAGCTCACTAAAATGAACATTCTAGCCAATTTGTCATTTCACAAAAGAATTGAAGCTTCGGAAGTTAACAGCTCTTGATATATCGTTTTGCGGTTGAATCACCAAGTGGTTATATTACTTGTACCTCTGGACATAGTTGTGTCGTTCAGCCTTCACTTTACTTGGTATAATAACGACTTGTACAATTTAGGCTGCAAAAATTCATCACAGTTGTCTTGAATCATCAGTTTCCTTTTCAGTTATACCCTAAATCCTTCATAACATGCAGGGCCCGTCGATGACTCATACCTTGCTGTTAAAATAAATCTTGCAGGTAACAGTTGAAGAAAAGTCCTACCACAAGTCCTGCTTCAAATGCTCTCATGGAGGCTGCGCCCTTTCGCCATCCAATTATGCAGCTTTGGAGGGCATCCTCTACTGCAAGCACCATTTCTCCCAGCTTTTCAAGGAGAAGGGGAGCTACAACCATCTGATCAAGTGTGCATCGGACAAGCGCGCAGAGGCACAAACAGCACTGGACGCACAAGCAGCGCAGGCGGCCGCCGCCGACGCCTCCTCTTGATTTAATGACGTTATCTCCAAAGTGGGTTTTGGGGGCGAAAATTTGGAGGCGTTCCCTTTCTTTACTTGTGACCTGTTGTATGCTGTGTTCTAGCTCTGGGGATACCAGGACCTATCTATTTTGTATCCCCTTCGATGCTAGCTCGGATCACATTGTTGAACCATGGAACTGATGTCATTTCGAAAGAAGTTGAGATTGTTGTGCATCATGTGCTGGGCACCTTCCTCTGTTCGCTGTTATGCTGAGTCTTTGTGCAGCTCCATTGTTCGATTGCCTTGTCGGACACCATTCTACTAACTGGTTTGGCAGTTGCTCGAGTGTTCAACAATCTATAAAGGGAACTTACGAACAGCCTTAGTCACATAACTTTGAAACCATAGAATGAACAAACACTTGCAGAATAACTAGATTTCAACCATTTCAAACGCAAGATTGGTGTACAATTTTCTCAGGTATACTGTAAAAATGAAAAAATCCTACTGCTATAAACCCCTTCTCAAACTCATGTATCATGTCCACGATCCATTCCATACCATACAGAAACGAGAAAAAGAAAAACCAGAGTTGAACATATCACAAGTAAAGCCCCAGCAGTTTCAACCACTACATCTACAGCAGCAATGTGGGCCTGGAAGATACATGAAGGTGTTTCCCAGTTCGTTAACCCTACCCTCTTTCTGTGCCTTTGCTGAGCCAGAACAAACACAATTCTACAGAAGCCCCGGTATCGCATGTAATTCAGTAGGCCACAAGTCAGCTCGCGGCTGTTCTCCAATTTTCCCCTGCATAAACAGCTTCACTTCCAAGTTCTTCCTCTATTCTTAGCAGCTACAAGAGGATGTGCAAAGCTGTCAGACATCATTCAAGAAAAAACAAGAGGCTTCTGAGACATACAATACAGAAAGGATTCAACAGAAAACCTGATTGTATTTAGTGAGGCACTCTCCACGGCAGGGGGCGCCAGCTTTAATCTGTCCAGCTGCTGCACCAACAGCCAGGTCGGCGATGAAAGAATCGTCAGTGTCCCCAGACCTATGTGACACCATCACACTCCAATTAGCATCCTTTGCCTGTTTCACAACCTCTATGGCCTCGGTGACGGTGCCCACTTGATTTGCCTACATACATATTTAAAACAGAACAGACATATCAGGTATACATAACAGATGAACCCTCTGGGTAGTGAAACATATTAAGAGAGCAATGAAGAATCAAGGAGGCAAATACTACATGTGCAGACGGGTGGCTAGTCTTCCAGTGAATTCAAGTAACAAAAAGATGACTATCCATGTGAGATTGATTACCATGGTAATGTCTGTAAATGCCCTTAAAACCTCAACTCATGGCATGCAAAATAATAAGCATTCAAACCGAAGGAGTGACATTTGGATAAAGAATCACACTGGGTATCTAGGCACAGGTGACTGTAATTAGTCCAAATGAAGTCTGCCTAGTTCAACCTTTAAAAATGCCTAATTCCAGAGTCTTTTCTATGTGGTATTAATGTATTATTAGTCTCTGACTGTTCAACTAACTTACACAGAGCAACACCAATCAGTTTAGAAAGATCAATAAACAGATGAATGAGTCATGATTTACCTTGAGAGTAAGAGCATCGCAAGTATACTCATTCACCGCCCGCTTAATACGCTCAGGATCTGACATCAATAAATCGTCTCCTACAACCTGCACATGTATTATGGCATGAGCTCCCGAGTCCTGACGAAAATACAAAAAAGAGGTGCAAAAGACACTATGCACCTGACATAGCTCTAGGGTGGTAAACTTTTTTGAGTGTTCCCAGTCATCTTTGTCAAAGGGCTGTACAATGGAGACAAGGGGGTATTCTAGCGTGGTAGGAAAAAAAGGAGAAACTATAAGGTTCATGAAATCAACAAATTTATCCCTCAAAAGATGTCAATCCACAAATAAGTAATCTTACTATTAAATACCTGAACAAAGCTGACTATACATCTCAATCATATCATCTGCGGTTTTGAAATTCTGCCCCGATTGCTTAGCAGACTTGAACTCCAGGTCATATTTCTTTCCTGCGAAGAGAGGCATGAGCAAGCAGAGAAGTTATCTCCGTAAAATAGTAAGAGTAACTAACAATAGCCGGAAAATTACATTGCTATTCAAGCTCACTGTTTCCATGCATCATGGTTCTACAGTTCTAGATGCAAGTACAACAAGTAAGGATTTCAGTGCAATAAATTGGTCTGTTGGTGCCTGACTGGCAAAGAGGCAAGCTGATCAAAATGGTATGATTTAGCTTTGCTGGCATGATAAGTTATAGGTGGCGGTGACAGCTGTAGGACAAGAAATCATAAAACAAAAAGAAGCTGGAAAACATGATAAGCACGATCGACGGATTTCTTTTAACACAGCAATGATGTGGCATTATCTGTGTGATCCATGGTACTGCTTACATTTCTGTTGGGTGTAGCCATGTAGGTGCACAAGATGTTATTCTTAGGAGCATTATGTTAACTATTAACTTATTAAGGATACATGGAAGATAGAGATTTCATTATTTTATCCTTACCTACACAAAAATCAGTAGCAGCAACATCAATTGCTAATTTGATCCTTCCATTGTATCCAGCTCTATCTATTGCCGCAATGACAAGATCCAGGCCTTCAGTTATACTGAACATTGATCCAACATATATTATGTTGAGATCCATATGTAGGTACCATAAGGGGGAAATAAGAAGGAAGCACATGAGGAAAAAGTAAAATCATTCCTTACTTGCCTGGAAATATTTGGAGCAAATCCACCATCATCGCCAATGTTGCAACTGTCTGCGCCATACTTCTCCCATATAATATCCTAACAAATCGTTGGTAAGAATTGTCAATGAAAATCAGCATAACTTATCTGCGCAGCCCATGTTTTAAGTTTTTCAGTGCTTTGCCTTGGGAAAATGTACCATCATAAATTAGTGCCAATCAAGTTAACACGGAAAAGGGCATCAGCAAGCTGACATAGGTCGTTAGGTTCCAAATGAACACAATGTTTCCTACACTGTTTGATGGGCAGGTAGCAGGCTGGCCCAAATACGGGACTGGACGACATGCATATACCCAAGAAAATATGCATGCTATTATTATCTATAGATATTTCTGAAGAAATTCTTAGAAATGGAGAGCACCTTCAGATGATGATATGTCTCTGAGCCCATCTGCATTGCTTCTTCAAAGTTTTTTGCACCAACTGGAAGGATCATAATTTCCTACAGATAAGAAACTTTACTTGAAGGTGCGACACAAAAAACACATTACACTATATTGAGATGTTGATCTTCATGGACCATCTAAATATGTGCTCATTAAGAAACGAGTCAACAGGAAGAAACAAGGGGGCAACAATCTCTAACTTTGCAAAGTTTTGGGGTTTGTAGAAGAGCCTAAGAGAGTTTCTTAGCAGTTTGCAAGGCAGTGTTTGCTACAAACAGTAATTCTACATGTGAAGTGGATATACTTGAATCGGAAGACTATTTCCAGCATGAGTTCCACCATTAATGACTGTAATTGCAGGGACAGGAAGCGTTGCAGCACTTTTACCAACAAGATCTGCTATATGTTTGTACAGCGGAACCTGCACGGAGATAGGCAAACAATTATAAGAATTTGTGTTATCGTTACAGGCTCAAATTTTACCTCAAGCACAAATAATGAAGATAAGTGATACCTCTTTCTCAGCAGCACCAGCTTTACAAGCTGCAATTGATACAGCTAGCATAGCATTGGCTCCAATCTCAGACTGCATAACATATTTCATAGTTAATTAGTTATTGTTTCAGCAGGGTCCATTACTGTACATGCTAAACTAGTATTCATGAAAACCATCGAAAATGGCACATCATTATTTCCAGCAGGGAAGCCTACAATGGAGCAAGCCAGTGGCAAATATTGCCACCGTGTAGCAGACTATACAATTGTTTGTGGTAAGGGGAAACACTGAACAGTATAGCACACTCCTCAACAAATAGAGCTTCGCAATGTAGGAGCCGATTAATTGGTGAGAATGAGAAGAGGAATGGATCAGGGTTTTGGCGATGTACCTTGTGGTGTGCCTTGTCCAAGTCCATGATGGCCTGGTCGATCTGCGCCTGCTGCTGCGGATCCATCCCCACGAGCGCCTCCGACACCTTGCCGTTGATCAACCGCACCGCGTCGGCGACCGCCTTGGCGAGGAGCCTCCGCTTCTCGGCGCCCCTCGTGGAGTCGACCGCGGCGCCCTCGGGGGCGCCCGCCCCGGCCGCGGATGCGCGGTGCACGGCCTTGTTGGTGTGCAGGTCGACCTCGACGGCGGGGGCGCCGCGGCTGTCTAGGATCTGCCTCGCACGCACCTGCGTGATCACGGCCGGCGCCGCCCGCCGCATGTGGGTCGAGATGAAGAGCACCGGGTCGGCGGCCTTGGCGCGGACCGCCGCGTTCACGGCCTCCTCGATCTTGCGCGGGAGCAGGTGCTTCTCTAGGTACTCCTGCACCGACATGGCTGCGGCGGCGTCCGCTCCACCTCCACTCGGCACGCTTTTCTTCTCCGCCTCCTCCCAGCCGCGATTCTGCTCGGCTTTGCTAGGAATTGGGACGAGTTGCTGAAACTGTTTTTGTTTTTGTTTTTTTTGTACAAGGGGTGGGGTCCAGAGACCCCGTTGCTGCATTTTCAATTAACCCTGTGGTAGGTACAAATTACATCTAAGCCCTTTTCGTCTATTGCCCTGAAAGACCTAGAATTCGAAGAAAGGGCCAAAACAATTACACAAAGCACCCTAGAACTAAAAATAGAAAAGCAATTGGGTCCTAGGGAACCTCTACCACACCTCGCCGGCGATCTCCAGACGCGAGAAACGCCGAGATCATCGGAGCTCAAGGCGCTCGGACTCTCCCTTCCGGCGAGCAACCGCAAACGCCAGCAAGCTTGACGCAGCCGGGGACGGACCACTTGGATGCATCGAGCCACCGAGCACTGGCGTCGGATCGAAGAAGCCTCCGTCGTGGAGGTTGCAAGATGGCCACCTTCTTGGCCTTTGATCGCGGTGGCAAACAATACCACCGCGTATGGACCTCTTGGATGCAGCAGAAGCCACTCCGCCGATCTTGATGAAGAACAGCAGCACCTCCTTCCCTCCTCGCCGCCACGGCCGGCCAGAGGAATACGGCACCACTTCATCTCTCGATCAGCAGAGTAGGTGATACGGCGAGCGAGTTTATTGAATCGGCTCTGTCCACCTTCAATCCTGCAAGGAATCCTCCATGGATCGGACCTGCAGTAGAGAAGAGAACTAGATCTGGCGTCGCTGCGAGTTGCCGGCGTCCAGCCGAGGAGAAAGAGAGACACCATATAGGCAAACCCTAGCACAGAGGCTAAACAGAACCTACAACTACTATTTACAGACCGAGCTACGCATCCACGTCCACGTCGAGCGGCAGCGCCACCGGAGAGGAGCGGGGAGCGAGCCGGCGAGGAGGAAGGAAGGTTTGGGACGACTCTCAAAACGCGAGAGCGGTGGAAGAGAGAGAGAAACTAGAATGATGGAATGTTCAGCCTTTTTTTTTGAAACAACCGTATCTGGATTAATAAGCAACAGAGTACACCAGATACATCCAGAGACAGTCCAGCTGTCCCCCTTTTACAGAAAACACCCCAAGGAAAAAAGAAAACATGCACACGTCCCTAGGAGCTTCTGCATCTCCATTTCTGCTGCCGTCCTTGACCTCGCCATCGCAGCACCGATCCCAGAGGATGACGAGAAGGAACAAGGACGCCGCTGAGTCACCTGCACAAGCCGATTGGGAACTCAATCCCGTTGAAGTCGCCGCATTAGCCACTCGCCGATCACGGCAAGATCTTGGCGTCGAAGATGGAGCATCGGCGGGGGCACGCCCCGACCTGAGCAGGATGTCGAGCTGGCTTCGCCACCGAAGGCCAACTCACAGCTCGCAAGAACACCACGAAAGGGGAACAGGAAAAAGCTGCAAGAAGCAGCAAGACCCACTTCACCGATGCAGAGGAAAAACAACAGCTCCTCTTCCGCTCCTCGCCACCACCCGGCCAGGGGAAGATTCCACCGCCGCATCCCTCGATCCGCAGAGCAGGCGATACGGCCTGCGATTTTATTGAAACGGCCTTGGCCATCTTCATCCCTGCAAGAGATCCACCATAGATCCGCCGAGCAGAGGGGAGATGGCCTGGCTCCAGCGTCGCTGCGAGTCGCCGGAGGCCAGCCGACGAGGAAGAAGAAGAAAACCAAACGGGCATCCGCCACGAACACACCAAAAGCTTGAACTACAAAGCTAGATCTACCCCTAATCCTACTATCTACAACCCGCGCTACGCATCCTCGTCCGCGTCGGCCGGCAGCGCCGCCGGAGAGGAGAGGGAGCGAGCCGGGGGCGAGAACTGGGGACGGAGGTCGACCCTCAAAACAGGAGAGGGAGAGGAGAGAAGTCCATTAGACAGTTGCTGAAACTGTTGAGGCATGGACATTGGCCTTGGCAGGCAGGGGAAGACCAAAATGCTGTGGGTTGAAGGATGAGAGACTAGCAGGTCCGATCTGGGCCAATGTGATGGCTCCCAAGTGCAGGAGATCAATTGTAGTGCCTTTCAATTAGAAAAGGTTGTCGAACCCACGAGGAGCTGAAGGTATTGGTTAGTAAGATTGATAAATAAAACAATAAAAGATGCAGATGTTTTTGGTATTTTCAGTTGTATAGTTGCAAGCAGATAACAGATAGTAGCAAGTGAAAGCTCTCAAAGAGAGAAAGCCCAATCCTCTTATGTAGCAAAAGGACAAGCTCAAGTGATGTGTAACTTATATGTGGCAAACATTCCCGAGGGCGGCATGGATGATGCTAGGCATAGAGATTTATTAAACAACACGTTGAATATCTTGTCAAGTTTTAATCTTCTTTGGACGGAGCCATAATTAGGTATAGCTAAATAAATAAACTACAACCCCTTATGATGGATCATGTGGCCAAGCAAATGACTGCACAAGAATTATTAAGACATAAGGTCCCACCATAGCATTACACTCTAAGGTCCCCGATACTAATACCCTCATAATATAACTTCATGACTCGGTCTCAGGTTTACGTGTCCTCCCAAGTCTCCATCAATTCATTACACTACGGTGCTCTCCTATGAGCCCATAAAGGTGAAGTGTTGTGCAGTCGACGTTCGCACAACACCATCATAGAATCACATAAAAAGATAAACTCTTGACAAAATACCAACACATGTCATATATAAATCAATGCCAATTCATCCTATGCCCTCAGGAACATACGGGAACTACTCACAACGTGCGAACATGATCATAATCAGTGGCATAAGTGGTACAACACAATCTGAAATTATAACTTCACCACCAAATAATGACAAGTACTCAATCACAAACATGAATAGTAGCACAAGACAAGTATCTAGGGTATAGCAACTCTCAAACTGCGAGGGGAACGGAGTGGATCACGGTGATGGTGATGGTGCTGGTCTTGATGGGGGTGATGATGTAGAGGCCTCCTCCCACGCCAAGGAGGAGAGGTGATGACGATGACGATGATTATCCCCTTCTCCGGAGTTCCGGAGCAGCAGGATCTGACCCCCCTCGGAAGGGATCAGGAGTTTCGCCGCCGCCGCGACCTCGGATGGACTTGGAAAAATTAGGGCGTTACTTTTCGGGCGAGACGAAGGCGTCGATAAAAAACCCCAGCGAGGAGGTGCCCGAGGCCAGTTTGGGCTGGTCCCACGCGGCCAGGTACATGGGCCGCGTGGGCCACCCCCATTTGGCCCTCGTGGCTCTCCTCTCTTCGGTCTTCTTCCCTCTGCCTTTCTCCCGACGAAAAACTGACGCAGTATTTTTCCTTTTATTATTTGAGGTCATGTAGCTCCTGAAACATTAAAGACAAGAAAAAGGAGATTTTCTGCCTCCCAGAAATTAAATACCAAAAATGGGGACTTTGTATGAAAGTCCCCAAAATCATCTAAAACATGTAGAAACAATCATATAATCATGCAAATAACATTCTAGTGTGATACTAAAAGTTATATAAATAATGATATAAAATGCACGTATCACAATGTCAAGCTGGGCCGACTGAGTTCTTCATTTTTTTTGCGGGGAGTGAGTTCTAAAGTTTTTGTTGTTGTTTTAAACTGAGTGAGTTCTTGCTTTTTTTTGAACGGGGAAGAGGCCCGACGGCCCCGGAAGCTTTCATTAAACGGCGGGATAATTTACACATGCCCTTGTCAGATACAGAAATAACAAGCAGGCCTTCACTTTTACAAGAACGACCCTAAAAGTAAAATAGAAAACGCCATCAGGACCTTCTCTGCCGCAACTGCTGCTCTTGGTTGACCTCCAAGCCCGACCACCGTCGACAACGCCGAGGACACAACCACTTGGGTTTCCTTCGGCGGGAAACGTCGAGCCGAGATCACATATCCTCCGCGTCACGACGTCAGCACCATGCGCCTTCCGAGCACCGTAGCACGGAGTGACCTTCGTCGACCACTTATCCTCCATGGATGAACTCCGCTGAAGAGCTTCACCAGATCTTCCTCGGCCTCCCACCGCCAAAACTGCCACCCAGCGTCCGTCTCCATGACGGCCTGATGAGGAAGAAAAATCCAGTGCGGGGAAACCGAACCCGAGCTTATTTAGTAGAGGCGCCGTCGATGTAACTCCCGACATTGGCTCCGCCCTCTGGAGTATCTCGGCGAGGAGGCATACCGCCGCCAGGGCGCAGACGCAGCTTGCGTGCGTCCACGACCAAACTCCCCTCTGCATAGTGCCAGACACCACGTAGGACCAAACTAGCGACCCTAAAATACACCGATGTACAGAGGGGGGAGGGGGCAGCCGCCTTGCCATCCCATCTCTAGCCGGCGAGACCGCAGGAGAAGGAGGGAGGTGCCCGAGCACACCAGGCGACTCTCAAGGGAAAGACTAGGGGATAGAAAGAAAAGGGGAAAGTGAGATCCCCGAGTGAGTTCTTACTTGGTAGGGCCGACCTTTTCAAAGACCGGGTAGAGCGCATGATGCTCCATGTTAACACGTGTTGTGCACCGATAAAAGTTTTTTCTTTCTTTTTACTTCCTTTTTCTTTTTCAATTTCTACAAAGTGTTGCTCATGTCGCGCAAACGCTAGGGGTTGTATGGTTTTCAGAACTTGTTTTCCTAATAACCTAAGCCGCCTTTCTTTGTATGATTAATGATTTTCGTCAAACAAAAACAAATCTTGTGGCCTCCATTGCAATATTTCCATACATATTGTATGCATAATTTGACTGACATTTTCCTGTTAAAACCTAAGGTGTCGCAGCAGTGGGACATGGGGTTCCCCTGATGCTGCCAAAGTGGGTCCTCCGCTGGGCCCTCCAAGAAGATGGACAAGGCAAGGAGTCAAGTACAGCAGATGGGTTAGCCCATCTGCCTCAAGGACACCCGACAAGTTCGACAACAAGTCTCTGCGGCTAAGGACCAGGTGACCTTCCGGGTCACCCCTCGCCCGGAGAACCAGGCAAGACACCCGCGGGTCCGCGCTCCCGGCAGGAGGCCAGGCGCGCCCCCGGGTATCCATCCGTACCATCGAGAGGATAAAATCGCCAGCTCGCCGGAAGCTGGTGGAAGACTTGGGCGCCAAGATCAAGGCCGCGCCCTGGTGACGTTGCCACGAGCGTAGTTGGTGGGGCGGACAGGCTTTGTCCGTTCCACCTTTTCCAAGGGCGGACGACCGCGCCGCCCTCCTCAGAATGCTTGGAGGAGAGAGTGCTACGTCTCCTCCAAGGACCGCCGAGGGGTTTTTCCCGCCAAGACCCCTCGCACCTCTCGCGTGCCCATATCGGATCCCCTTAGCCTATAAAAAGAGGACCATGACACCGGGAGAAGGGGGAGAACAAAATGAAAGGGACAGAACAAGATGAGACGAGATAGAAGCAATCTAGAGCTCAGGCAAGACTAGTATAGGGTTCGAAAGGTAGAGAGAGAGGTGATCTCCCAAGGGCAGGATCTGCTCTTCGTCTACCTCCGGCCGAATCTCTGCCGGGTTCATCCCAGAACACCCTTGTACACCACACCATGATGAACCTCTCAATCCAGACATGCAGGAGTAGGGCTTTTAGCCTCCGGGCGGCCTGAACCTGGGTAACTCCGTGCGTCCTGCTGTGTTGTTCGATCTCTCCCTCTCGACGAAGAACTTGGCGTCCTTGCTCCCGGGTAAGGCGTCTTCCAGCCTCCTTCGCGCCCCGTGCCGAACCTAAAAAGGGGGTATCATCTACTCCCGGTGTCCGTCACCGAGACACGACATCTGGCGCGCCAGGTAGGGGGTGCAAGCGCTGGATTCGTCTTCTTCTTCATCAACTTCAAGTTCTTCGTCAAGCATGCCGCCAAGGAAGAAGATCGATGCCACTACCTCCAAGGCCGCGTCTCCTTCACGCACTCAGGCCTCCGCCGAGCGCCGCGCTGCGGATGCGCGTCAGCCTGCTCCTCCACAGGTGTCGTGGGGTCACTCTTCGACTACCCCACGGTGGGGATACCTGGGTCACGCCAAGCCTATCAGCCTTATGACGAGGGCCCAAGGAAGGCCCAAGGAGGACGACGTGCGGCCCAAGATAGTCGACGTTAGGTCATGTGACCCCAGCCATGCTTGTAAGCGCCATCGGCACCGTTCACCTGAGACCTAGCCTACCATATAAAGGCTAGGAGGGTCCTTCGTCTAGGGTACGCTCATAGCCGCCACCACAAACCCTAGCGAGATTGCCATCTCGCCATTGTAGCCACAACTCGCCATTCAATACCAGACAAGCAGGAAGTAGGGTGTTATCCTCCGGGAGCCTGAACCTGGGTAAACGCCTTGCTTGTCAGCCGTCGTGATCACCAGCGCTCATCTCTCTCCCCTTCAATCAACCCGGGGTACACAACCCAGGGATTTGCCGAGTCCACACCTCGTCAATTGGCGCCGTCTGTGGGAAAGAACGAGCGCTGGAACCATGGTCGCACCGGCTCCATCGACTTTGAAGACCGACGTCTGCATCACCAAGGAGCCAATCTGCTTCGGCTCCTTCGAGTACACCTTCCACCCGCCGGCCCACCGCTCGGTGTACGCCGATCTGCACGTAGGTATGTGCCTCACCTTCGGTACCATGCACTACTTCGTAGACAGCTGTGGAGTACTCAGATCCACGGTGATCGCACCGCGCGCGGTGGTGGCACCCGCATCTGCCGCGACTGCCCCAACCACGCCCACCTGCTGCGGAGATCGCATCTGCTGCGACTGCGGCGACAGCATCTTCGACTGCTGAGAAGATCGCATCCGCCTCGACTACACCGACCGCCTCCGCTGCGGCAGAGATCGCGCCCAACACGGCCGCGCCATCAGCGTCTCCGGCTGTCACGGGATCGCATCGGCTACGACTACATCGACCACCTCGTCGACCACCGCGCGGATCGAGTCTACTTCGACTACCTCGATCGCGTCGCTGGCAAGGCCAAGATCTACGTCAACTTCGACTACGTCGACCACACCTTCGCGCGCGACGGAGGTCGCGTCGTTCTACACCGCGCCACTCGCGTCTCCGTCGACTTACAAGATCGTCAACAAGCCAATCGCGCCCCGTCGACGACGGCGACATCACTCCTCGCGTCAGCGGCGGAGATCGCGGGACTCCAGGGAAGGAGCCTTGGCAGCGACTGTGGTACCCACCACGTTGCGTCCATTTTCGGCTCCGAGCACGGCTCGGACGAAGGAAGCAGCAGCGGCAGCACCCGGCCCACTCCCCAGACATACCCCGCGCAAGTCTTCATGATCGGCCCGAGCAGGGCAACGGCGACGAACCCGCATACCCACTGGAGGTGCTCATGCCGGACCAGGTGACGCGGCTCACCATCACCCGAGAGATAGCAATCAGAGCCCTGAAGCACGTCGAGGACGGCACGTACCCCCCACCAGACGCACCCGGGAGGACCTTATGGCGGTCCAGTACCTGCTACGGAAGGAAGGCGAACGACTCCGCGCAGAGAAGGCCGAGCTCCTCCGACGCAAGGAGGAGGCTGACGCGTCGAGCGCCAGGAGGGCCGCTTACTCGTTCACTGCCTCAACAGAGGTCTCACAAGGAGCAAGGCGCCACAGAGCACGCGTGCCCCTGATGACGGAGGCCGACCGCGCTAAAGTCACCCGCAACCTCGAATCATCATACATGAGCGAAGACGCAGACGGGATACCCGTCCCCAAAACGCCCGGAGCCGCGCTCATGGCAGTCGAAACATACCTGCGGCTGACGCAGCCGCCCGAGGGCGACTCGCGCGCTCTCCTCCACAAGCAGCAGATCATGTCTATCAAGGCAGTCGAAGAAGCTCTGATGAACAAGGCGCCGACAGAAAAGGTGCGAGAAGATCGAGGCCACCGCGACCGCGAGCCCGCAGCACTCGCAGGCCCGGCGCAAGACAACTGCGACAACCGCAGCCAGGCGAAGACCTCCGCAACGTCATCACACAGAGGACGGTGGACCGCAGCCGCACCCAGCGGCGGTCAGCACGCCCAATCCTGACGACCGCAATGACGGCGACTACGAGCCGTGCGGCGCCGCATGCTTCAGCTTCAACATCCGCGACACAAGAATGCCCAAGGGCTTCAAGCTCACGGCAGAAGCAGTCAAGTACGACGGGAAGCAGGACCCGAGACTCTGGCTAGAAGACTACCTCATAGCCTGCAGCTGCCAGGGCGGTACTTCGACTACGGCCATGCAGTACATCCAGCTGATGCTCACGGGCTCTGCACGCGGGTGGCTAAACACTCAACCCAAGAACGCCTTCAGGACGTGGGACGAGTTCGCGGAGGCCTTCGTTAAGAGCTTCCTGGGGACGTACTCGAGACCGACGACTTTCGTCGAGCTACAAGCATGCAAGCAAGGACGAGACGAGCCGCTCCGGTCGTACATCCAGCGTTGGACCCTGCTCCGCAACACCATGGAGACCGCCTCGGAGGACCGAGTGATGGATGCCTTCATGCACGGCGTCTCCCGCCGCGACCTCCGCGAGGAGTTTGGTAGGCTCCGGCCGAAAAACATGATCGAGGTCATGAAGATAGCAAACCAGTGGGCAGACGGAGAGGACTCGGTCCGCGATAGTTCACACTACTCCCCGAAGGACGAAGCCGGACCAAGCAACTGGCGAGAAGGACGCCACAAGAAGAAGCCGCGTTACAACGGCAACGACTCAATCGAGCTAGTAGCGGCGGGATTCCAAACCCCCCGTGAGGATGAAGCGCGCGACAGCAGTCGCCAATACAGCCATGCACAGTACAGTCGAAGCGGCGGTGACCAGAGTCGCCAATACAGCCAGGGGCAGTACAACCGAAGCGGCGGCAGCAGCTACCGCAGCGACGGAGGCCATAAACGCGAGTGGCAGAAACGCACACTAAGCCCAGCGGAAGAGCTGGAACAACCCTGCAGGCACCACATGTTCAGGAACCCGGAAACGGGCAAGTGGGGATCCAACCACCTGTTGAAGGACTGTCGAAAGGCACGCAAAATATACGAAGCCATGCAGAAGATAGTCACTCCAGCACCCGCAGCGCAGCCAGCCGCGCAGCTGGCCATCCAGGCAGCACCCGCACCCGCAGTCGCTAATCCAGCACAGGCGGCGGGAGCCTTTCTGCAGCAGCAGCACAGCCGCAGCAAGATGCCCCACCGGTGATCCAGGACGCATATCCAGCGGCACGCGGACAACTCAACATGATACAGAAGGGGCGCCCCTCAAACAGGACCCAGAAGATCATCACTCGCCAAGTTTTCCAGGCCATCACCTGTCCACCTGCAGTACCCGACTACCTGAGAGGGTCAGAGACACCAATCACGTTCTCCAGAGCAGATCACCCGCCTGCAGTACCACGACCCGGGCACGCCGCTCTGGTAGTCGAAGCTCTGATCGGAGATTACACCCTGAAAAAGGTGTTCATGGACGGAGGCAGCGGCATCAACATCATCTTTGCCGACACCCTCAGAAGGATAAACAGGCCAACGACAAACTTGGCGGCATCAGAGACCACCTTCCATGGCATAGTACCAGGGCAAGCAGTCACGCCCATGGGAACGATCACACTCGACGTCATCTTCGGCACACCCGAAAACTTCAAGAGGGAGTCGATCGACTTCGAGGTAGTCGACTGGAAGTCGCAGTACCACGCGATACTCGGGCGCCCAACCTTTGCCAGATTCATGGCGGTACCTCACTACGCCTACCTCATGCTCAAGATGCCTGGGCCCAAGGGCGTCATCACGGTGCACGGCGACTTCGACCGCTCCAACAGCTGCGACCGCGAGTTCAGCAAGATCTCCGAGTTCTTCGGAATGGAAGAGCACTTCGAGGCGATGGCAGTCGACAACGACAAAACCATCTTCCCGCCACGCAAGAAGCAAGCCAAGGACGCCGCCTTCAACACGACTGACGACACGACAACTCATCAGGTCCACCCGACGGACGCAAACAAGACAGTCAAAGTGTCGTCGAGCTGCCTATCGCATAGGAAAGCGCGCTCGTCGAGTTTCTACGTGAGAACTGGGAGATCTTCGCCTGGCAACCTTCTGACATGCCAGGCATACCCAGGAACCTCGCCGAGCACTCTTTACGCGTCCACAAGGACGCCAAACCCGTCAAGCAGACCATGCGACGCTTTCAGGACCCAAACGAGATGAAATAAGCAAGGAGATCGATCGACTGCTCCACGCTAAATTCATCCGAGAGATCAAGGACTCGGACTGGGTAGCGAACCCAGTCCTGGTGGAGAAGAAGAAGACGAAGAAACTCCGCATGTGCGTCGACTTCACCGCCCTCAACAAATGCTGCCCCAAGGACCATTTCCCGCTCCCGCGGATAGACCAGATCATCGACTCGACTGCAGGCTGCGCACGCCTATCCTTCCTGGACGCCTACTCAGGGTACCAGCAGATCAGGATGAACGTCGACGATGAAGAGAAGACTGCATTCATCACACCCCATGGCGTCTTCTGCTACCAGACGATGCCCTTCGGGTTGAAGAACGCTGGAGCCACGTACCAGCGCACAATGCAAGCCTGCCTAAAGGGGCTAATCGGAGAGATCGTCCAAGTCTACGTCGACGACATAGTCGTCACCACTCGAACGGAGGACACTCTCATCGCCGACCTCCGCAAGGTCTTCGCCGCCCTCAACGAGTATCAGATCAAGCTGAACCCGGACAAGTGTGTCTTCGGCGTGCCAGCCGGAGAACTGCTCGGGTACCTCGTCTCTGCAAGAGGAATCGAAGCCAACCCCGAGAAGGTGCAAAACATACTCGCAATGCCAGCACCGACCAAGCTTCATGAGGTGCAACGCCTAGCCGGCCGAGTCGCAGCTCTCAGCCGGTTCATAAGTAAGTTGGGAGAAAAGGCCCTGCCTTTCTACCAACTGATGAAAAAGACAGACAAGTTCGAGTGGACAGAAGAAGCGCAAGTCGCGTTCGACCAACTCAAGAAAACACTCACGACTTCCCCAGTACTGGTGGCGCCACTGGAGAACGAGCCGCTATACCTCTACGTGTCAGCCACGAACAGGGTGGTCAGCACGGTACTCGTAGTCGAACGAGAAGAAGAAGGACACAGTTACCCTGTTCAGCGACCCGTCTACTACCTCAGTGAGGTGCTAACCTTGTCCAAGCAGCGGTACCCGCACTACCAGAAGCTAGCATACGGAGTCTTCATGACATCAAGGAAGGTCGTCCACTACTTCTCCGAGCACTCCATCACGGTAGTAAGCTCCTCCGGGCTCTCCGACATCCTCACCAACCAAGCCGCGACGGACGAGTCGCCAAGTGGGTTGTTGAGCTAGGGCCCTGGGGGCTGAAGTACGCGCACCCGAAGTCAATCAAGGCCCAGGTGCTTCCAGAGTTCACCACCGAGTGGATAGAGGCCCAGCTACCAGACGTACCCGACCTGTCCAACGCATGGACAATGTACTTCGACGGCTCCAAGAAGTTCAGATCAGCAGGGGCGGGAGTCGTCCTCATCTCACCTAAAGGCGACAAGCTGAGGTACGTGCTGCAGATGAACTTCCCAACGCCCTCCAACAACGAGGCAGAGTACGAGGCCCTGATCCACGGCATGCGGATGGCCAAGAACTGCGGCGCCACTCACCTCATGATCTACGGAGACTCCTACCTCGTCGTGCAACAAACCATGAAGCAATGTGACGCCATCGCCGACAACATGATCGCCTACAGGGACCTGTACAACCAGCTGGAAGGTACCTTCGACGGCTGCGAGCTGCGGCACGTCGGCCGCGAGAGCAACGAGGAAGCCGACACCCTCGCCAACCTGGGCTCAAACAAAGCGCCGGTGCCACCCGGAGTCTTCCTCGAGTGCATCACGCAACGCTCCGTCAAGCTCCGGCCCGCGCCAGGATCCTCTACATCGACAACGAGCACCACCGACCCGCCCAGCACGGAAAGGAGCCTATGGAGGTGATGCTGATCGAGCCCACATGGACGAGCCCATACCTGGCTTACATACTGCAGCAGAGGGTGCCAACAAACCCAGTCGAAGCCAAGCGCGTCATCCGCCGCTCCAAGGGCTTCACCGTCATCAACGGGGAGCTCTACAAGCGAAGCATCTCGGAGTCCTCCAAAGGTGCATCGACCCAGTCGACGGTCAAGCCATCTTACTCGAGATCCACGCTGGCATCTGCGGGCACCACGCCAGCAGTCGAGCCTTAGTGGCCAAAGCCTTACGAGCCGGGTTCTACTGGCCCACCGCAATGCAAGACGCAGAAGAACTCGTGAGGAAATGTCTCGGCTGCCAGGAGTTCGCCAACAAGCCGCACGCACCAGCATCAGCACTAAAGACCATCCACTCGCCTGGCCCTTCGCTCAATGGGGGCTCGACATGGTGGGTCCACTCAAGAAGTCCTCGCCGGGAGGACACACGCATCTCTTGGTGGCAGTCGACAAGTTCACGAAGTGGATCGAAGCCGTGCCTATCACAAGTTCGACTGCCTCCTCGGCAGTTAACTTCATCAGGTCGATCATCTTCAGGTTTGGAGTGCCACACAGCATCATCACCGACAACGGCACGAACTTCACAGCCGAAGAGTTCAAGGACTTCTGCTCCGAGCAAGGCATCAAGCTCAACTACGCATCTGTCTCGCACCCGCAGTCCAACGGACAGGTCGAAAAGGCCAATGGCTTAGTCTGCAAGGGCATCAAGAAGCGCCTGCGAGTACCATTGAGGCGCGCTGCAGGCGCCTGGGTCGAAGAGCTGCCATCTGTGCTGTGGAGTCTGCGCACTACGCCAAACAGATCCACTCAGTACACGCCATTCTTCATGGTCTACGGCGCAGAAGCAATCATGCCATGCGACATCAAGTTCGACGCGCCCCGAGTGGTGGCCTACGACGAGTCCGACGCAGAAGAAGCACTCGAGGACGACATGGATACCCTGGACGAAGCACGCGACATCGCCCTTACCCGCACAGCCGTGTATCAGCAAGACTTACGCAACTACCACGGGCGGCGACTGCGGCCCAGAGCGTTCGTCCCTGGCGACCTTGTCCTCCGCCTCAAACAGAAGAAGGTGCACAAACTCGCCTCCCCGTGGGAGGGTCCATACATCGTGACAGAGGCAATCGGCGGCGGAGCTTACCGCCTGAAGGACTCGAAGACGGGGACAGTCTGCAACAACCCGTGGAACGTTGCGCAACTGCGCCGCTTCTACGCCTAATCGACTCCCCCTTGTAACAAAGTGTACTATGTCAAGAGCGGCAGGTTCCAGACGCACTCTTTCCCTTACCAGGGTACCTGAGGGGACTGGAAGGGTTTTAATGAGGCGGCCTGCTCGCAAAAATCAATGAAGTGATTTGTGGAACAAGCTCTCCCCTTTACTTTTTTAGTCAAAAAGCAACATAAACCTAGGCCGTCACCCGACGCACTCGGGGGCTGCGCCATACAGGTCAAGTCGAAATCCTAGGCCGCCACCCGAAGCACTCGGGGGCTGCGCCGCACAGGTCTAAGTCAAACCTAGGCCGCACCCGACGCACTCGGGGGCTGCGCCATACAGGTCCAACTCGAAAACCTAGGCCGCCACCCGAAGCACTCGGGGGCTGCGCCATACAGGTCACTCGCAAACCTGGCCGCACCCGAAGCACTCGGGGGCTGCGCCGCACAGGTCTAAGTCAAACCTAGGCCGCACCCGACGCACTCGGGGGCTGCGCCATACAGGTCCAACTCGAAAACCTAGGTCGCCACCCGACGCACTCGGGGGCTGCGCCATACAGGTCAACTCGCAAAATCCTTGGCCGTCACCCGAAGCACTCGGGGGCTGCGCCGCACAGGTCTAAGTCAAACCTAGGCCGCACCCGACGCACTCGGGGGCTGCGCCATACAGGTCCAACTCGAAAACCTAGGTCGCCACCCGAGCACTCGGGGGCTGCGCCATACAGGTCTAACTCAAAATCCTTGGCCGCACCCGACGCACTCGGGGGCTGCGCCGCACAGGTCTGACTCGACACACCTCGGCCGCACTCGAAGCACGGGGGCTGCGCCGCACATGTCTAATTCAAAATCCTAGGCCGCACTCGATCCGCTCGGGGGCTGCGCCATACAGGTTTACAGAAGTCTACAAGATACAATTTACTCACTCGGGGGCTACCCCCACCTCGGCATACATACACTCATATTTCCACTTGGAAAAATTTCTTTTACAAGCTAACGCTATACAACAGCAATCTACTACTCTTATTCTACAGGCTCGCCCTTTGGCGCATCGAGTGGCCCTACAAGGTGCTCACTAAAGCTCTGGACCTGCTGAATCATCTGACGCGCAGCCGCAAGAGTATCGGCGTAGTCACCCTCTCCAGGCAAGCCGTCAAGCACCTTGTACAGTGGAAGATTAGGCCGATGCATTCGAACGTACGCCAGCGCCACGTTCGCCCCGGCAACAAGTTGAGTGTGCACGACTTCCTTCAACGCACTGCCTTCACGGAACCTCTCCAGCAGCGCAGCCAGTCCATTAGGCTGCTCGTTGTGCGGAAAGTACACCCTGTTGATCTGCCAGAGGGTTTTTCTACAACCTTCCAAGAGCACAGCAGCCCGCCAGGTGCGATCCAACATTCGAGCCAGTACACTGCCTCTGGATTTATTTGACCAAAACTGACGCGCTTCGGGTGAGTCACCGGCGGCTTCTTTCTCCACCCGCTCGTCTACTCGACTTTGCTCGGCCTTCCAGTCAGAATTCACATCTGCATCAAGACCCAAGCTAAGAACAGTAAAAGGATAAAGAAGTCGAAGCACAGTGCTAGAAAACCAACCTTGCAGCTGCCGACTGATCAAGTCTATCTCGCCTAGCAGAAACTCCTCTCGCTGGGAGAACGGCGCAACGGGCCGCGACCTCAAGCGCTCCAACTCCAACTCCGCGCTCTTCAACTTCGACTCGAGCTCAACAACCTTGTTCCTCATGAAGGTGATCACTCGTTGATCATTCACGCTTCGCGCAGGAGCTGGAGGAGCTCGACGACGACGAGTGGGTGCAGCCGAAGAGGTGTCCTCCTCGTCGCCCGCACCAGTCGTTCCAGCGACCCCAGGAGCTTCGCCCATCTCAGACTGCCAAGTTCGACAGCGTCAAGCAAGGAAAAGAACACATTCATTCAAGATATGAAAGAAGACTCGAAGGCACAAATTCACATTTCAACACCAGCATGTTCGCGGCCAGAAGACCCGCAAACTATATAGTTCATTACAGACCAGAACCAAAAGCAGAAGAATCCTAAAAGAACGGAGTCTACATCACAGACTCCGACTGGGAACGGCTCTTCCTAGCAGCCAACTCTGCAGCCTTGGCAATCCTCTTCTCGAAGGTGGCGACCAACTTTGCAGCCAGCTGACTCGCCTGTGCCTTCACACCGCTAAGGGACGCGGTCCTGCCATCAGGCTTCCGAGGGAAGTCGCTGACAACCTTCTCAAAATCACCTACGACTTGGTGACCAAGAAGTAGCTGGAAAGTGAGCTCGGAGCCGCGTACCGTCTGCGCACGCGTGTAGTCCGCCAAGGTGGTCGCATTGCCTTCGAACGGAGCCGCAAGCGCGTCAACAGCAACTGGCGGTGGCTTGCTGGGGAAGATGCTCTGGTGCACAGTCGCCAAGGCGCCTGTCGACTTCTGCAGCGCCGCCGAAGCATACGCGCAGACGCGGTCCATGAAGCCAACAGCCTTCGCCAAGTCGACATTCTCGCTGGAGGACCCTTCTGGAGGAGCACCTCGCAAGTCTCTGATCAGCAAAATCCACGCCCGTAAGACATCCGAAGTCGACAAAAGACAAAGTAGGCACTGAGCTGAAATACTTACTTCCAACAACATCTGCGAGTGCGAGCAAGCGGTCGACCTGGGTCTTCTCCAGATCATCCCGAGCTTGTTCACGCTCTTGGGCTTCACCCAGCAACTTCTCCAGCTCTGCGACCCGCTTCTTCGTGCTCTCCTTTTCGCCTACGGATCAACGGAGCAAAGTTAGCAATAAAGGCAGTCGAAGCACCCCTCGAACACAAGGGTTCACACTCACTATTCGCTTGCTCCAGAGCAGTGCGGAGCTGATCCCTCTCCTGCTCCATGCGAACGAAGGCTGCGGCTCCCTCCATCTGCTGGCGATAAAATGGCTGCAGGAAACACAAGACATCAATCTGCGCCCGACTATTCTAGTCACGCACATCTTCGGGGGCTACTCCCATCGGGAGCGCTGTTCGCGCACCCGATACAGATTTTGCAGAACGAGTCGAAGGACACTTACATGCTCAAGCAGCCCAGCGTCAACCGGAGTCGCATCAGCAGCTTTCTCTGGCACGGAGGAGGTCGAAGCCTTCAAGGCCAAAGCGTCACCCGCCAGAGCCTCTTCTCCGGTCGTCTTCGCAGTCTGCTCGATCATGGGAGCAGAAGTGTGCTCCATCTCACGAGGGGAAGAAGCAACAGCGCCAGTACGGTCGCTGTGACAAGATAACAATTCAAGGACCGCAAGTGCAAAAACACACTCGACAAAAACGAGGCAATGGTTACGCGACTAACCTGGCGACATCTACATCATCTTCACTTCCCAGGGATACGGAGGCCATCCTCGCAAACTCAGTCGGCGGTGCAGAGCCGAGGGGAGGCACGACCAAAGGCTCAGCCAGGTCACTCGTGTGCCTAGCGCCCGAAGACGACTCGCTAGTCTCTTCCTCGTTCACACCCGCCTCCTTCACGGGCGACGAAGCAGAACCAGAGTCGCCACTCTTTCGCCTCTGCCGCTTGCGCAGCGGCTCCTCATCTTCATCATCCTCCTCCAACTCTTCACTCGGAGAGGTGGCGGAGGGAACTTCATCGTCATCAACCTCGTCCTCAGGGAACTCTGCCTCTTCATGAGGTCCATTCTCCATCAACGGAGGAAGACTGACATAGCTCGAACGACCCTGTCAGCAAATGAAGCATTCGAGTCAGGCAAAAAGATTCGACGAAGAAGATACAAGACAAAGCAAACGAAGCTGACCTCAGGCACAGATTATTAGGCCCATACGGCTCGACTGGGCACTTGACATTGCACGGGTCAGCGGCTCGGAGACTAGTGATGCTCCTCACCTTCGACTCGACTGCGTCATCATCGAGCTCATCGCCAACATCCTCACGCGCCCACATTGGGTGGACGCGAGTGCGGAGCGGCTGCACCCGAAGCCTGAAGAAGGTGGCGATGAGGTGAATTCCACCTGTCTCGCGCCCGAGACTTTTCAGAAGGCCACGAAGAAGCGTCAGCAAGGGCTGAGTCGCCTCCCTGTCCTCCTTCGACAGCGGGTGCGCCCACGCGTTCGTCTTCCGCAACTCGCGATCAGCCGCGAAGTCGGGAAGCCCTTCTTGGTCGCACCTGATGTAGAACCACTTCTTCCGCCAGCCCTGGACGGAGTCGGACTTCTTCATCTGAAAGTAGGAGGTGTCGCCACACACCTGGATGCCGAAGCCGCCGACTGGATACACCTGCTTGCTCTTCCCCACGTTCCTCCTCACGAGGAATAGCGACTTCCACAGCAGCCAGTTGGGTGCGATTCCCGGAAGCACTCGCAGAGCACGAAATAGCTCGCGATGCTCAAGACGCTATTGGGAGTCAGATGTGGATCTGAATCCCATAAGCGTATAAGAGACCACGGACGAAATCGTGGAGGGGGAACCCGAAACCCCGCGGAAGGAAATCCACGAAGCAAATGCGTTCCCCCTCGCGAGGAGGGGAATACCTCTTTCCGGGAGCGCGCACCGTCGCCTGATCTGCCGGCGGCAGCAGCCCCTGCGCGCGGAGGGCCTCGAGGTCGGCCTTCTTCACCGACGATTTGACCCAGTCGCCGTCGGGCTTCTTCATCACGCTCGCCTCGGCGGCGGCGACGGCGCCAGCAACAGACTTCCCCCTCTTCATCGCGGCCTTGCTCATGGAGGGCGGAGGAAAGAAACTGGCAGAAAAGCGCAACAATGGCGGAGAGAGAGCAGCGGAGACGAGGGCAGAATGGGGATGGAATGAACTGTTCGCCGCCGCGGTGAAAAGTATATACCGCGTGGCCAGTTAATCCAGGCCGTCCTCAGCGAAACAGCACTTCGCAACATCATCTGGCCGTCCGCGTGTCGCGCGGAGATAGCAACCGTCGCCGGCCACGCCGCCCACTACGCACGGGAATCAAGGCACCATCATCACACCGCGAAATTTTCGCGCCCAACGGTCAGTACAAAGCGGCAACCGCTGTCTCCAGTCAATACTGACAGTGGGACCGCACTGTCACGTCCAATCGGCGCAGAGTGCGCCAAAAACGTCAGCGCTGACGTCAACCGCGAAGGCGTAGGAAGTAAGCCAACAGGCTGATTGAGAACTCGAACAGTTCATTCGAGTGCAAGAAGATTCAGTAAGCTCCAAGAGCTGAACAAACTTGTGCAGTAAGCCAAACCGGCTGAATACACAGTAAGTCACGCAAAGCCAGTCGCGACTCCAACAGGTCGAGTCCCTTCTTTACTCCCATCGGGAGCGGGCTTTTCGACTGAAGAAAAATTGAGTTTAGCCTCAATTGCAAGCAATTCAGCTTAATCTCGGGGGCTACTCCCATTGGGAGCGCTGTTCGCGCTCCCGAGTGACTCAAAACATTAGCAGTCGAAAAATCACCGACTAAGGCTGTACGCACAGTGTTTTACCCAGCAGTCGACGGTTCGACTAAGGAATCCTCCATAAGCCCTGAATGGCCGGAGTCGACTAATTTTACTTGTTCCTTTCAGGAACCCGATGGCGTGCCCAGGAGGAAGGAGTCCTTTACCCGACTCTACGATTCGACTAAGCACTCGGGGGCTCCTGTCGTGGGGTCACTCTTCGACTACCCCACGGTGGGGATACCTGGGTCACGCCAAGCCTATCAGCCTTATGACGAGGGCCCAAGGAAGGCCCAAGGAGGACGACGTGCGGCACAAGATAGTCGACGTTAGGTCATGTGACCCCAGCCATGCTTGTAAGCGCCATCGGCACCGTTCACCTGAGACCTAGCCTACCATATAAAGGCTAGGAGGGTCCTTCGTCTAGGGTACGATCATAGCCGCCATCACAAACCCTAGCGAGATTGCCATCTCGCCATTGTAGCCACAACTCGTCATTCAATACCAGACAAGCAGGAAGTAGGGTGTTATCCTCCGGGAGCCTGAACCTGGGTAAGCGCCTTGCTTGTCAGCCGTCGTGATCACCAGCGCTCATCTCTCTCTCCCCTTCAATCAACCCGGGGTGCACAACCCAGGGATTTGCCGAGTCCACACCTCGTCAACAGGCGCCTCCTATGGAGAAGGTGGCGTCGGAGAGGGCCAACACCAACAAGAACGTCGACCCTGACGATCCGACGGCTCCTGGACTGTCCTCCGAGCCGCCCCCACGCTCTGGGGAGAAAAATGTTGGGAACGGCGCAGGCAAGGGTCACGACGCCAAGGAGGGGCGAGATCACGTCCGCGCCAGTGGAGGTCCCCGAAGCTTCAAAAGCAAGTCCTCTACGCACTTGCCCTTGGACGCACAAGCTCGCCACGACGCTCTTGTCGCTGCCAAGGCTCTCATGCAATTCCCTCCGAGCTCTGGCGATCCCAAGGTCTACCAAGAATGGAGAGCCCGTGTGGAGGCACTCCTCGACTTCGCCGACGGCGGCCCCGAGCCCGACGTCACTCGAGCTCCCACCGTCAACGGCCCTGAAGCTGGAGGGCGCAAGGCGCATGAACCACAGGGTCAGCCCCATGGCGAGCGCCGAGGCGAGACGGAGCCTCCTCGCACCGCTCCACCGATGGCGAACCGGCTGAACCGTGATCGCGGCAAGGCCATCTCCGTCGGGTCATCTACCACGCGCAACCAGGATCTTCGCCACGACCTCAACAACCGTCTAACCGAGGATATGCGCACCCGCATCGAACGTCGTCGCGAGCGCCATCGCCGGGAGGATCGGGACGACGACATCGCTGAAGGGTGCCTCGCCCTTGCCCCTGAGCTCCGACGGGTCACCTGGCCCAAGAAGTTCAAGATCGATGTCCTCCGCTACGACGGTACTACGAACCCCCGGGACTTCCTGCAGCTTTACTCCCTAGCTGCGGCAGTCGCCGGGGCCGACGAGATGATGATGACCAGCTGGTTCCCGCTGGCCCTGAAGGGAGATGCCCAGACATGGCTTCTCAACCTTCCACAGTGCTCCATTCGTTCCTGGAGGACCCTGAAGGAACAGTCCTGGGGGCTTTCCAAGGCGGGTACGAGCGCCCGGGGGCTCCCAGCGACCTCCACGACTTCAAGCAACTTCCGGGTGAAACTCTTCGCAAGTTCATCCAGCACTTCACCCAGAAGATGAACACAATCCCCTGCATCAAGCAAGAGCTGGTGATCGCTTCTTTTCACGCCAACGTCCGCAATACCTGGATGCGCGAGAAGTTGAGCCATCGCCGCGTCGAATCCACCTGCGAGCTCTGGGAGCTTGCGGATCGATGCGCCCGAGCTGAGGAGGGGGCTAAGTTCCCCGGGGAGGATGAACCCGAGGACAAAGCCGCCCCCGCCAGGAACAAGAAGCGGGACTCTGGACCCGACAAGCGCATCTTCGTCACCGAACCCCTTCCCAAGAAGGCCAAGCCTTGCAGCGGCCTCTGAGGGAGAAGACGACCCATGGTGTCACATTCATCCTGACGGCAACCACCTTCTCAAGGATTGCCGCCAACTTAAGAACCTCGCCATACGAGAGCAGCGTCGGGCCGATGGGGTAAGCTTGGACGGCTGCTACAACTGTGGCGTCATTAGGCACGTCGCTCGTGACTGTCCCACAGGTCGCCAAGGCGGAGGCGGCCGTGGATGGGGCCGCGGCGGTGGCCGCGGGGGACGAGGAGGGCGCGGCGGCCAAGGCGGTCGTGAACAGAACAACCAGGAAGGCGCCTCCAACAAGGAAGCTCCGGCTCCTCAGGAGGCGGCGCCGGAAGGTTCCAGGAACTCACCGGAGTTGTCGGGTGCATTCACGGGGGAGCCTCTCTGCCTCCATCCAACGGCGCGTGTAAGAGGCTGGTCGGGAGCTTAACGCGGTTGCTTCTGCTCCGCCCAAGCCCTGGAGTGGTCTGGGCAGATCATCTCCTTCGACCCGAAGGACCATCCTGCCAGTGTGGCCGGGGTGGGAACGCTTCCTTTGATCGTTTCGCCCGTCATCCACAACTACAAGGTCACCAAGATACTGGTCGACGGAGGCTCCAACCTCAACCTTCTGACGGCAAAGGTGCTGGCCATTCTGCAAATTCCTCTTTCTCGCCTGCAAGACACCGGCGTGTTCCAAGGCATGAATGGAAGCGTCACTCGGCCGCTGGGGAAGATCACACTCCCTGTCACCATCGGTGACCAGGAGAACTTCCGCACCGAGGACATCGTCTTCGACATTGCGGACACGCCACTTCCGTACAACGGCATACTTGGCCGGCGGCCCTAGCCAAGTTCATGGCCGTCTCGCACTTCGCCTACAACATGATGAAGATCCCTGCGGTCTGGGGAGTGATCACGATCAAGGCCGACATCGACGACGCTATCTTCTGCGTTCAGAAGCTGAACCAGACGGTGGCGGCGACCTCGGACGTTCCGCAAGATGTACATGAAGCTGATATCGGTGCATTCTCTGGGGACGGAGGGTACCCCGGAGGCTCGACATCAACTTCCTCCAAGAAGGCGTCATTCCATGAAGACCCGCAAATGACCAAGAAGGTGGCGTTGACTAGTGACGGGAGTCGATCCATCACCATCGGCACCCGCCTCACCGACAAATAGGAAAGCGCGCTCGTCGCCTTCCTTCGGGAAAACTCTGACGTCTTCGCATGGGAAGCGTCAGGGCTACCCGGCGTACCAAGGGAGGTGATCGAGCACAAACTGGCGGTCAGCAAATACGCTCGCCGATTAAAACAAGTTCTACGCAGACAAAGCAAGGAAAAAACTAGGGTTCATCGTGTCCGAGGTTGACAAACTAGAAGAAGCTGGCGTCACCAGGAAGGTGCCCCACCCGACCTGGGTGGCCAACCCTGTGGTGGTGCCAAAGCCCATGACCTTCAAGTGGCGGCTCTGCATCGACTTCACCGACTTGAACAAGGCCTGCCCCAAGGATCCTTTCCCACTACCCCGGATTGATCTCATCGTGGATTCAACCGCCGGGTGTGAGCTCCTGTGCTTCCTGGATGCTTTCTCCGGGTACCACCAGATCATGATGGCAGTGGAGGATCAGGAGAAGACGGCCTTCATCACACCAAGGCTGCTACTGCTACACCCGGATGCCTTTTGGTCTCCGGAACGCCGACGCAACCTTTCAGCGCGCCATGCAAGCATGTCTTGGGTCCCAGCTGGGCCGCAACGTGGAGGCATACATCGACGACATCGTGGTCAAGACTCGGTACAAGGACTCCCTCATTCAAGATCTGCACGAGACCTTCAACAACCTTCGTCAGGTCAACTTCAAGCTTAACCCCGACAAGTGCGTGTTTGGGGTCCCGTCTGGCAAGCTACTGAGGTTCTTAATCTCCCACTGGGGGATTGAGGCCAATCCCGACAAGATCAAGGCCATCGAGCGCATGGAGGCGCCACGGCGAGTCAAGGACATACAACGCCTTAACGGGTGCATGATGGTCCCGAAGAGCAAGGCCTTGATACCTGCAAAAGTAAACGGGATTAGGTTGAGACTCCAAGTGCAGAGTGTATAGTAAGTGGAAGACAGTTTTCCCCACGAGGGGTGACTCGAGGGTTTAATATCGAACTCTCGGGGAATCTGAAGTGGTAGATTTATCTTCTTATCCTTCTTTTGGTTACCTACAAAACAAGGTTAGATGTTTTGGTCCTCAACCTCACCTGTGGTTGTCAAGCACAAGGTGTAAGAATGATATCAGGATAGTTATGCAATGCAAACAAGAAATAAATATGCAATGATGGTGGATGCAATGATAAATGATATTTTTGGGTTTTTGAATGATGTATGCAAGATGAAAAGTATTTTTGTATTTTCGGATTTAATGATGGCTGAAAATAGAAAAGTGGTATATGGTGTTGGAAAGGTGTTTCTTATGATTAAAAATGGACTGGGGTTCATGGTTTCACAAATGCACTCTCTCTTTATAAAGTGGTAGACAATGGAACACACAAGTTAACATATGAGATTGCAACACAGGGTTTGATAACAAGTTACTTAGATATATGGGCATCACGTCCTAACATAGAGATCTTTTGGTTATTAACCTCTCTTATACTCCACCAAGATGCGAACTAAATCATAACACCTCAGTAATTAAGATAACTCAGAGTATAGCATTAAGTATCATGACATGAAGTGAAAATAAGAACATGCTAGATCTAGTCATGGAGTAGTGGCAATGGTCACGCCCACATCCCCGGTAGCATGGTATTTTAGTTTATCCCTAGTGAGGTAACAAAGTAAGGTAAAGATACCAAAGTGGATCGCAGAACTTTCTCTCACGTTCACTGCACTAGCCACCCCCCGTTACTCCAACTAATGCACACGTTCCCCCACACACGCTCTCATAAACATGCTTGATCAAAACAAGTAGACAAGAACGGGGTACATAATATACTCATAACTGAAACAAACATTGCAATCTCAAACATATATTAACTCATAAAGATCCACCACAAAGGTATTACAACGGTGACCGTAATCATGTTCAGCAGCTCATACGGTGCTAATTAGTGAAGCTCAAGAGAGGAGAGATACATAAGTTACTTCCACAAACCCATAGTCCAGAGGTGGACTACTCCCTCTTCATCATGGAGACGGTGGAGAAGTCGATGGAGAAGATGGAGACCACGCCGGCAGCGCCCCGCCGGAGTTTTCCCCCTCCAATCTGCAGCTCCTGATCTCCGTTTCGGTGTTTCTGTGTTTGTGCGGCGCTCCTTCCAGAGAACGTCGGGGGACCTTTTTTATAGGCGTTTTTAGGTCAAGACGATGTCGGTGGAGCGAAGATCGACGGCAACGGAGCCACGAGGCCAAACGGTGGGTCCCACGCGGCCACAGTACCTGGCCGCGTGGGCCACCCCCGTTTGGCCTCGGCCTCCGTTTGTTCGCTTCCTTCGCCCACAGGTCTTCTTCCTTCCAAATATTGACGCCCGTAAATTTCCAGGTGATTTCGTTGACGTTTGGGTCCCTGAAACATTAAAATAAGAAAACGGGGTTTTCTGCCTGTGCAGGGTTAATTCCATAAAAATAGGAAATAAATGAATATTCCCAAAATCATTATAAAACATTGATATAACCCTTATATGATGCAAATATGATTGGAATATAAGCAATTAAAGTGCAAAGTTCATGTATGCATTTTACATGCATCAACATCCCCAAGCTTAATCCATGCTCGTCCTCGAGTATGAAGATGATAAAACTAACATGGACTTTGCAATTTAATACTTAACAATGATATCAAAGATGATTACTATTGCTACATATAGTCAAATGATTCATTCTTCAAAGGAGTAGCAATATGCAAATAGTTTATGAAGTGATATCAAGTATTCAAGACAAGGATGTTCATTGATAGTTCACAAAGTGTAACATAGTAGCAAGTAATATGGAACACATGTATGCATAATGATAAGTAGAACATCCTACAATGGTCATAGAGTGTAGATGAAAATCTGAATATGATAGGTGTACACTTTGGAAAGATGTATATGTGAGTAGAGGTAAAGCATGCATAAGTTTCATCCAACTTCCAAACTCTTCTACTTAAGTTAATGATTGCAATAAGGTATTCATTGGTGTCAAGCTCTCATTGCCCCTATCATAGCATCTTGAATGATTAAGGTTAAAGTGAAAGCAAATATGAGTAGTGTGCTTGATAAAGAATGGGTTGAATGTCTCATGCCCCTTGAATACAAGTACTTACACCATGTGTTACTCAACTTGGGAAACAAAGCAAGTTCAATTAAATATCATTGTAAGCATAATAGTATCATCAAGAGCGTCAACTGGGGTACCTCTTGTCCCAAGATATGGAACAAGCCCATATCAAAATGACAAGACAAACAAACAAAATGAACAATCTCAACACCCTTTTTATTTACCATTTGGAATAGTTTTTTATTGCAAGGTGTATCACAGAAGGTTCACCATAGTATGTAAGTAAATTTCCACCATGAATGATGCATGGCTTAGATTAGCGGCCCAGGCGTCTCTCTAACCATTTACACAAACTCATTTAAACTCACTCTATTTCCACATTTATTTCAACATGATAAGCATCCATAGACAAAAGCACATGATATCAACTAAATGAGATGAAGAGCGTGTTGAAAGCTTGCCATGTGACAGCACATATGGGCTAACTTCCAACCCAAAACATTCATCAAGCCACAAACATCATAATCTTAATCACAATGGGTCAAGTTTTATTATGCAAATAAAAGAACATTGTGCATCAAGTTCGTGAGAGCTATATAACCAATTTTTTCCATTGCAATCAATAACATAAACATTTTCATTCAGAGGTAAGATAACACAAACAACATGTTAAACATACTCGGAATAGCATAAAGCCAATAGGTAGATATGGTGGACTCACTGGAATAACTTTGGTTGAAGGTGTTGGAAACAAGTTTTTGCTTGTTGGAGTTTTTGGGCTAGCAAAAGGGAGAAAGTTGACCATCTAGATGCATGCATGAGTGTCCATAGAACTAACTAATCCATGTTAAACCAAGTGAAATAACAATCAGCACCAAAACATGAATAAGTGATAGCTCTACAAAAAGAATTTGCAAACTATTACTCATAAACAAGCTCATGAATCATGCAACTATATGTATCATTAAAAATCAAGTCAAACATCCCTTTTCCCAATCTTATAAAAGCATCCAACATATTTCAACCCATATTTCCAGTAGCTCTCTCATATATAATTGATAGTGTGGTGGTCTCTCAAGACTCAAACAAAAACAAAAACGACGCTCCAAGTTTATGCGATAAAGTGTTTCGATCGAAAAACAGAAGTTGGACGTGTGCAAACCGAGAGTGTGTAGGTCCAGCGGGGTTGTCTTCACATCCCCAAGCTTATGGTCTTCACCATCCTTGGATAGCTCTTGGTGCATCTCCTCCAATCCCTGTGAAAAAACTTCAAAACACCGTTTCTCCCATCTCTTTTCTGTGGGGTGCATTAATAGTGATAAACAAATAGGTTCCTTGCTGCATATAATCCTTGAACAAAAATTCATATGACATGTCCAGAAAGTGTATAATGTTGTATGCCTACTCATAAACTCAATTGGATCAAAAAGATTCAACTTAAAAGCTCAAAGCATGCATCAAACAAAATGGGACAGAATCTGTCCAGAAAAACAGCAGCAGCAAAACGTATTTTTCTACCCTACCAAACTTTCTCGAAAAATTCCGAAAAATTCATGCATACAGAGGATGAAAAGTTGCAACTACAGTTCAAATATGAGCTCATTCGGAGTTACAGAATAAGAATTAAAAATCATACCGTGCACTGACTCGTGCAGGAATAAAATCTCCGAACGCTATAAGCAACTTTTTCAAACCAAAAAGGGTAAAACTTGGCACTTTATTAAAAACTCCAGAACCTAACTAAACAAAATCTCTTGTTACAGCAAGAGGACACAAAGAAAAATCACACAAAAATAACCGGGTTGCCTCCCGCAAAGCGCTTTCTTTATAGCCATATAGCTAGGCTTCTTACTTGTTGTTTTATTGTGGACGAAGCTCATGAGGGAGCTTGAACTTTGGTGGTTCCCTCTTCCTTGGAAAGTGTTCCATGCACTTCTTGTGTGGAAACTGAAACTTTACATTCCCTTCCTTTGAATCAATGATAGCACCTGTGGTACGAAGAAAAGGTCTTCCAAGAATAATAGGACTAGAGGTTTTATTCCCCATATCCATGATTAGAAAATCCACAGGCACAAAAGTCATATGTAACTCTACCATAACATCACTTACTTTTCCCAAAGCATGTTTAATAGAGTCATCAGCAAGTGCTAGTTCAATAGAGCATTTTTCAAGATTTTTCAATTCAAGCACTTCATATAGTTCTTTAGATAAAACAGAGACACTAGATCCTAGATCAAGTATGGCATGGTGTGTCTCTTTTCCAATAGTTACTAGTACCTTAGGTATCCACATATCCCCAAGCTTAGGTGGTATCATAGCCTCTTGGTTGTACCTAGCAATCTTTTCTTTCAAGACATGATTAGCAATATAAGAACCAAAACCTGCTTGGTTAGTGTTGATGGAAGGATCACTTGCAAATTTTTGTAAGATAGATATTAATTCATGCAAGCTACAATTTTCTAAGTCAAGCAAAGGATCCTTGACTTCATTAAGCATTTTAACTTCCTCAACTTCAACCTCTTTCATTACCCCAATAGATTCTTTAGCAACTCTCTCTTGCTCATGAATGTGTTCCCAAGACTTATTGATAACCTCTTGGCAATATTTTATTGTTTCCTCATGTTTTTGGGCTGTAATGATGCTCTTTAATGATGAGACTTCCTTAGTAAGCTGATCTACCCTTTCAAACAAAGCATCTTGTTTTTCAAACTTAGAGATAAATTCCTTATTAAGCTCTTTTTGGGTAGATATAAAAGATCTAATGGTGTTTTCCAAGTCACTAGAAACATTACCACTAGAAGCATATTTATTTGGCACATATGGGGGTTTATTATAAGAGTTATAATTGTTGTTACCATACCCATTATTACCATAGTTCCTAATGAAGTTGACATCAATATTTTCAGAATTGTTTCCAACTAGTTCTTGCAAAGGAACATTTTCAACACTAGGTTTATTAAGCAAAGCAAGAATAGTATCCATTTTAGATGACAAATCATTAGTTTCTTCAATAGAGTTCACTTTCTTAGAAGGATTAGGTGCCCTATCAGTATGCCATTGACTATAGTTTTGTAAAATGCTTTCCAATATATTTTTAGCTTCTACTATAGTCTTACTCATAAAAGCACCTCCAGCAGCAGAATCAAGTATGTTTCTAGACATGTAGTTTAAACCATTGTAGAAAGAGTGTAATATGGTCCATTCATTAACTCCATGTGAGGGACAAGTTCTAAGCATAAGTTTTATCCTATCCCAAGCCATAGCAACATGTTCATTTTCATTTTGCCTAAAAGAAAGGATGTTGTTTCTATTTTGCAAAATTTTAACAGGGGGATAATATTTCTTAATGAAAGCTTCTTTTAGATCATCCCAAGAATTAATACTACCAGATGGCAAGGAATGCAACCACTCTTTAGCTTTTCCTCTAAGTGAAAAAGGAAATAACTTCAGTTTTAGGATATCACTTTCCACATTTTTAAACTTTTGCATGTCACATATTTCAACAAAGTCATGAAGATGCATAGAGGCATCCTCCATAGCACTACCACCAAATTGTTCCCTAGTTATCAAGTTCAACAAACTAGGACTTACTTCATAACTCTCAGCATTTATCTTAGGTGTGGCAATAGCTCTCGTGATAAATTGATCATTAGGAGTGTTTGTGTAGTCACACACTTAGTTCTTTCTCCCATTTTAGCAAGTTTTTTTTGGTATTTTTAATTTTTTATGCAAAACTGAAATAAATATGATATGATATGCAATGACACTAACAAAACAAATAAATTGCTTTGTAAGTAAAGATGGATAAGATGGTGCTCACGTAGGTGCAACCTCCCCAAGCTTAGGTGTTAGCACAAGTTGGTGACGTTGACTTTGTTGTGAGATGAATGCGATGATGCACACCCTTGGATAAATCTCTCAGCTACGATTCCCCGGCAACGGCGCCAGAAAACGTCTTGATGGTCCCGAAGAGCAAGCTTGATACCTGCAAAATAAACGGGATTAGGTTGAGACTCCAAGTGCAGAGTGTATAGTAAGTGGAAGACAGTTTTCCCCACGAGGGGTGACTCGAGGGTTTAATATCGAACTCTCGGGGAATCTGAAGTGGTAGATTTATCTTCTTATCCTTCTTTTGGTTACCTACAAAACAAGGTTAGATGTTTTGGTCCTCAACCTCACCTGTGGTTGTCAAGCACAAGGTGTAAGAATGATATCAGGATAGTTATGCAATGCAAACAAGAAATAAATATGCAATGATGGTGGATGCAATGATAAATGATATTTTTGGGTTTTTGAATGATGTATGCAAGATGAAAAGTATTTTTGTATTTTCGGATTTAATGATGGCTGAAAATAGAAAAGTGGTATATGGTGTTGGAAAGGTGTTTCTTATGATTAAAAATGGACTGGGGTTCATGGTTTCACAAATGCACTCTCTCTTTATAAAGTGGTAGACAATGGAACACACACAGTTAACATATGAGATTGCAACACAGGGTTTGATAACAAGTTACTTAGATATATGGGCATCACGTCCTAACATAGAGATCTTTTGGTTATTAACCTCTCTTATACTCCACCAAGATGCGAACTAAATCATAACACCTCAGTAATTAAGATAACTCAGAGTATAGCATTAAGTATCATGACATGAAGTGAAAATAAGAACATGCTAGATCTAGTCATGGAGTAGTGGCAATGGTCACGCCCACATCCCCGGTAGCATGGTATTTTAGTTTATCCCTAGTGAGGTAACAAAGTAAGGTAAAGATACCAAAGTGGATCGCAGAACTTTCTCTCACGTTCACTGCACTAGCCACCCCCGTTACTCCAACTAATGCACACGTTCCCCCACACACGCTCTCATAAACATGCTTGATCAAAACAAGTAGACAAGAACGGGGTACATAATATGCATCTATACTCATAACTGAAACAAACATTGCAATCTCAAACATATATTAACTCATAAAGATCCACCACAAAGGTATTACAACGGTGACCGTAATCATGTTCAGCAGCTCATACGGTGCTAATTAGTGAAGCTCAAGAGAGGAGAGATACATAAGTTACTTCCACAAACCCATAGTCCAGAGGTGGACTACTCCCTCTTCATCATGGAGACGGTGGAGAAGTCGATGGAGAAGATGGAGACCACGCCGGCAGCGCCCCGCCGGAGTTTTCCCCCTCCAATCTGCAGCTCCTGATCTCCGTTTCGGTGTTTCTGTGTTTGTGCGGCGCTCCTTCCAGAGAACGTCGGGGGACCTTTTTTATAGGCGTTTTTAGGTCAAGACGATGTCGGTGGAGCGAAGATCGACGGCAACGGAGCCACGAGGCCAAACGGTGGGCCCCACGCGGCCACAGTACCTGGCCGCGTGGGCCACCCCCGTTTGGCCTCGGCCTCCGTTTGTTCGCTTCCTTCGCCCACAGGTCTTCTTCCTTCCAAATATTGACGCCCGTAAATTTCCAGGTGATTTCGTTGACGTTTGGGTCCCTGAAACATTAAAATAAGAAAACGGGGTTTTCTGCCTGTGCAGGGTTAATTCCATAAAAATAGGAAATAAATGAATATTCCCAAAAATCATTATAAAACATTGATATAACCCTTATATGATGCAAATATGATTGGAATATAAGCAATTAAAGTGCAAAGTTCATGTATGCATTTTACATGCATCAGTGCATCACAGCACTCGGGCGTTTCATCTCAAGACTTGGAGAACGAGCCTGCCCTTCTTCAAGTTACTCAAGAAGATGGGTCCAGTGAAATGGACCCCGGAGGCTGAAGAAGCTCTTCAGTCTCTCAAGTGCTACCTCGCCTCGCCTCCCGTCCTCGTGGCACCAGCAGAAAAGGAGCCCCTGCTACTGTACATCACTGCCACCAGTCAGGTACTTGATAACCCCCAAGAGCAAGGGATCACTGTAGCACCTCTCAATGTGGAAGTAAGGTATCGATCCGCAGGAGCAAGAAGGAAAAGTTATCTATTCCCTACAACTAAAGTGTCACAAGTTTTAGTTGATTATGCACTAAACAAGTTTAGAGAACAAGATGGTTGGTTTGATGGATGTAAAAGTGTCCCAATCCTCTTCTTTGCAAGAGGACAAGACAAAGGTTGTAGCAAGTGAAAGCTCTCAAAGAGAGAAAGCCCAATCCTCTATGTAGCAAGAGGACAAGCTCAAGTGTGTGTTTCTTATAGGAACAATGGACATGGTTCATGGGTTCACTTAATCTCTCTCTCATCTACGGTGATCATCATGTTATAGATAAAGTACACACAATTGTCATGTTTTAATGGTAGCTTTTTATGATGGCTATATGTCCTAAAACACATAGTTGAAAGAAATACTCATTTGTGTTGCTAGGTCACCCTTCGTAAGGCTAGCGTGGTTTCTCTCACTCCCACATCATACTCTTTCTTTTTACCCCCAGATAAAGGATGTTGGGCGGTACTGTGTCACTCAATACCTATGCCGTGTCACATCGGCCATCCCGTACCCACATACATCATACTTCAAAGTATGACAAATCACAAAAGCTCCAACACAACGGCAAATGCATAAAAAATCATCTCACACCACAATATCCACCACAAAGGTATTACATAGATGACCGTAATCATGTTCAGCAGCTCATACGGTACTAATTAGTGAAGCTCAAGAGAGAGGAGAGATACAAAAGTTACCACCACAAACCCTAGTCCAGGGGGTGGACTACTCCCCCTTCATCATGGTGATGATGGTGAAGAAGTTCTTGCTGTAGATGTTGACGATGAACACGCCGGAGGGGGGTGGAGCCCTCCAGAGGCGATTCCGGCGGCGTTTCCCCCCTCCGATCTTCTCCGGCGGCAGCCTTCTGTCTCTCTGTTTCGTGGTTTTGTGTTTCTCCGCCGCCTCCTTTCGCGAAACGCCAGGAGACCTTTTTTATAGGCGTTTTTAGGTCAAGACGGAGTCGGTGGACGAAAGATCGACGGCAGCGGAGCCACGAGGGCCAAAAGAGTGGGCCCCACGCGGCCACAGTACCTGGCCGCGTGGGCCACCCCCTTTTGGTCCTCGGACCTCCGTTTGTTCGCTTCCTTCGCCCACAGGTCTTCTTCCTTCCAAATATTGACGCCCGTAAATTTCCAGGTGATTTCATTGACGTTTGGGTCCCTGAAACATTAAAATAAGAAAACGGGGTTTTCTGCTGTGCAGGGTTAATTCCATAAAAATAGGAAATAAATGAATATTCCCAAAAATCATTATAAAACATTGATATAACCCTTATATGATGCAAATATGATTGGAATATAAGCAATTAAAGTGCAAAGTTCATGTATGCATTTTACATGCATCAGTGATCAGCGCGGTTCTTGTAGTAGAGCGTGACGCTCCTCCGGACAAGGTCGGCGGCAAGCGTCCCGGAAACATCCTCCCGGGCAACCAAGCAAGAAGAAGCAGCCAAGTGGCACAGGGCCGGAAGGCCCTGAGCCTGGCATGCCAACCGACGCCGTCATCGACGTCGCGGAAGAAGCATCACTGGGGGCTGACGCGCTCCCTCTCAAAGCAGCTGAGCCCGTCAAGGACTCGGTGACCCGCAAGATACAGCACCCGGTCTACTTCATCAGTTCGTGTTGCGCGATGCCCGGAGCGGTACCCCATGATGCAGAAGCTGTTGCTGGCGATCCTCATCGCCTCTCGCAAGATGAGGCCCTACTTCGAAAGCCACCCTATCACCGTGGTTTCCAAGTACCCCCTTGAGGAGTCCACTGGAGAATCCCCTCGCCGCCGGACGAGTCTCATGGTGGGCCATGGAGCTTCAAGGTTCCGGCCTCAAGTTCGAGCACACGAACAACATCAAGAGTCAAGCGCTGGCTGATTTCACGGCGGAGTGGACTGAGACAGCGTTCGACGACCCGGTGGAGGTTTCTGCTGTTTCTGCCTGTCAGGTTTTAGCCATGTCTTGCTCCGGATCCAACCAAGAGGGGGAGAGCTCTCCCAAGGAGGGTGTTGTGAACCGCTACCTCAACTCCGTGATGACACCACCGAAGACCGTGTGCTTCAAGGAGGCGTGATGCTCGTGGAGGAGGTGAAGGCTCCCAAGGCCACCGGCACGGTAGAGGCAAGGCTGGATGAGTTGGAGGACAAGACCTTCAGGTATGGCACTGTGGTTTACCGCAGCCTTGATGCTCACCACTTCATGAACCTGGAGCTGGAGAAGAAGGTTGAAGAGTACAAGAAAAGGCTTGAAGATCTGGAAGATAGGTACAAGGACGTCATCAACAAGTGGGAGAAGTTCCAATGCTTCATGTGGGATGTAGAGAACCAGAACTGCGAATATGAAGAACGCTTCAAGAAGATTGCAGCAGCCGCCACCCTCAGGTTCAATGATCCACCTACATCTTTCCGTGATGGAAGGCCTTTCCCATGGAAGATGGTTGAATGGGAGGAAGAATATGAGAAGGAGGAGGCTGCAGCAAAGGAGAATCTGGAGGAACGCCAAGCTTGGGGGAGTTCCATCTAGTCTTTCTCTTTATCAATCTATCATATCTATCTAGTCAGGGTGTGCTTTGCTTTATCGATTAGTTATCAATATCTCTTAGGCGTGTGTGAGCTCATGGAGCATTATCATGTATCCCTATCTTATGGTTTATCAATGAATATTAAAGTATGGTGTCATCCATGATTCTCTTGTTTGGGATTTATGGGTAACACTCATGCAAATGAGCGTGGCATATTTAGAATTTCAATCACATCTTGCCTTGAAATTAATTAACTTGAGTATGTTGGACAATTATAGAATTATCTCAATATAGAAGAAGTAAAAAGACTTGTGAATTAATAGTTTGAGGTTAAGATATAGTCTTGTAGGATAAGAAGTTGAGAAGACTTAATGAAAAGGATATAAAACACTCTTGTTACAACCTAGTATCTTTTGAGCAAATTAATGATCATGGATATTTCAATACTTATGCTCTTGAATGTGAATGAAAGGAAGACACCTGAAATTTCAGCTAGCCATGGAAAGTGTAAGAAAAGGGTTGTGTAGAGCATGGGAACTTGATTGAGATATCCATGACTAAAGTTTGCACTAGTTACTAGTCAAGCAAGAGTGACAACAATTTTTATATCTATCTGTCTTTTCATTTGTCTTCTTTTGAACTTGTTATCCAATGAGAGTTTATCTTGTCTTTGAATTTCAGCAAAGTATAAAAGATTATAATGCTTGCCATGAAGAGCAAAAGCATGTGAAAAACAATATGATTCGATTGTCCAACATACAATGGTTATTTGCCTTCAAAAGTAAGGGGTGATTGCTAGAGTTCTACTTATGTTGCCCTCATATGTATGAGTTTTAGATCATTAATCTTATCTTGCAATTGAATATGATGATGATACAATGCCCGTATTTATTTATCAACCATAAGTCCATTGATGCATGTAATGATCTATGTCCTTACTTACTCGAGGACGAGTAAAGGTTTAAGCTTGGGGGAGTTGATACGTGCATTTTATATCATCATTTATATAACTTTTAGTATCATACTAGAATGTTATTTGCATGATTATATGATTGTTTCTACATGTTTTAGATGATTTTGGGGACTTTCATACAAAGTCCTTATTTTTGGTATTTAATTTCTGGGAGGCAGAAAACCTCCTTTTCTTGTCTTTAATGTTTCAGGAGTTACAGGACCTCAAATAATAAAAGGAAAAATACTGCGTCAGTTTTTCATCAGGAGAAAGGCAGAGGGAAGAAGGCCGAAGAGAGGAGAGCCACGAGGGCCAAATGGGGGTGGCCCACGCGGCCCATGTACCTGGCCGTGTGGGACCAGCCCAAACTGGCCTCGGGCACCTCCTCGCCTGGGGCTTTTTATCGACGCCTTCGTCTCGCCCGAAAAGTAACGCCCTAATTTTTCCAAGTCCATCCGAGGTCACGGCGGCGGCGAAACTCCTGATCCCTTCCGAGGGGGGTCAGATCCTGCTGCTCCGGAACTCCGGAGAAGGGGGAAATCATCGTCATCGTCATCACCTCTCCTCCTTGGCGTGGGAGGAGGCCTCTACATCATCACCCCCATCAAGACCAGCACCATCACCATCATCATCACCGTGATCCACTCCGTTCCCCTCGCAGTTTGAGAGTTGCTATACCCTAGATACTTGTCTTGTGCTACTATTCATGTTTGTGATTGAGTACTTGTCATTATTTGGTGGTGAAGTTATAATTTCAGATTGTGTTGTACCACTTATGCCACTGATTCTGATCATGTTCGCACGTTGTGAGTAGTTCCCGTATGTTCCTGAGGGCATAGGATGAATTGCCATTGATTTATATATGACATGTGTTGGTATTTTGTCAAGAGTTTATCTTTTTATGTGATTCTATGATGGTGTTGTGCGAACGTCGACTACACAACACTTCACCTTTATGGGCTCATAGGAGAACACCGTAGTGTAATGAATTGATGGAGACTTGGGAGGACACGTAAACCTGAGACCGAGTCATGAAGTTTATTATGAGGGTATTAGTATCGGGGACCTTAGAGTATAATGCTATGGTGGAACTTTAGGTCTTAATAATTCTTGTGCAGTCATTTGCTTGGCCACATGATCCATCATAAGGGTTGTAGTTTATTTATTTAACTATACCTAATTATGGCTCCGTCCAAAGAGGATTAAAACTTGACAAGATATTCAACGTGTTGTTTAATAAATCTCTATGCCTAGCATCATCCATGCTGCCCTCGGGAACGTTTGCCACGTATAAGTTACACATCACTTGAGCTTGTCCTTTTGCCACATAAGAGGATTGGGCTTTCTCTCTTTGAGAGCTTTCACTTGCTACTATCTGTTATCTGCTTGCAACTATACAACTGAAAATACCAAAAACATCTGCATCTTTTATTGTTTTATTTATCAATCTTACTAACCAATACCTTCAGCTCCTCGTGGGTTCGACAACCTTTTCTAATTGAAAGGTACTACAATTGATCTCCTTCACTTGGGAGCCATCAGTGCGCTGAAATTCCCTGTCAATAAGAGTAGAAGCTACGTTTTTGCTCGCAAGGAAGCGCCTGGGAACCTTCCCTCCGGTCTGCATGCGCGCGCCCCGCCTCTTGTTTCCAAGAGAGTGGTTCACCCTCACGCCGGCAACAGCAATGGGTGATGGAGGTGCTGTCGCCAAGGGCGCGATGTCGACAGAGGGCTTGTGCTCTTCTTCTTCAGCTTCTTGCTTGTCCATCTCCTCTTCATCAAGCTTGTAGTCTTCATCGTCGGAGTAGTCCTTCCTCTTCCTATTCCTCCTCCATATGGACGTGGGGCTGTACCCATCGAGTTCATCATCATCATCGTCCATGGAGGAGCATTGGTAGGAGTCTCCCGAAGACATGGCTAAAAACCTGACAGGCAGAAACAGCAAAGAAAGAATCGCTCGAGAACGCTCGGTGCGAGATTAGATCGACAGAGAGGGGTATATATTGAGGGTTTTTGGGTCAAGGCGTCGGGATCGAAAACGAGACGAAAAAGGACTCCGAGGTGGAAAAGGGATAGCCCCACGCGGCCAGGTACTTGGGCCGCGTGGGCCCCTCTCTTTCCTCCCTCGGGTCTCCGTTTCGTCCAGTTTTCTTGTCACATACGATGATTTCCATAAAAATTGACCTCCGTAAAATTTTATGCAATTCCGAGAAACTTTCCAACACAAAAGTTACCTTCTATTGATTTAGGGTTTCTGGAACTGCACGGTTTCTCTCAATTACCTCTTCCGGTGTTTGTAAATTCAACTCCTCCACCCTTCCGATGAAGCTCTTTCCTGCAATATAAGGTTCAAGGCGTTGTCCATTGACTACATGAGGTTTACCTTTCATGTCACCGTGAAGACGGATAGCTCCTGAACGGTACACCTCCTGTATCACTAATGGTCCCTGCCACTTTGAAGCTAGCTTCCCTGCAGAAAACTTGAAACGAGAGTTGTACAATAAAACTTGATCACCTACTTTGAATTCCTTTTTCTTAATTTTCTTGTCATGCCAAATCTTAACTTTTTCTTTAAACATCCTGGCACTTTCATAAGCTTCATTTCTCCATTCGTCAAGTAGGTTTAGGTCAAGAATTCTCTTTTCTCCCGCAGTTTTAAAATCAAAGTTCAGTTGTTTAATAGCCCATCTAGCTTTATGTTCTAGTTCAACAGGTAAGTGACAAGCTTTTCCATAAACCATTTTATAAGGAGACATTCCCATAGGATTTTTAAAAGCAGTTCTATAAGCCCACAAAGCATCATTAATCTTAATTGGCCAATCAGATCTAGACTTATTCACTGTCTTTTCCAAAATGAGTTTAATTTCCCTATTGCTTAATTCAACTTGCCCACTTGTTTGAGGATGATAAGTAGATGCAATTCTATGGTTAACATCATATTTTGCCAAAGTTTTTCTAAGAATACCATGCAAGAAATGAGAACCACCATCAGTAATTAAGAACCTAGGAACACCAAACCTGGGGAAAATGATGTCCTTGAGCATCTTCATTGCTGTGGCATGATCTGCACTTTTGGTTGGAATTGCTTCCACCCACTTTGTAACATAGTCAACTGCAACCAAAATGTGAGTATGCTTTGTCATTGATTCTGGGAAAGGACCCATAAAATCAAAACCCCACACATCAAATGGTTCAAGTGGCAATGAATAATTCATAGGCATTTCATTCCTCCTACCAATGTTTCCTACTCTTTGACATTTATCACAAGATTTAACATATTCATCACAGTCCTTAAATAAAGTAGGCCAATAGAAACCAGATTGTAATACCTTTGCTCCTGTGCGATCTCCTGCATGATGCCCTCCATAGGGACTGTCATGACAATCTCTTATAATAGCCTGTTGTTCATGCTCAGGTACACAACGTCTAATAATACCATCCACACTTTTCTTATAGAGGAAAGGATCATCCCAAAAATAATGTCTAAGATCATAAAAGAATTTCTTTCTTTGTTGAGAAGTGAAGTGTGGAGGCAAAACTTTACCAACAATAAAATTTGCATAGTTGGCAAACCAAGGAGATGCAACTTTAGTGTGGCACCCCGATCCAGATGATCGAGTCACCCCATATACCAGTCCCAGAAACACTGGATATATGACAGCTTGATAAACAAGGGCAAAACCAAATATATTCATAAGGCTTCGAGTTTGCACAAATACAAGGTTACAACACGGGGGAGGCTCCAGCTCTTGCGCAACAGGCGCACACAACAGTATGTACATTATTTTTCTAACATCGAGCCTCTAGCGGAAGTCGTAGCGGAAGCAAAGATAGTAGCGTGGCGATAGCGGCCTTATTCCACAGGGTCCTGCCTGGGACACGGGTTCCTAGTTCTCATAGAGCGGGTACTCGGCGACTGGTTCAGCAGGGTCTGGCCACATGAAAAGCCAGGTAAGTACTTGAAGTACTCGCAAGACATCAGCCCAAAAACAAGCAAGGTCTATCTATATGCATGGCATGGTTCAGAAAGTAATATGGCATGAGGTCGGTTGCGAGGATGAGTCCAAGCTTAACGGTTGGACATAACTTACCTACTTACCTTAGTAGGGGTGTTTTCTCGATATCAAGTGAGATCATTTCCCACTCAACAACTCGTAACCACAACTAGGCTACCAAGCCACTAGCCAACTCTGGCTTAATTCACAACTTCCGAGTCCTTAGCCAACTCTGGCTGGACTCCCAATAATTTCTGAGTTTGTTGGGTTTCAACTTAATTTATTTCTCCAAGTTCGACTGGACCGACTCATAGTGTGACTTGACCCAAACATCGTCCCGTAACCTGGGGACAAGGCTAGAATCTAGATTTACACTCTCGAGAGGTTGCAACATTTATCCACACGCTGAAGTCTAGGCTTGTACCGCCGGTACCGAAGTACTAGAACCGATCATGGCGACAGCACAAACCCACACTTCCACAACCGTTTATCCTACCCGGACACTCCCTATATAGCCACCGACATAGCTCTACGCCTTATGACGAAGTGAATCCGGCACGTCCCCAACAGATGAGCGACGCCTAGCTCCGGAACCTTCACAAGACTAGCCCCGACCACAAAGGTAACCGACTAGACTTGCCAAAAGGGTGGCGTCAAAGGAGGCCTGATAAAATACTCAGTTATGGTCCGCCCATGTGAACGACGCATGGTTGTGCTGGGTGTTTGGTGAGTGGCACTAAGTGACTCAATCTAGTCGAGGGAGGTGATTATCTTCTTAGTCATTTTGTTTGATTACAGACATCAACATTAACAAAGTAACACAAGGTAACCTCATAACAATAACAGCACAGAATATATCACTTGCATGCATAGATAACAACATAACAATAATAATAATACCCGGGTGACTGTGGCGGGAGACCCGGCCGGTGTCACTCGGGGGTTAGTGTTCACAGAATAATAGCATAATGTTTCAAACGGATGACGGTGGCGGGAGACCCGGCCGGTGTCACCGTAAAAGAATGAACCGAAAAGCACTCATAAAAATGAGAGGGCATCCATTCCACTCGAGGGTTACCCCGACGTGGTGTCAGCAATCTCGGCAATAAGAACCAAATGGAAAGTCAGCTCCCAAGCGTCGCAGTCCGGGTGGTCTATGCCAACCATATTTGACGGAGGGACAAGGCAAATAACTCTTTTGGCGAATGCCCCCAACTCCGAGGATCATAAGACGACATTCGTCCGCTCCTCACCTCGGCGAAGAAGAAAGAAGCAAACAAAGCCCCGCAAGCGCGAGACGCACAGTTGTAATAATTCCCCCATTCCTTTGACTGAGGCGGTATCACCGGCCATTGTCTAGGGAACGTGAGTGTTGCACGAATAAGCAATATAAAGGAGTGCAATTTAAAATGCAATATGACATGAGGTGCAACAGATATTAATTCAGCAGTCAAAATATTTCCTAAGTTCGACCAAGTTTGAAATTGGGTTGGTGGCTTGCCTTCGGGTTCAGAGGTAACTCCTAATCCGTCGGAGAGGTTCGAATCTAAAACGAGAAAAATGCATCAAAATTACTCCTAGGGTATTTAAATAAATGCCAAAAAAATAATTCCAAATAATTCTTTTCTGGTTCCATTTGAAAGAGAAAATTCAAACTAAGCCAACAAAATTGGTTTCATATTTTTCTGACCATTTTTCAGAGAGAAATGGCATTTCAAAGTTTGGTTTAATTTCTGCCAATTTCCAGTAGAAAAATAAAACAGAAAATCCAAACAGAAAAACGATTGGAAATGTTTAAAAACCTGACAGTGGGTCCCACTGTCAGTGACTCATAGATCCCGAACCGTTTTCTTCTCACGCGCGGAAAAATAAAAGAAATCCGGCGATGCTCCGGCGAACTCACCGGCGTCGAATCGCGGCGGCTAGGGCGAGGCAGAGGGGTGGGGAAGGAAGCAGAGCGGCTCAGGGAGAGGTTGCGCAGCTCGTCAGTGCACTCGAGCTTGATGGGGAGCTCGGGCGGCACCAGTGCGTCTTCTCCGGCGGCGGGAGCTTGCGGTCGATGATGGACACGGCGTCTCCGGCCACCATTCACCCTGGCGAGCACGCATCGTCACCGTGGTGCTCTGTGGAGGCTCTGGGTGGAGGGAATCGAGCAGGGGAAGGCTGGGGTGTGCGAATGGCTGAGGTCAGTGCGGCTCGGGTGGTTGCAATTCCGGCGAGGGCTAGCTCCTCTGGGCTCGTGGCTGGGGTGGAGGGCGACTGAGGGAGTGGGAGAGGTGGTGTGGTGAAGGAATGGTGCGGGGGTGGCCGTTTTATACGGTTCCCGTGCAGCGGCCGGAGTAATGGCGCGGCGAGGTGTCGCGCACGGCGTGGAGGCGACGGTGGACGGTGTGTCGCGAAACCGGTGGCACAGAAGGCGCACGCGGCACAGGAGGGAGCGAGTGGATGAGCTCGGGGCGGCTGGGTCGCTGACGAGCGGGGCCCCGGCGGCGCTGTGCTGGACGGCGCGTCGGCTAGCGGTCCGGGCGCGTGCGGGATTCTCCTCCGGCGACGCGTGGTGGCTGAGAGGTTCAGGGAGAGGAGGGGAACACGCTGGGCTTGGTTAGGGTGCGGGGAAGCTGAACGCCGATGACCACAAAGTGGCGGCGCCGTCGGGCACGGCCTCGCCGGCGGTGATCACCGTTTTGTCCACGCCAGCAGCGACATCGACACGTTTCTCTCAGCTCCGTGCTCCAAATGAGGTGTGGTTTTCACCACTGTGTGCCAAATTCAAAATCCTCTAACTTTGCTGACTAAAGTTTCTTCAAATTTGAAAGTTGGTCCGACTAGTTTTTGTGAAAAACAATACTGGTCAAAAGGTTTTAAAGTTTTGGAGGGGTAGATGGTGTTAGATGGATATGCCTTTTGTCCTGAGGTAGGAGGGATCAAGGGGAGTCTATCTATGCCCTGGATTCATCCAGGAAAAATAATTTGGATAGGTTTAAAAATGTTTTGAGAAAACAGGCAGAAAGGAAAAAGAATTATGGAGGGAAATTTTCCTAAGTCATGGCCCCATATTTTTTTATAAAAGTGACCCACATCAACTAGGGAAGGTTCCCTAATTTTTGCAGAATTTTTGGAGACATAAAAATAGGGGTTCCTTTGTAAGGTCAATAAAAAGGGTAATTTTTAAAAAGGAAAAGAATTTCCCAATTAAATATTTATCCAGAGATAAAATCACAAATGCAAGTACCAAGTGGGAGGAAAATGGAAAGCACAAGATCCCACTTGATTTATCATGTTTGCAAAGGTTCAAGATTTTAAAAGAATTTCCTGGAGGTTTAAACCCAAATGCACATGAAATAATGAAATAATGCATTTTGGGAAAAATTGCAAAAAGGCCAAAATTCGGGTGTTACAGACCTTCCCCCCTTAAGATGAATCTCGTCCTCGAGATTCCTGTTGCTCGTTGAACAGATACGGATATTCTGCCTTCAGCAAATCTTCGCGTTCCCAGGTTGCTCTTCCTCTGTGTGCTTGTCCCACTGAACCTTGTAGAACTTGGTGACCTTGCTGCGAGTGCGGCGTTCTGACTCATCCAAGATTCTGACGGGGTGTTCCTCGTAAGTCAGTTCGCTGCTCAACTCCAGTTCCTTAAAGTCAGCCTGCTTGGTTGGGGGTGAGATGCACTTCCTTAGCTGGGATACGTGGAAGACGTCATGTACTCCAGCCAATTCCTCTGGCAGTTCCAGCTGGTAGGCTACTGATCCTTTCTTGCCAAATCTTGAAAGGTCCAATGAATCTTGGGGCAAGCTTTCCTTTCATGTGGAATCTTTTCAGCCCTTGAGAGGTGTTACTCGAAGATAGACATAGTCGTTTTCCTCGAAGTGAATCTGACGATGTCGCCGGTCGTAATAGCTTTTCTGGCGGGATTGCGCTGCCTTGAGCCGGTCCCGAATCAGACGTACTTGCTTTTCTGCCCTCATCAAATCATCGGGCTTAAAGATCTTGCGGTCTCCAACCTCGGACCAGTTTAGTGGGGTCCGGCATTTTCTCCCATACAGGGCTTCAAAGGGTGACATCTTCAGGCTGCCTTGGTAGCTGTTGTTGTATGAGAACTCTGCATAGGGTAAACTATCTTCCCATCCTGCTCCATAGGCGAGTACACACGAGCGGAGCATATCCTCCAGGATTTGATTAACCCGCTCGGTTTGACCGTCGGTCTGCGGATGATAGGCTGTGCTGAAGGATAACTTTGTTCCCATGGCATGATGTAGGCTTGTCCAAAATTTGGAGGTAAATTGTGTACCTCTATCCGACACAATGGTCTTCGGGACTCCGTGGAGTTTGACAATCTTGTTCACATAGAGTTGTGCCAGTTGGTCCGAGCGGTATGTGGTCTTGACGGGGATAAAGTGAGATACCTTCGTCAAACGGTCGACAATGACCCAGAGAATCATTCCTCGGCTGGATTTGGGAAGTCCGACAATGAAATCCATACTTATGTTGTCCCATTTCCACTCGGGTACCTTAAGGGGTTGGAGATATCCGGCGGGTTTCTGATGCTCGGCCTTCACCAGGTTGCATACATTGCAGCATGCGACATAGTAAGCGATATCCTTCTTCATACCGGACCACCAGAAGGTTTGCTTCAAGTCTTGGTACATCTTGGTGCTCCCGGGTGAATGGAATAGGCAGACTCGTGGGCTTCCCTGAGGATCTGCTGTATTAGTGTGGTCTTGTAGGGTACACAAAGGCGGGTACCGAAGCGGAGTACTCCTTGGCTGTCCAGGGAAAATTCCTTGGCCTGACCCAGCGGTATCTTGGCCTTGATCTTGCTTAGGCCGGGGTCGTTGGCCTGCTCGGTTTTTATTTCTTCCTCCAGGTCTGGCTTTACTTCTAGGGTGCTTAGATAGGCCCTGTTTCCCACGCACAAGTTTAGCTTCGCGAATTCTTTCTCCAACTTGGCCGCATCTTAGGGGGCTTCCTGCTCAGAGCATCTGCTACCACGTTGGCCTTCCCGGGATGATAATGAATCCCAAGGTCGTAGTCCTTGATTACTTCCAGCCACCTCCTTTGCCTCAGATTGAGGTCAGGCTGGGTGAAGATATACTTCAAGCTTTTGTGGTCCGTGTAAATCTCGCATCTTCGACCAATAAGGTGGTGTCGCCAAGTCTTCAGGGCGAGTATGACGGCGGCTAATTCCAAGTCGTGGGTGGGATAGTTGAGCTCGTGGGTCTTGAGTTGCCTTGACACATATGCGATGACCTTTCCTTCTTGCATGAGTACGGCTCCTAGCCCATTTCTGCAGGCATCACAGTATACGGTGAAATCCTTGGCATCATCAGGCAACACCAGAATTGGGGCGGTGGTTAACCGGGTCTTTAACTCGTTGAAACTTTCCTCGCACTCATCTGTCCAGGCATACTTGCGATTCTTCTTCAATAGATCCGTCATGGGCTTGGCTATCTTGGAAAAGTTTTCGATGAATCTTCGGTAATACCCGGCCAATCCTAGGAAGCTTCGGATTTCTGATACGTTGGTGGGAACTTTCCAGTTTAGCACATCGGAGATCTTGTTGGGGTTTACAGCCACACCGGCTCCAGACAACACATGTCCTAGGAATTCCACTTCCTTTAACCAGAATTGGCATTTGCTGTACTTGGCATAAAGTTGTTGCTCACGCATTCTTCCAAGAACTATTCTGAGGTGTTCGGCGTGCTCCTCCTCATTTTTGGAGTAGATGAGGATGTCGTCGATAAACACCACGACAAACTTGTCGAGATACTCCATGAATACCTTGTTCATCATGCCCATGAAGTAGGCTGGAGCATTTGTTAGGCCGAAGGACATAACTGTGCACTCATACAATCCATATCTGGTGGTGAATGCGGTCTTGGGGATATCACTTTCTCGAATCTTCAGCTGGTAATAACCCGTACGGAGATCAATCTTGGAGAATACTCGGGCACCACGGAGTTGGTCGAATAAATCATTGATTCTCGGGAGTGGGTACTTGTTCTTGATGGTGACATCATTGAGAGCGCGATAGTCGATGCATAATCGGAGGGTACCATCGCTCTTCTTTGCAAACAAAACCGGTGATCCCCAAGGTGAAATGCTTGGGCGGATGAACTTTTTCTGAATCAATTCGTCAAGCTGTTTCTTCAGTTCCACTAGCTCGGGACTTGTCATACGGTAGTGTTTCTTGAATATTGGGTTTGTCCCTGGTACAACTTCAATTGCAAATTCAATATCACGGTCAGGGGGCATTCCGGGTAATTCATCTGGAAAGACATCCGGGTATTCACTGACCACATACACTTCCCCTATCTCCGGGGCTTGAGCAAGAAACATCTTCGCATTTATCTGGTGAGGCTTATTTGGCACATAAGTGGTTCGTATGCCTTCCGGGTTGGTGAGAGTAACTGCCCTGGTTGCACAGTCGATCTGAGCTGCATGCTGAACTAACCAATCCATACCCAGGATGGCGTCGAGGCCGGGCACATTGAGGGTGCTAAGCTGAGCGGGAAATTTCACTTGATTGATGCTGATTGTCAGGTCTTGACACATGGTGTTTGTTTTCATCTCCGAGGCGGGGGTTTGTATCACCAAAAGATGGCCCAAAGGGGAAACGGGAAAACGGTGTTTGGCAACAAAATCCTTCGAGATGAAAGAATGGGAAGCTCCAGAATCGAATAAAATCAGCGCGGGTTTAGTGTTGATAGTACACGTACCAAGCACTACGTCTGAAGCTTCATATGCTTCCTCTGCTGACATGTGGTGGACACGGGCAACTTGAGGTGGCTTGATCGCCCCAGCAGGGTGGTTGTTGCCGGAGTTGTTATTGTTGCCGTTGCCGTTACTGAGGGGGCAATCCTTGATGTAGTGTCCTGTCTTGCCGCACTTGAAGCAGGAGTTCTCCCTCTTACAATCATCCACGAGTGGGCGCTTGTGGTAGAATCCTTCCCGGGGTATCCATCCTTCCTGGGTTGATTCCAAGAGTTCTGAGGTGTTGAGATCCGGTTGTTGGGTTGCCAGGTGCGTGGCTTGAGGTAGCACCATCATGCTGGTTCTTGCGTGGCTCGAACTTCCGCTTGTGGGAGTCATAGATGGTGCGGTGCTCCTTTTCTGAGATTAGCGCAGTGTTGATCATGGCCTGAAAATCTGGAAACTGCAGAACACTGAGCTGAGTTTTTATGGCCTGATGCATTCCATGAAGGAACCTGTCTTTCTTCTTTTCCTCAGTGTTGATGTCCTCAGGTGCATAGCGAGCAAGGTTGTTGAACTTGGTCAGATATTCGCTGATGGACTTGCTGCCTTGAGTAAGTGCCAAAAATTCCTGCTGTTTCATCTTTATGAGGCTTGAGGGAATGTGGGCCCTGCGGAATGCTTCCTGAAATTCTGCCCAAGTGACAGGGGGTCCATCGCCTCTGGCGTCCTTTTGGTTGTCCCACCAAATGCTGGCGGGCCCTCAAGGTAGTGGGTGCGAAGGGCACTTGGTTGCTCGTCTACGCGAGCGAGTTCCAGTTTCTTTCCCATAGCGCGGAGCCAATCATCAGCCTCAAGTGGGTCATCAGCATATGCGAACTTGGGCGGTTGTGTGCGCTGGAAGTCTTGCAGCTTTGAGCGGCCTGGGGGTGGAACATTACGGGCTTGCATGTACGTGCCAAACTCTCTCATGATCTGTGTCAGATGCTGGTTGTGGCGTTCATCCATCATCATCATAAACTGACTTGGGCTTGGTTCCTGATTTGGTGGAGGAGGAGGTGGTTGCGGAGGCTCGGGATCCTCGCCAGCTTGTCGTGCGGAACGACGAACCGGGGTTCCTTGGCTGCTACTCGCACCGCTATTGGGCCTCATCCTGAACTGCTGATGTAATGGCGCGTATCATGAGCATCCATATGGGGAAGGTGTAACATCCACGGAAAAACCAAATGGAAACACAGTTTGCAAAAGAAACACAAGCATGATGTTATACAATGGATGATGGGGTTACAAGATTCAAGCACTCGCTATTTTACAACAGATGCAAGGTAAAGATACAAGCTACTCGTACAGGATACATGGTACAAGATACAAGACGCAAAGCACTCGGTACCAGATGCAGGATACAACTCTACCACTACATTATTCAAGCACGCGATACATCGGAAAGTACAGTACACTAAGCGATGCGTCTCCGAGCGTCTAGAACTCCATCTCGAGGGGTGTCGCTGGCGTGGCGGTGTCGAGGGGCTCCTCCGCGGGGCTGTAGTCGGGTGAAGCGCGGTCGTCGCGGGAGTCTCCGGAGTAACTCTGTGGCTCGGCCGCCTGGACGCGACGACGCTGAGACCGAACGGGAGTGAAGCGCGAGTAGTAGTGAGCAGCGCTGCTACGAGTGCGGGAAGGTGGCGTCGGAGCGGTAGACGAGGAGTAGCGGGCAAGCCCCCTCCTGATCTGCTCGAGGGAACTGAGCCTAAAGGTGGGGAGACGAGGTGGGCGACTAGAAGTGCCGGAACCAGAAGCTCGCGTCATCTCGGCCAAGGCCACGTTGGCGCGAAGGGAGGCAAACTGGAGAAGGGTGGTGTGGAGGTACTGGTGGAGATAGGTGGTGTACTGAATAAGGGCGGAGAGAGGTGAGCTAGGGTCACCTGGGTTGGGGAAAAGGGTGTCCCCGTTGTCTAAAGCCAACCTCGGGAAGTAGGCGTAACGGGTGCACTGCTTCATGACGGGGTCGACGGTGCGAAGGAACAGGATGGCATCTCCTGCAGCCTCCTGTATGGCTCGAGACGCCTGTGTACAGACACCGGAAGTGAGGCCGTGCTCGATCCCTGCGGACACGGGCTGCGGACGCAGGCGGACGGTGGCGGTGAACTCCGAGGTGACCTGTCGAGACGGTTGTGGTACACGTGGTAAGTCGGGGGAGGTGCGCCTGGGTAGAGGTGGTCCCAGATCTCCCGAAGAAACTGCGGAAAACCGGGAACGTGCACGGCGGTAGTCTCGGCGAGCAACTCTGCCATCTGTGACAGAGACAGAATTCAAATAAAGTGAGCGTTAAGTTTTAAAGCACAAACAGACAGAGAAACATTGGAAAAAGTTGTCAACACAACAAGTTCTATTCTACGTCGTCCAAGAACTAGGGCATCCTACAGGCAGTTAGGCTCTGATACCAAGCTCTGTGGCACCCCGATCCAGATGATCGAGTCACCCCATATACCAGTCCCAGAAACACTGGATATATGACAGCTTGATAAACAAAGGCAAAACCAAATATATTCATAAGGCTTCGAGTTTGCACAAATACAAGGTTACAACACGGGTGAGGCTCCAGCTCTTGCGCAACAGGCGCACACAACAGTATGTACATTATTTTTCTAACATCGAGCCTCTAGCGGAAGTCGTAGCGGAAGCGAAGATAGTAGCGTGGCGATAGCGGCCTTATTCCACAGGGTCCTGCCTGGGACACGGGTTCCTAGTTCTCATAGAGCGGGTACTCGGCGACTGGTTCAGCAGGGTCTGGCCACATGAAAAGCCAGGTAAGTACTTGAAGTACTCGCAAGACATCAGCCCAAAAACAAGCAAGTCTATCTATATGGCATGGCATGGTTCAGAAAGTAACATGGCATGAGGTCGGTTGCGAGGATGAGTCCAAGCTTAACGGTTGGACATAACTTACCTACTTACCTTAGTAGGGGTGTTTTCTCATATCAAGTGAGATCACGTTTTCACTCACAACTCATAACACAACTAGGCATCCAAGCCTCTAGCCAACTCTGGCTTAATTCACAACTTCCGAGTCCTTAGCCAACTCTGGCTGACTCCCAAAATTCTGAGTTCGTTGGTTCAACTTAATTATTTCTCCAAGTTCGACTGGACTGACTCATAGTGTGACTTGACCCAAACATCGTCCCGTAACCTGGGGACAAGGCTAGAATCTAGATTTACACTCTCGAGAGGTTGCAACATTTATCCACACGCTGAAGTCTAGGCTTGTACCGCCGGTACCGAAGTACTAGAACCGATCATGGCGGCAGCACAAACCCACACTTCCACAACCGTTTATCCTACCCGGACACTCCCTGTATAGCCACCGACATAGCTCTACGCCTTATGAAGAAGTGAATCCGGCACGTCCCCAACAGATGAGCGACGCCTAGCTCCGGAACCTTCACAAGACTAGCCCCGACCACAAAGGTAACCGACTAGACTTGCCAAAAGGGTGGCGTCAAAGGAGGCCTGATAAAATACTCAGTTATGGTCCGCCCATGTGAACGACGCATGGTTGTGCTGGGTGTTTGGTGAGTGGCACTAAGTGACTCAATCTAGTCGAGGGAGGTGATTATCTTCTTAGTCATTTTGTTTGATTACAGACATCAACATTAACAAAGTAACACAAGGTAACCTCATAACAATAACAGCACAGAATATATCACTTGCATGCATAGATAACAACATAACAATAATAATAATACCCGGGTGACTGTGGCGGGAGACCCGGCCGGTGTCACTCGGGGGTTAGTGTTCACAGAATAATAGCATAATGTTTCAAACGGATGACGGTGGCGGGAGACCCGGCCGGTGTCACCGTAAAAGAATGAACCGAAAAGCACTCATAAAAATGAGAGGGCATCCATTCCACTCGAGGGTTACCCCGACGTGGTGTCAGCAATCTCGGCAATAAGAACCAAATGGAAAGTCAGCTCCCAAGCGTCGCAGTCCGGGTGGTCTATGCCAACCATATTTGACGGAGGGACAAGGCAAATAACTCTTTTGGCGAATGCCCCCAACTCCGAGGATCATAAGACGACATTCGTCCGCTCCTCACCTCGGCGAAGAAGAAAGAAGCAAACAAAGCCCCGCAAGCGCGAGACGCACAGTTGTAATAATTCCCCCATTCCTTTGACTGAGGCGGTATCACCGGCCATTGTCTAGGGAACGTGAGTGTTGCACGGATAAGCAACTAAAGTAGTGCAATTTAAAATGCATATGACATGTGAGGTGCAACAGATATTAATTCAGCAGTCAAAATATTTCCTAAGTTCGACCAAGTTTGAAATTGGGTTGGTGGCTTGCCTTCGGGTTCAGAGTAACTCCTAATCCGTCGGAGAGGTTCGAATCTAAAAACGAGACAAACATGCATCAAAATTACTCCTAGGGTATTTAAATAAATGCCAAAAAAATAATTCCAAATAATTCTTTTCTGGTTCCATTTGAAAGAGAAAATTCAAACTAAGCCAACAAAATTGGTTTCATATTTTTCTGACCATTTTTCAGAGAGAAATGGCATTTCAAAGTTTGGTTTAATTTCTGCCAATTTCCAGTAGAAAAATAAAACAGAAAATCCAAACAGAAAAACGATTCGGAAATGTTTAAAAACCTGACAGTGGGTCCCACTGTCAGTGACTCATAGATCCCGAACCGTTTTCTTCTCACGCGCGGAAAAATAAAAGAAATCCGGCGATGCTCCGGCGAACTCACCGGCGTCGAATCGCGGCGGCTAGGGCGAGGCAGAGGGGTGGGGAAGGAAGCAGAGCGGCTCAGGGAGAGGTTGCGCAGCTCGTCGGTGCACTCGAGCTTGATGGGGAGCTCGGGCGGCACCAGTGCGTCTTCTCCGGCGGCAGGAGCTTGCGGTCGATGATGGACACGGCGTCTCCGGCCACCGTTCACCCTGGCGAGCACGACATCGTCACCGTGGTGCTCTGTGGAGGCTCTGTGTGGAGGGAATCGAGCAGGGGAAGGCTGGGGTGTGCGAACTGAGCTGAGGTCAGAGCGGCTCGGGTGGTTGCAATTCCGGCGAGGGCTAGCCCCTCTGGGCTCGAGGCTGGGGTGGAGGGCGACTGAGGGAGTGGGAGAGGTGGTGTGGTGAAGGAATGGTGCGGGGGTGGCCGTTTTATACGATTCCCGTGCAGCGGCCGGAGTAATGGCGCGGCGAGGTGTCGCGCACGGCGTGGTGGCGACGGTGGACGGTGTGTCGCGAAACCGGTGGCACAGAAGGCGCACGCGGCACAGGAGGGAGCGAGTGGATGAGCTCGGGGCGGCTGGGTCGCTGACGAGCGGGGCCCCGGCGGCGCTGTGCTGGACGACGCGTCGGCTAGCGGTCCGGGCGCGTGCGGGATTCTCCTCCGGCGACGCGTGGTGGCTGAGGGTTCAGGGAGAGGAGGGGAACACGCTGGGCGTGGATTGGGGCGCGGGGGAGGCTGAACGCCGATGACCACAAAGTGGTGGCGCCGTCGGGCACGGCCTCGCCGGCGGTGATCACCGTTTTGTCCACGCCAGCAGCGACATCGACACGTCTCTCTCAGCTCCGTGCTCCAAACGAGGTGTGGTTTTCACCACTGTGTGCCAAATTCAAAATCCTCTAACTTTGCTGACTAAAGTTTCTTCAAATTTGAAAGTTGGTCCGACTAGTTTTTGTGAAAAACAATACTGGTCAAAAGGGGTTTTAAAGTTTTGGAGGGGTAGATGGTGTTAGATGGATATGCACATCAGTCCTGAGGTAGGAGGGATCAAGGGGAGTCTATCTATGCCCTGGATTCATCCAGGAAAAATAATTTGGATAGGTTTAAAAATGTTTTGAGAAAACAGGCAGAAAGGAAAAAGAATTATGGAGGGAAATTTTCCTAAGTCATGGCCCCATAATTTTTTATAAAAGTGACCCACATCAACTAGGGAAGGTTCCCTAATTTTTGCAGAATTTTTAGAGCAATAAAAATAGGGGTTCCTTTGTAAGGTCAATAAAAAGGGAAAATAATTTCCCAATTAAATATTTATCCAGAGATAAAATCACAAATGCAAGTACCAAGTGGGAGGGAAATAGAAGGCACAAGGTCCCACCTGATTTATCATGTTTGCAAAGGTTCAAGATTTTAAAAGAATTTCCTGGAGGTTTAAACCCAAATGCACATGAAATAATGAAATAATGCATTTTGGGAAAAAATTGCAAAAAGGCCAAAATTCGGGGTGTTACATTTAGCACTAGAAACATTAACAATTGCAAGTTGTTCATTAACAAAGCTATCATTAATAGGAATAGGATCATCAGGTATGCTTTCCATCCTAGAGAGATGATCAGCAACTTGATTATCCTCCCCTTTCCTATCAACAATATGTAAATCAAATTCTTGCAATAGAAGTACCCATCTTATTAGTCTAGGCTTAGCATCTTTCTTATTCATCAAGTATTTAATAGCAGAATGATCAGTATGTATTGTGACTTTTGAATCAGTAATATAAGGTCTAAACTTGTCACAAGCAAACAGTACTGCTAAAAATTCTTTCTCAGTTGTAGCATAATTCTTTTGAGCAGCATCAAGTGTTCTACTAGCATAATAAATAACATTCAGTTTCTTATCAACACGTTGGCCCAAAACAGCCCCAACTGCATAATCACTAGCATCACACATAATTTCAAAAGGCAAGTTCCAATCAGGAGGTTGAATAATGGGAGCAGTGATTAAAGCATTCTTCAAAATATTAAAGGACTCAATGCAATCATCATTAAAAGAGAAAGGAACATCCTTTTGCAGAAGATTGGTTAGAGGTTTTGATATTTTGGAGAAATCCTTAATGAACCTACGGTAAAAACCTGCATGCCCAAGAAAACTTCTTATACCTTTGAGGTCCCTTGGATATGGTAGTTTTTCAATAGCTTCAATCTTTGCTGGATCAACTTCTATTCCTTCTCCAGAAATCTTATGCCCAAGAACTATACCCTCAGTAACCATGAAGTGACACTTCTCCCAATTAAGAACCAAGTGTTGGTCTTCACAACGCTGTAAAACTTTGTTAAGGTTGAACAAGCAATTATCGAAGGAAGTACCATACACAGAAAAATCATCCATAAAAACCTCCATTATCTTTTCAATATAATCAGCAAATATAGCATTCATGCATCTTTGAAAAGTAGCAGGAGCATTACATAAACCGAATGGCATTCTCCTGTAAGCAAAAGTACCATATGGGCAAGTAAAAGTGGTCTTTTCTTGATCATCCTTATGGACAGGAATTTGTGAGAAACCTGAATAACCATCTAGATAGCAAAAGTGAGAGTGTTTAGACAACCTTTCTAGCATTTGATCAATAAATGGCAATGGATAATGATCTTTTCGAGTTGCTTTATTCAATTTTCTGAAATCAATAACCATCCTATAACCAACTACAGTACGTTGAGCCACAAGTTCATCCTTTTCATTTGGAACAACAGTCATTCCACCCTTTTTAGGAACACAATGAACAGGACTAACCCACTTACTGTCAGCTATAGGATAAATGATACCAGCTTCAATAAGTCTTATTACCTCTTTTCTTACCACTTCTTTCATTTTTGGATGGAGGCGGCGTTGAAAATCAACAACAGGTTTTGCATCTTCCTCCAGATTAATTTTATGCATACATAGAGCGGGGCTTATACCTTTAAGATCATCAAGAGAGTATCCAATGGCTGGTCGGTGAGCTTTTAGCACATCAAGTAATTTCTCTTCCTCTTCAGCTGAAAGGTTAGCACTAATAATGACAGGATATATGCTCTTCTCATCCAAATATGCATATTTCAGATTTGCAGGCAAAGGTTTCAATTCAAAACTAGGATCCCCTTTAGGTGGTGGTAGCACTCCTAAATTATCAGGTGGGATATGCAATTGTAATTGTGGTGGTTGTTGCCATAATATTTGTTCCAAAGCCTCTTTTTCCTCATCATTAAATGGTTCATCTTGATTAAGCATATAACGTTCTACAACATCAGTTGAAGCTACAGCTATATGAGCAAGAGTTTCAATTAAATTATTAGGAATTGGCTCTTTCTCAACATGTTTATCAGCAAATTTGGAAAAGTTAAATTCAAGTTTCTCACCAGCACATTTAATAAACACTTTCTCTTTAGGCAAATTAATTTCAGCACCAACAGTATGTAAGAAAGGTCTACCAAAAATGATAGGACAAAATGAATCTTGAGGACAACCAAGCACAATAAAATCAGCAGGGTATTTTATTTTGCCAATCAATACTTCAACATCTCTAACAATTCCAAATGGACTAATATAATCTTTATTAGCAAGTTGAATTGTCATACCTGTCTCTTCCATAACAATGGGATCAATATCAGGCTTGATCTCAAGATAAAGAGAATATGGAATGACACTAATACTTGCTCCAATATCACATAGACCATGATAACTTGAAGTCCCAATAGAGCATGATATAACAGGTTTCCCAACTTTGGCCGAATTACCTTTGATGACTTTGGTAGCATCTTCACATAGATAAACATCCACTGGGTCTTCTTCATTTAGTTGCTTGATAACAGAAATTTGAGTGTTGACTTCCACCTGTTCATAAGGCTGAGAACATCTTTTGTTACTCTTGTTAGTAACAGCTTTAAGTAAATTCTCCTTAACTTGGTTTGGAAATGGAGGTGGTTCAACATACTCCTCAATTGTCACAGATGACATTGGTTCAACCTGTTTAATAACTTTAGGAACAACAATAGATTGTTTAACAGGTTCAACATAAACTTCAAATCCACTTTTTGGAACACAGATATGATCAGCAAAACCTTTAGCTATTTCAATTATAACATAAGGATCAAGACCAAAAGTATCACTCAGATTTTTAAACAGAATAGAAGTAGAGAAATTCTCTACACATGAATATTCATAATCAAAATATGGCTCATTACCTTTATCAAGATCCCAGTGGCTAGTATTTTCAGAAATAGTCTCCAATAAATTCCATGCTTCTTCTTCAGTGTTATTAGTAAAACTTCCACCAGATGAATTATCCAGAATCTCCTTGTGCTTCATAGGTAGTCTCACATAAAAGTTTATCAATATAAGTTTCCTTGTAAGATCATGACATGGATTCTTGCGAAGGAGTTCCTTTAACCTCCCCCAAGCTTGAGTAATACTCTCTCCCAGATGTGGCCAGAAATTGAATATATAGCAGCGGTTATCATAAGCTTCTTTAGGAGTAAAATATTTAAGAAAGAAAACCTTCCTCAAGATACTCCATTCATTCTGGACCTCTTCATCCAAAGACCTGTACCAATCACGAGCATTACCAGATAAAGACAAATACAATAGCTTCCTTTTTACCTGATCCTCTGAAATACCAGGTAGTCTGAATAAGCCACATATGTCCTCAATTATTTCCATGTGCTCGCGTGCCGACTTAGTTCCATCTCCTGTAAATGGATTTTTCATAACTCTTTTAACATGACCCATGGGAATTTATATCCCACTTTAGGTATCTCAGGCACAGCAGTTTCAACCACCTTTGCAGTAGTGGCATAAGCACTTTCATATAGAGCAAGATGCAGCGAGGCACGATTCATAAATGCCATAGTAACAATGAGATAAACAGCTTTCAAGTTTCCTTACCAAACTTCTTACCAATAGCGCTACGCTCCCCGGCAACGGCGCCAGAAAAGTATCTTGATGGCTCCCAAGTGCAGGAGATCAATTGTAGTACCTTTCAATTAGAAAAGGTTGTCGAACCCACGAGGAGCTGAAGGTATTGGTTAGTAAGATTGATAAATAAAACAATAAAAGATGCAGTGTTTTTGGTATTTTCAGTTGTATAGTTGCAAGCAGATAACAGATAGTAGCAAGTGAAAGCTCTCAAAGAGAGAAAGCCCAATCCTCTTATGTGGCAAAGGACAAGCTCAAGTGATGTGTAACTTATATGTGGCAAACGTTCCCGAGGGCGGCATGGATGATGCTAGGCATAGAGATTTATTAAACAACACGTTGAATATCTTGTCAAGTTTTAATCCTCTTTGGACGGAGCCATAATTAGGTATAGCTAAATAAATAAACTACAACCCCTTATGATGGATCATGTGGCCAAGCAAATGACTGCACAAGAATTATTAAGACCTAAAGTCCCACCATAGCATTACACTCTAAGGTCCCCGATACTAATACCCTCATAATATAACTTCATGACTCGGTCTCAGGTTTACGTGTCCTCCCAAGTCTCCATCAATTCATTACACTACGGTGTTCTCCTATGAGCCCATAAAGGTGAAGTGTTGTGCAGTCGACGTTCGCACAACACCATCATAGAATCACATAAAAGATAAACTCTTGACAAAATACCAACACATGTCATATATAAATCAATGCCAATTCATCCTATGCCCTCAGGAACATACGGGAACTACTCACAACGTGCGAACATGATCATAATCAGTGGCATAAGTGGTACAACACAATCTGAAATTATAACTTCACCACCAAATAATGACAAGTACTCAATCACAAACATGAATAGTAGCACAAGACAAGTATCTAGGGTATAGCAACTCTCAAACTGCGAGGGGAACGGAGTGGATCACGGTGATGATGATGGTGATGGTGCTGGTCTTGATGGGGGTGATGATGTAGAGGCCTCCTCCCACGCCAAGGAGGAGAGGTGATGACGATGACGATGATTTCCCCCTTCTCCGGAGTTCCGGAGCAGCAGGATCTGACCCCCCTCGGAAGGGATCAGGAGTTTCGCCGCCGCCGCGACCTCGGATGGACTTGGAAAAATTAGGGCGTTACTTTTCGGGCGAGACGAAGGCGTCGATAAAAAGCCCCAGGCGAGGAGGTGCCCGAGGCCAGTTTGGGCTGGTCCCACGCGGCCAGGTACATGGGCCGCGTGGGCCACCCCCATTTGGCCCTCGTGGCTCTCCTCTCTTCGGTCTTCTTCCCTCTGCCTTTCTCCGATGAAAAACTGACGCAGTATTTTTCCTTTTATTATTTGAGGTCCTGTAGCTCCTGAAACATTAAAGACAAGAAAAAGGAGGTTTTCTGCCTCCCAGAAATTAAATACCAAAAATAGGACTTTGTATGAAAGTCCCCAAAATCATCTAAAACATGTAGAAACAATCATATAATCATGCAAATAACATTCTAGTATGATACTAAAAGTTATATAAATGATGATATAAAATGCACGTATCACACGACGCCGAGCAAATGGTCAAGACCTGCGAAGCTTGCCAATACTACGCGAAGAACATCAATCAGCCAGCTCAAGCACTGCAACCAATCCCAATATCCTGGCCGTTTGCAGTCTGGGGGCTAGACATCGTCGGCAAGGTGCCAAAGTCAGTTGGCGGACATGAATACCTCTTTGTGGCTATTGACAAGTTCACGAAGTGGGTTGAAGTAATGCCAGTACCACGCCAGACGGCCCAGGCCGCCATCAAGTTCATCGAGGGATCGTCTACCGCTTCGGAGTACCCAACAGAATCATCACGGATAATGGCACTCAGTTCACAAGTCGAGCCTTCCTCAGCTTCTGTGAAGAATTGGGCATCAAGGTGTGCTTTGCATCAGTGTCCTATCCGAGATGCAACGGTCAAGTGGAGCGAGCCAATGCGGAGGTCCTAAGAGGTCTGAAAACCAAAGCATTTGACAAGCTGGAAAACAAGGGGAGAAATTGGATTGATCACCTACCCAGCGTACTGTGGTCCATCAGAACAACTCCAAGCCGAGCCACCAAAGAAACACCTTTCTTCCTTGTCTATGGAGCTGAAGCTGTCCTACCAACAGAGCTAAGACACGGATCCCCCCGGGTACTCGCATATGATGAAGATGCCCAAGCTGAGCAAAGGATCGATGACATTAACATCCTGGAGGAAATGCGCTGTCGGGCGTCATTACGGTCTGCTCGATACCAGCAAGGGTTGCGCCGGTATCACAGCCGTCATGTTCGATCCCGGGAATTACAGCAGGGAGACCTGGTTCTCCGCAAGATGCAAAATCTTGAGGGCTTGAACAAGATGTCAAGCAAGTGGGAAGGACCCTACCGGGTTACTCATACACCGAGACCCGGAGCAGTCTATCTGGAAGACGAGAACGGCAGGCCGGAAGGCAACGCCTGGAACATCGGGAATCTCCGCAAGTTCTACCCCTAATTACGAACATGAATCGCCAAACGTCAAATCCGCTAAGCACGCCCAAGGGGCTAGTGTTCTGTAATAGGGTGTACGAAGTCATCACCAAGAAATAAAAAGATAAGTGTTTCAATTCCGTGAGCCTCAATTTATGTCGAGATGTGTGTTATCCGTAACAACCCCCAAGCAGGGGGCTGACATGGTGCCGGTGGCTGACGGGTCGAGCGCGAGTGGCCTATCAATAGGCACTGCCACCCGATCGTGCCGTACTGCCGCGGAAAGGGAGTGAACGGGCAGTGCTGTGTTTTAACGAACCTAAGCACAGAAATGCACATTCAACTTTGCTTGCGGGTTGCTCCGGATGAAACACTATCTCGACATGAAAAGAGGGTCCATTCTTTCCTACTGAAAGTTTGTTGTGTGCAGCGCCTTCCCGGGACAGGAGCTGACGGTGGAAAGCGGTTAAGGAGTTGGACACCCGGGAGGGACAAGATGGATCGAGGACGCGGCAGAAAAACAGCTAAGTCCTTGCATCAGCATCCTGCACTTAGGCATAACATCTCGCTCGGAGTCAATATACCATCGACCTGCGCATGCTTGACAGTTGATGAGAGCCTTTGCGGGGGTAATGCTACCACCCCAGCGAACGGTCCGTTTCCCTTTGGCCAAGTACCTGTGGACAGTGGAGTCAGACACCCGGAAGGTATAGCGCTCTTAGGGGTACCACTGCTGTGTGCGGAACAGTCAGGGTATCTGGCACCTAAGGGACCTCCTCTGCAACTTGACAGCGCGTTAGTGCAAGGGAAGATTTGGGACATGACCCCGGGAGTTGAGGCTAGGTTGCATTCATCTGAATTTAAATTCTGAATTACAATTCCGAATTACATTCAGCTGTGCAACTTCTTGATTACATAACAAGCCTATGCTACTAAGGCCAGTCCAGGGTCACTGGCTGTGCAGACTTGTCTTCTGTTCTGTTTTCGCCTGCCGGGTGAACTCCAGACTCCCGGGGACGCCTGGGATGAAGGAGGGCATTCGCGCAGGATCTTCAGGGGTCCCACGGGCCGGGGAACTTCCGGGCGAACCCCGGCACATGCTGGCTGCAGAGGAAGTGCACATGGTCCACGAACTTATCCATGATGTCCTCCTCATCCTGTACGAAGGACAGAGGTCGAGTCAAGGCGCAGGCTCTCCCCAAGGATCGTATTGCCAAAACCAAGGCAACTTTACCTTGAAGACATCGTCAAGGTCGCAGAGGAGGCAGATCAATCTCTGATTGCCTGCGGCCTCCTTCCACAGTTCCATCTTGATGGTGTCCTTCCGGGTCGCCAGCGCCACCGACGCTTCCATGGCGGCAGAACCGGCGATGTTCCCCACCGCGGGGAAAGCCAAGGAGACCCGAGGGCGGGGAACGACCTCGTCCTTTTCGGTGATTCGGGCTTCCGCCCTCGTGGGTACCTCCACCGCGCCTCGGAAAGTGGATTCCGACCGCCCTCGTGGGTACCTCCACCGCGCCTCGGAAAGTGGATTCCGCCGTCGACACGTCGGACAGGGACATCTCCTCCCCTCCAGACATTGCTCTGCGATCTATGGGGGAGAAGAGAAAGGAGCAAGGCGAGAAGATGTGTCAAGGGAGTTGGAGTCTGGAGGGCCTTTTATAGGCCTCCCATGCTCCACCTACCCCTTGGCGCTACGGCTGCCGCGTTAATGGGGCGCGTTTGGCGAAAAACCGCTCTCATTCGCATCAAGTACGACACGAAGGCCAAGAGACAAAAAGGAGAACAAGTTCTTCATTTCAAGATCTACAGCGGGGGCTAATTTTTACAGACAAAAAGATTGGCACCCGGCGCGCGAGGAGCACCTCCGTACAATGGAAGACGCTACTTCCAGAAGTACGTCGATGAGGCGGCCAAGAAGGAGGTCAAGGACATCTTCAGGACCGCTGACTTGAAGCTCCTCGCCCTCAGGGAAGCTAGCTCTCCTCGGCCTTGACGCTAGATGAGTTTTCCTCATCTTCGTCCTCGTCGAAGGAGCCGGAGCTGCTGCTGCTTTCACTCTCGGCGCAGCATTCCACGCGCCCTCCTGCAGCACCGAAGATCTTCACGACGAGTGTGGCGTCTCCGTCATACTTGCAGGCGAGGTATTGCCCCCGGGTCAGGCGGCGGGAGCGAGCGAATGACTTCCACCCCTGACCAAGGAGCATGGAGTCATCGATGGTGTACTCTACCGAGATCCAGGAGGGGCCGTTTGGACAACCTTCCACCTGCAGCCACAAGCCCGGAGGCCGGTTGTTCTCCATCGCCATCGCAAAGGAGTCCGGAAGGTCAATCCGGCTGCGGATCTTGCGGCGCAAATCCAGGATGAACTCGTAGGGCGCGAAGCTCGTGTGGATTGCAACCCGTGGGGACAGAGAAGGAGTTCTTCCGCATCTCACGGCTCCTCTGCCTCCACCACCTCGCTTCGCTCGCCCTCTTGAGGCGGCGTTTCCGCGGCCACCGGAGCTTCTCTCCGTCGGGGCCGAGGCTCGAGGACGTCCCACTCCTCTCTTTCCTCTCGCCATTGGAGCTGTTGGCCTAGGAAGGGAGAGATGGGTCAAGGAAGAAGAAGATGGGGACTTGCGAGGCGTTCGTCCGCTTTTATAGCGCGCAGGGTTTCTCTCTCCAACCGTCTTCACAGCTTCCCCGCAGCGGGAATCGAGGAGGCAAACTCAGTTATTGCCCCGAGCGGAATAACTCCAAGACCGTCACGACGATTGACGGACCGAAGCAAGGTGTCGGGTACCCACTTTGGCCAACTCTTTGGCCATAGCCCCGGCAGCAACTGAAGCAAGAGCCGCCGGGACCATGCCCGGGGGCTACTGTCGCAGCAGTGGGACATGGGGTTCCCCTGATGCTGCCAAAGTGGGTCCTCCGCTGGGGCCCACCAAGAAGATGGACAAGGCAAGGAGTCAAGTACAGCAGATGGGTTAGCCCATCTGCCTCAAGGACACCCGACAAGTTCGACAACAAGTCTCTGCGGCTAAGGACCAGGTGACCTTCTGGGTCACCCCCTCGCCCAGAGAACCAGGCAAGACACCTGCGGGTCCGTGCTCCCGGCAGGAGGCCAGGCGCGCCCCCGGGTATCCATCCGTACCATCGAGAGGATAAGATCGCCAGCTCGCCGGAAGCTGGTGGAAGACTTGGGCACCAAGATGAAGGCCGCGCCCTGGTGACGTTGCCACGAGCGTAGTTGGTGGGGCGGACAGGCTTTGTCCGTCCCACCTTTTCCAAGGGCGGACGACCGCGCCGCCCTCCTCAGAACGCTTGGAGGAGAGAGTGCCACGTCTCCTCCAAGGACCGCCGAGGGGTTTTTCCCGCCAAGACCCCTCGCACCTCTCGCGTGCCCATGTCGGATCCCCTTATCCTATAAAAGGAGGACCATGGCACCGGGAGAAGGGAAGAACAAAACGAAAGGGACAGAACAAGATGAGACGAGATAGAAGCAAGCTAGAGCTCAGGCAAGACTAGTCTAGGGTTCGGAAGGTAGAGAGAGAGGTGATCTCCCCAGGGCAGGATCTGCTCTTCGTCTACCTCCGGCCGAATCTCTGCCGGGTTCACCCCAGAACACCCTTGTACACCACACCATGATGAACCTCTCAATCCAGAGATGCAGGAGTAGGGCTTTTAGCCTCCGGGCGGCCTGAACCTGGGTAACTCCGTGCGTACTGCTGTGTTGTTCGATCTCTCCCTCTCGACGAAGAACTTGGCGTCCTTGCTCCCGGGTAAGGCGTCTTCCAGCCTCCTTCGCGCCCCGTGCCGAACCTAAAAAGGGGGTATCATCTACTCCCGGTGTCCGTCACCCGAGACATGACATAAGGATTTGAAGAAAAAAAAACTCTGACAATATACATGCTCGTCCAGTGCCATGTATTATTGCAGAGTGCTGGCACTTGTGAGTATCATTTCGTTCTCACGTACTCCCTCCGTTCCAAAAAGTATGACTTCCATGTGTCTACATGCGAACGTATCTAGACATGTTACATGTATAAATACGTTCACATGCACACAAATGGAAGTTATCCTTTTTAGAACGGAGGGAGTATCTATGTATAGTAATCACATCCGCATGGATCACTCGACTTTATACCTTTCAAATATATCGTGTCCATTATGTTTGCTTTTCAAATTCATAAGTATTAATCATATTGCGTTAAAGTAATTTTTTGAGATTTATTCATGGCCGACAAGTAGAAGTCAGGCCAAATGTGAGGGTAGAAGGTATTATAAACGATAATCACTTTGAAGGAAATATGGCCAGGTTCATATGATAAAGTGGAAACACATATTAGCAAAATAAAATGACTATTTAACGACTTCCGGTGGGTTTGTCGATATAACATATATAGATAGATTTAGCCTAACATCTTGATGATTTTTAAAAACTAAGCTCTCTGTATTGTTTCTATACTACTATTAAAAGAGCAAACTTGTGTTGATACATTGAATCTGAGCCCTTCAATATTTGGCCAACGGTCCAGATCACTCCAATGTTTGACAACTCAACATAAATCCACTTTTGCCCGTTTTACCCTCCCACCAAATCACATAATACTGCTAATGCCATCGTACCGGTTCGTTTTATTTCAACTTTGTGGTAATTACAGGAGTTGCCATTGTTAATAGATCCAACTCGTGCGTGCAGGCCTATATCTGTCGTGATACGTTGCAGCCGGACGCGACGAGCTCGCTCCATAGCTTCTTGGCCCACGGCCGGACTCGAAAGCGGCCAGCTCGTGGCGGAGCTTCTCGGCCACGGCCGGGTGCCATATAGCGATCCCATCCCCATGGAAGCCACCGCCGCCACCATCCTCCTGGCACAAACCACCACCTCGCCGGTCTATTTCCGATCGCTGCGTGCCGCGCGTCGTCGCGGAGGAGAGGCTGTTGTCAGTTGCGGCGCCCTCGACGAGCGACTACGTGGTGCCGCTGGACGTCGCGCCATCGGGGATCACGCGCCCGCTCGTCGGGATCCCCCGCGACGGCCGCGACCTCAACAAGCGCGTCCCTGACACCATCGTCCTCCCCGCCTCGGCGCCTCCCACGGCGTCTCAGCCTCCGAACCCGTCGTCCCATGGTACCCTTTTTCTCCACCCCGATCGCTGTGATGTGTTTGTTTGCTCGAGATCCAGTTTAAGTCTGAACCGTCGCAGAGAGATCTTGCCGAAATTCAGGCTGATCTACCAGCACACGATCCTCGCACTGATCGTTAACCTTAACTGAAGCATTCTCCGTCAAATGTCTGTTTGCTTGTTCCGATTGCTCATGTATGCTTTGTTTCTGCTGCAGGTACCATGCTAACAGGATGCTCAGCTTTTATGCCCCAGGTGAACATCTCCCGTTGCTCAGCTCTAAAGCTGCTCCGAAAGCATCGTTCTAATTTGGGTCAGTCGATCGATGCTCATTGCTGCGGCTTCAGTTTGTTCATGATTACTAGAGTCATCATGCGGCCAAGCCAGCGATCGGCGGCCGCCCGTTGAGGGTTTCTGCATGAGCCAATGCGGCATGTCAGAGTTCACGTACAGTACACGTATTTATACGTGACACGTTATCATGACATCAGCATGATGTTGTTGCAGTCGTATGGAAAGTTCAGTAGTTTTACCTTGCACAAAAAACAAAATCACGTAGTTTCTGACTTGAGTTAGTACCTGTTGCAATCCTGTACGGCAAGATGTTACACATATGAACACGCAATGGATATATAGTCGTTGTAGATGTCTCAAAAATATTTCCTTTGCTTGACGAGATTGTATATGATTTGGCTCCACTTTTTCAATTTTATTCGTTAGAGACAAGCGCTTGTGCATGATTTATTAGGATTCATCATGGCTTGTGATATTGCAAGAAATATTTTCTTCGCTTCAATGAGATTTGGCGATGAGCAGTCCACGACTCTACACTCATACTCTCCTGTGCCGGCGTGATACCGGAAGTGCTCCTCCTTCCTTGCCCGTCGGCGTAGCTTCGACGAGCGACACGTGAAGCCTAGGCCGAGGGCATTTTCCGCGACAACATCGATGAGGATGACAACCCCTTGATGCCTGTTGCCTGCTCCGTGCGCTCTTTATCTTCCCCTCTACATGCAGGTGATGATGCCGGAGGCGGTGCCACGCCGAAGGTCGTGCTGAAGGATACAAATTGGACATTAAGGATATAACATAATTTATACTAAGAATACGCCCAAAAAGTATGCCTTCATCGCGGGGCACCAGTTATGTAGGCTTTGGTGTTTGATTTGTGTGCTCTGTGATGCTTAATAAGTATCGTTCTCTTTGTAATACTAGCAGACATGCCCGTGCACGCACGGAAGAGAGAGAAATTGCGTCATGCAGGCGCACAAACCTATTCCACAAAAGAAATAACACGACATATTCACAAAATAAAATCTTGTATAAATGTTATACGAAAATGTGTACCGTCAATTCATCATAACTAACTTTTGCACTTCCAATTTAAGAACACGCATTAATTTGGAGATCATCTCTAACTATTCTCTTTATATCTTTTGCTATAGGTTAAGAATATTTTTTGTCATTTCACTTTATGAATGACTAAACAATATAAAATAATTGTTCCCTTTAAAAAAAATTGAACTAACAATTGTGGGCGAACTACAAGCATAATACCATCATGCTACACCAACGTCCCAGAGATGTAAACATGGTTGATAAAATTCCTCTCAACCATCCTCTTTCTCCTCGAAACAGTGTAACAATAAGTCAATAATCCAGTACACAATAAACCATTTTATAGAATCATAAGCTTTGTTATTATGCAAGGCGATAATGTTATATGATCCCATAAAAACGTAAAATCACACATGAAAAAGAAAACATGGCAACATTATATTGCACCCGGCCGTGACCTGGTTGAAGTCATCTCTTGCCACACATTGGCAACTTATATGACAAAAAAATGTAGTCATATACTTCTACTCTTGCAGCACAAAAGGTAAATAGCACAAAGGAAAACCTGCTCGATGTAGTGCAGGGTAAATTAGTACTCTGGAATACAAAAGATGGATGTAATATGAAAATCGATAAACTAAGGATTTATAATGAGAAATTTCCTCCAAAGTGACCCCGTCTTGTACAGCAAGATGAAACTGGACAACTTGAGAAACGTCAGAAATATTTCCTAGCACACCTACACCTGAAGAAAACACACATGACATAAATAATACACATGCAAAGTGGTGAGATTACATATATGCAATAATTATGTTTCTAGCAGGTCATCCTACTTTTGAACAATTAATCTTGTGAACCGAATATGCACTGATATGTTTACTGAAATCAAGATAGCAGCGCCTCCACTCACGTCTCTGCAGCTCTCGCATTTACTCTGACGACAAGTGCCGCCGTCGTACCTGCTCGCCATGGGCGTGCGTCGCGCCTGCTCCACGGTGAGCACGCGGCCGCCATCGTGCCACCTCTGCCGTGGGCGCGCGGCTCCGCCGCCGTGCCTGCTGCCCCTGCTCCTCCAAGGGTGCGCGGCCACTTTCGTGGTGCCTGCTCCATCATGGGTCCGCGTCCGCCGTCGCTGTTCCAGCTCCGCCAAGCGCGCGTGATTGCCTCACCGTGCCTGCCCTGACCCTACTCCGGCATGCGTGTAACTGCTGCGCCGACTTCACGATGTGTGTCGCCGCCGTCCAACGCCGCAGCTGTGTCCTGCAACTCCCGCCAATGAGGGTGCTCACCACGTTGTCCCCCAATCATCAAACACAAAAGTGAATAACTGAATACGACATGCAAACCAGTACTGAATCCGCAGGTCAGTTACAATCAAACACAAGAGAAGGAGCTAAAAATTTGACCACAAGGAGAGGCGGGGCTCTGACTTTGCGGCGATGGATGTGCGTAATCCGGCGGCAGCAGAAGCGTGGCGTGTGGCTCTGTGGGCCTGAGCTTTGGCGCAGGCGGGGACTGGGGCGCGAGGACGGTCGCGGGCGTCGGTGGGCGGCTGCTGACGGGCGAGGTACCTAGGGAGAGGCGAAGCCAGGGAGGTGCAAAGGAGGACTGAGTTGGAGAGGATGGGGGAGGTGATCTCCTAGCAGCATGCTCGATGTTACGGGGAATCTACGAAGGCAAGGCTGAAGCCTCCTGCTGGAGCCTGCGCTGAGCACGAAGGGAGATCTGGGAGGGGCACCGGCGGGGAAGGTGAAGGTCTGGGCGGCGACGGCGGGGAAGATCCATGGGAGGAGACGGAAGGAACTTTTGTTTTAGCGGTGGCAATGGATGTAATTTTCAGGACAACGAAAAGATGTGTTGAGTTGTCAAACATTGGAGCGATCTGAGTTGTTGATCAAATATTGAACAGCCATGATTTAATGTATCAACACATGTTTGCTCTTTTAATAATAGTATAGATAAATTCTAGAACCGATACAAAAGTGTAAAAGAAGTAATACATGTAGAAATTAGTATTTTCTTTACTACATAAATTGTCCTTCTAATTATGAATACGTGTGTTACACGTACATGCCAACTAGTAAATATTAAAAAGAAGCTAAATAAATCTGGAAATATGCAGGACACAATTTGCCACGCTGGGATTAACATGAGCCTACTCTGGAAGCTTCAGGTGTTATCGCGACTCTTCTGTACCCAACTAGTGCCGGCCCTCGTGTCAAAAAAAAAAAAAAAATAGTGCCGGCCCAACACAACGAATGAATTCCAGTGCCGTCTGGTCCTTTCCTGAAGATGATGGAATTCTCGAGATACATACTCCCGAAACTACTCTTGCTCACCTTCTATAAATTCTCCCCCTCTCCGTCGAGAGGACCCAACGAAGTCTGAAGAATCGATCAAAAAGCTCTTGTGAATCGCTCACCCTTCCACTTCCGACACCAACCAAATCATCTATTCCGCCGACCAGCAGCTCGAGTCCCCACCAATCAGACCGACAATGTCGCTGATCCGCCGCAGCAACGTGTTCGACCCCTTCTCGCTCGACCTCTTCGACCCATTCGACGGCTTCCCCTTCGGCTCCGGCAGCAGCAGTGGCGGCAGCCTCGTCCCGCGCACTTCCTCTGACACGGCGGCCTTCGCCGGGGCACGCATCGACTGGAAGGAGACCCCCGAGGCGCACGTGTTCAAGGCGGACGTGCCAGGGCTGAAGAAGGAGGAGGTGAAGGTTGAGGTGGAGGACGGCAACATCCTGCAGATCAGCGGCGAGAGGAACAAGGACCATGAGGAGAAGAACGACACCTGGCACCGGGTGGAGCGCAGCAGCGGCAAGTTCCTGCGTAGGTTCAGGCTGCCGGACAACGCCAAGGCGGAGCAGGTGAATGCGTCCATGGAGAACGGCGTGCTCACAGTCACCGTGCCCAAGGAGGAGGTCAAGAAGCCAGAGGTCAAGTCCATCCAGATCTCCGGCTAGAGGTCTTCGTGGCCTGGTACGCCGAGGTGCAGAGACGCGCAACTGAGTTTGTTCTTTGGTTTGATCTCCTGGTAGAAAATAATCTGGGCGAGTGCGTCCGTCAGTCAGGTGTAGTGTGTAATATGGTCTGAAGCTTTTTTTTCTTCCGGTGTCCCGAGTCCAAGTTCTGATTTGTTGTTCATCAGCGTCCTCTGTACTCGGACGCTGACGATGTTGCTGTGTTGTTAGGATGTGTTCGGTTTGAGAACCAAATGGAATGGAATGTCATGATTCCATTCCCAGGAACGGGTCGATTCCATTCCCATGTTTGGTTCTAGAATTATGTGGAATGAGATGATTCCATTTTAGTGTTCGGTTGGAGAGATGGAACTGGAAGGCAATGGACGAGGCGTCGTCGTCGCGGAACGGCTTGCGGCCGGCGGCGAGCACAAAGAGGACGAGGCGCCGTCGTAGCCCCGGCGACGAGGCCGAAGAAGCTGAGGAGGTAGATGAGGGATGCGACGAAGCCGCAGATGGCGAAGATCTCAGATGGCGAAGATCTCGGTGAGGCCGACGACGTGGAGCGGCGTGGAGTTGCGGATCTTCTCCCGCCAGCGGCGCATGAGGTAGGCGAGCGAGGCGGCGAAGAGCGCCGAGAAGATGAGGTTGGTGTGACGGATCGGCAGCGGCAGCGCGTCCCCGGCCTGCACGGCCTGCTGCTCCCCGCTGCCTCAATCCCACCGGCAGCGGCGAGCCGGCGACGGCTCCCGGCGGCGGCGCACGGCCTGCTGCTCCCCGCTGCCCCAATCCCACCGGCAGCGGCGAGCCGGCGACGGCTCCCGGCGGCGGCGCACGGCTTGCTGCTCTCCGCTGCCCCAATCCCACCGGCAGCCGGCGATCTGGTTCGACAGCAGCGGGGTGAGGATAGGGACGACGGGGTGAGAGGAGAGATCGTGAGAGGAGAGATCGACGGGGTGAGTTTCCTTCTTTTTTTTCTCGCTCGGAACGATGTGATTCCGCCGATTTGGTGGAACTGGCCGATTCCGCATATCAAGCGAATATTCCATTCGGAGGCATGGGTTGGTTCTCGTTCGCTTCGCTACCGAACGCGAGGATGAGGTTCAGGTGCAGGTCCAACCCGTTTCATTCCACTCCATGACACCAACCGAACACACCTGAGCGTCTGTAGTCTGTACTAGATGCTGGTCTCATGGAACTACTAGTACTAGCAGTTGCTAGTTGGTGTTTTCCCGCAAAAAAAAAAAAGTTGCTAGTTGATGTTTACTAAATTTAATAATTTGCTAATTTGGTTGGCCGATGCGGATGAGATTGTAAAAGCTAATCCTAAGCATAAGTAACGGGCGCACGGCTTCTTCTAACCATTTCTCAATATCTAAAATTTTAAAGTTTCAAAAATATCCAAAAGAATTTGTGGGTAAGTTGTGTTTACGACTTCTAGAAATTACAGAACCAAATTCGAAATATCTGCATAGACACAAAACAAAACATATCCAACATGAACGAAAAGACAACACAAAATGATACTATTCACTTAGCATTTTGTCTTTATTGTTCTTTGTGTGTATTTTTAATTTGGTTCCAAAACATTTAAGGAATATAAACACACATTTTGTGACATCCACTATTTTTTCGGATTTTTTTTATACTTATAAAATTAAATTAAATTTTGAAGAGTGATATCATGATATCATCGAAGGCATGAGATCTCTAGATAGCTTCCCCTCCTCATGTCAGCATTGCCATTCACCGAAGCTCACTAGTACTCCCTCCATTCATATTTATAAAACGCACGAACTTTTCGAGATTTACGTTGACAAAGAATTTGCAATGATTATTTGATACTAGCAAATATCGTCGTGTGTTGCTGCGGGAATAAAAAATGGTCGAACAAAGTTGGCATAATCCAAAATTTTAGGGTGTGTTCGGTTGAAGAATAAGCTAGAATGGAATGGGTCCGACCCGTCCCTAGAGCTGATTCCCGTGTTCGGTAGCAAACTAGAATCAGAACCTACTCGTTCGCAAGAACGGAATATTCGCGCAGATGCCGAACGTGGTCGTTTCTCCGATTCGGAGGAATCACCTGGTTCCGAGCGTGTCAAGGAAAAAAAAAGTCAAACAATCACGTCGTCTCCCATCTCACCCCTCACCCTCGTCTCTCCTCTCCCCATCTGGCCGGGCGGAGCAAGGTCGCCGGCGATGCGCCGTCTCCGTCGCCTCTCCCTCCACCTCCTCCAGCCCTCCAGACGCCCGTGGAGCTCCCCACGGCCGCGCACCGCGACCTCTGCTTCCGGCAGATGTCCGCGCTGGTGCGGGAGGCCGGGGTGCGGCTCGGGGACGCGAGGCGGGCGCGACAGTGCGGGCGGAGGCCGGAGGTTGTCGGGCGCGGCGGGCGCCGGGAGGCGCGAGGTCGCCGACGCGGGCGGGGGCCGGACTGGCGCCCTGGCGCACGGCCTCCACCACCGCGCGGTCACCACCACCGAGGGGCTCGGGAACAGCCGGATGCCGACGCCGCGGGCCCGCCGCCTCCGTGAGAGGGCTTCTCGAGGCTCACGTCCGCCGAGGCGGAGCGCGCCGTCGCCGGTAACCTCTGCCGCTGCACCGGGTACCGCCCCATCGCCGACGCCTGCAAGAGCTTCGCCCTGGCGCACGGCCTCCACCAGCCGCACGACGGCCAACGGCGCGGCGGCCAGCGGCGCGGCGGCCAGCCAGCCAACCGGAGGTCAGCCGGGGCGGAGCCCTCCCGGAGCGGCGGCCAGCCAGCCGGAGGTCAACGCCGTCCTCTCCCCTTAATTGAGTGTTTAGGGAATGTTTAAATTAATTGGACATTTAGATTAATTTAGACTCTAATTAATTGAATATTTACACTAATTTGTTTCGGTTCCATTCCATCTTCTTCAATCAACCGAACAGGGGAATGGAATTTGTTGGGATGAAGTAGAATGGAATGGAATGGAATGGTTCCATTCCATTCCACTTCATCCAACAACCGAACACACCCTTACTTCAAAATTGATTGACGCATGTAGAATAATATTTTTTTTTGAACCAGATGAGAATCAAATTAATATAAAAAAAAGCTCTGGCACGGTTTTTTTTTAAATGAAGGAGTCCCAACCTCTGCATCGAGTGATGCATATGGCTTTTTATTATCATAAAAGCAGTGTGCCATGTATGCCGGGAGAAAATATCCTGTGCCACCGACAGGAACCGAGTCCAGCCAGTAACCATAAGATCATGCTGGTCTGAAGGAAGCACTAACGCCCATAACTAGATCCAATGCACCGTCATATTGATAACCTGCAAGACATGAAAACTCTTTGATTTGTTAAAAACCAATATATTTCGGCAGTTCCAAATAGACCAACAGATAGTTGAGACGTCAATACGAATTCTAGTCTTGGTCTTTTTATCAATTCCATTCAACCAATTCTCAAACATATTAGAAACATTGGACGGAGGAGGAATATTATAAATACAAAAAACAACATACCAAATCAATTGAGCAAAGGGGCAAGATATAAACAAATGTTCCATTGTCTCTTCACAACCACAGAAGAACAGTTAGTACACCCCTGCCACTTGCTCTTAGCAAGGTTATCTTTAGTAAGCAACACTTTTCTATTCAGGAACCACATGAACACTTTTATCTTAAGTGGTATTTTTAATTTTCAAAGGTAAGTTCTCAAGTATCTAGCATGTCCATTCATCAAATCCTCATACATAGATTTAACTAAGAAAATACCGTTTCTTGTGAGTTTTCAAACAAAGAGATCTGGCTTATCTGTCAACTGAATATCCATCAATCTAAAGCATAATTGAGACCATGCGTCTCATCTATCGCCAAGAAGAGCTCTCCTAAAAGTCATATTTAAAGGAGGAGCACCATTGAAAACATCATGCACAGTAACATTTTTACGCTGAGCAATGTTATATAATAATGGATATTGTTAATTTAATGGAGAGTAACCCAACCAAGTGTCCTCTCGAAACCTAATTGTTTCCCAATTACCGATCTTGAAAAACCTTTGTTAAAAAACTCCTCTTTAACCCGCATGAGGCCTTTCCAGAAGGGGGAATTAGTCGGATTAGCCTCAGCTTGTGATAGCGTTTTGCTATGAAGGTATTTATTGTGCAACAATTCTTGCCACATCCCTTCTTCATTCAAGACTTTAAACAACCATTTACTAAGTAAACACTGATTTTTTAACTCAAGTACCTCGATTCTGAGCCCCCCCCCCCCCCCGAGTCTTTTGGCCGGCAAACAATATTCCACTTTGTTAAACGATATTTACATTTGTTCTCATCGATTGGCCAAAAAAAACGTGATCGAAAGAATTCTAGTCTTTTCCTTACCCCTTTGGGTATTTCTAAGAAAGACAACATAAACATCGGTAAGCTTGTTAAGACTGAATTAACTAGAACTAGTCGGTCCCCATAAGAGAGTAAACTTGCCTTTCCAGCAACCTAATTTGCCTTCGAAACGACATTCCACTGGGTTCCATTCAGAATTTTGAATATAGTCAACTAGATGTAGTTAACCTCTTGTATATTTGTACTAGAGTGTGATGTTTGTACGAATTGCGCACCAGGCATTTGTAATTTTCATCTAGGAAAATCTGATCTAGTATTTTTGGATCTGTTTGGATTGACTATTTGTTTCATATGAGTTTATCTTCAAATCTAACCCGTACACGGATGTGTTTAGTTCATATGCTAAATGCATCATCTTTTTCTGCCTTTTAATACATGTTGAGGCACGTTTTAAACTAATTGAGGCACTTTAAAGTGCCTTTGATCAATGTACGTGATGTGACGTGAACCTCCTTCCGAACTCACTACAAAGTTTTAATTTGTTTATAAAAAACACAAATCTCGATATGTTTGAGCTAGTTCACCAAATTATTTTCTTTAAAACATGCCCATTATTGTATATGTTTGAAAAGTAAACTGTTTTTCGAGTACTGAAACTATTGTGGCAATAAATAACTTTATCCACATCCCAATACTATGTGCAACTAAGTAGCAAATTGACAAAGTCATGCCAAGTCAAAGCAGCCCAATCAGCAAGTTATGGCCAGTCAAGGAATTTTTAGTATTTACCATGTACACACACCCCTATTTTGTTGATTTAACTAGGATCCCAAAAATAAAAAGGAGAAAAGTCAAATTGGGGAAGTGGCCATTTTGGCCAGAAATATGTTTACTAGGAGTAGTAAAAATCTTCCATACAAAAAGCAGGCACCTCGGAGTCAAGAGAAGGAAGAAATTTGCGCGACGAACTTCCCTGGTAATTTTGTTGAGTATTTTTCCAATCATTTTTCCAATCATGATACACTACATCAAATTCTCATTCTGAAGCGGGTGCCTAGCCCTGGAAGGATGGACGGGATCAAACCTATTTGAATTGGAGAACATTTTGTAACACTTTATTTTGAGTGGGCACAGATCCTTCTCCAGAGTACGAGTAAGCCAATATTAATGTTAGTTTTGAGCCCTCGATTCAGATCTGGTCGAGAAATGAATGCCCAATGCAAATCGATGTACCGAGCCCATACATATTTACCTTAGTGATGGCCATTGTGTGTTTGACACTTTGGAGGCTAAAGGTGAGTCGAAGTTGCCAGGCCGCTAGCTCGATAGTGATGAAGATGTTGTTGTGCCGACATCGTGCGGTCCCCGTTGGTGCATGTTCGGTTTGGGTCATGTTTGTTGCCTTAGCTTTTGTTAAGATGACAATGCTTGAGACCCGGTTTCTTAGCTTGTTGTTCTCGCCCGATTTTTCTGAATTAACCAAGAAAATGGCCATTGTGTGTTTGACACTTTGGAGGTTAAAGGTGAGTCGATGTTGCCAGGGCGCTAGCTAGATGGTGATGAAGATGTTGTTGTGCCGACATTGTGCATTCTCCATTGGTGCTTGTTCGATATGAGTCGTATTTGTTGCCTTAGTTTGATAGACCGATAATGCTTGAGACCCGGTTTTAAGCTTGTTGTTCTCGACCGGTTTTGCCAAATTAACCAGGAAAATCTTTCAAACAACTACCTGCACTTGGTTGGCACAAAAATGAGGTTGTAACAATTATTTCGGCACGTGAAGACATAATTACGCAAGTATGAAAATAGGAAACGAAGGGAAATTAGAAGCCAAACGGCCCATTTGGCCCATGGGAGGGAGTCTAGGGCTCCACTCTTTCGTGGTTTTCCCTTCATTTTAGTCATCTCTTTATCGTAGTGTTATCCCCTCCTGCCGCCGCTGACGCCTTCCTTCTTCTCGTCGTCTCCTTCCTTTGTCTCTTTGTTGGTACCTCTTTTGCCCCATCATCCTCTCTCCTGTTCCTCTATCAGTACCTCGGTGCGCCCTTCTTCTCCATGCTTCCCTTTCCTAGCTCCTCTCTGCTTTCTCTCCTCCCTCCTTATCCTAACACTCTACCTTTGTCAAACAGTATCTCCCATGGAGGCAGAAATGAATGTACCAACATTGAGACAAAATGTAGAGGCGACACAGTCGGATGGGGATCTAGAACCTCCGTTAAATGCGGGTGCAATAAAGTGGTACATACATTGGATCGTAAGTAGCTCTATATCATTATATATTTTGGAGTGAGGAAAGTTGTGTGGTAATAACATCTGCTTTCATACATATCTCCACATTCTAGATTATGAAGTTATTAGATTATAGCATGAGCATGCTCCCACTTAATTGTTGCCATACAAGGCCTATACATGCTTTGTCATGATCTTGCCATACAAGGTAATTTTGTTGAGTAGTTTTCCAATCATGATAGACTGCATCAAGTGTCAACCTTGAGCCCATACATTTTTGCATTAGAGATGGCCATTGTGTGTTGACACTTTGGAGGCTTGAGTCGAAGTTGCTAGGCCGCTAGCTCGATGGTGATGAAGATGTTGTTGTGCCGACATTGTGCGGTCTCCATTGCTGCATGTTCGGTTTGGGTCGTGTTTGTTGCCTTAGCTTGATAGACCGAAAATGCTTGATACCCGGTTTCTAAGCTTGTTGTTCTCGTCCGGCTTTCTCGAATTAACCAGGAAAATCATTCTAACAACTACATGCACTTGGTTGGCACAAAAATGAGGTTGTAAAAATTATTTCAGCACATGAAGACAGAATTTTAACAATATGAAAATATAAAATGAAGGAAAATAAGAAGCCAAATGGCCCATTTGGCCCATGGGAGGGAGTCTAGGGCTCCACTCTTTTGTGGTTTTCCTTTCCCTTACTCTTAGTCATCTCCTCGTCATTTTGTCCCCTCTTTTCGCTGCCGTCTTCCTTCGTGTCATCGTCTCCTTCATTTGTCTCTCTGTTGGTACCTCTTTGACCCCATCGTCCTTTCAAACATCTCCTCTGCATTTGCTAGTAAATGCAGAGTGCAATAAAGTGGTACATACATTGGATCGTAAGTAGCTCTTTATTATTATATATTATTAAATGAGGATAGTCGTGTTGTGAAAACATCTCCTTTCACAAATATCTCCACATTCTAGGTTACGAAGTTTTTAGATTATAGAATGAGCATCCTCGCACTTAATTGTTGCCATACAAGGCCTATACAATCTTTGGCATGGTTTTGCCATACAAGGTAACTTTGTTGAGTAGTTTTCCAATAATGATAGACTACATCAAAGGCCAGCCTTGAGCCCATACATTTTTGCCTTCGTGATGGCCATTGTGTGTTTGACACTTTGGAGGTTAAAGGCGAGGTGGAATTGCCAGTCCGCTAGCTCGATGGTGATGAAGATGTTGTGACGTGACGACATCGTGCGGTGTCCATTGGTGCATGCTCAGGTTGGATCGTGTTTGTTGCCTTAGCTTTTGATAGGGTGACAATGCTTGAGACGTTTCTAAGCTTATTGTTCTCGCCCGGTTTTCCCCAATTAATCAGGAAAATCCTTCTAACAACTTCCTTCACTTGGTTGGCACATAATGAGGTTGTAACAATTTTTCGACAGGTGAAGACATAATTATGCAAATATGGAAAAAGGAAATGAAGGAAAATAAGAAGCCAAACGGTCCATTTGGCCCGTGGGAGGGAGTCTAGGGTTCCACTCTTTTGTGTTTTTTCTTTCCCTTCCTCGTAGTCATCTCTTTATAGTTTATTTTTGCCCCTTCTTGCTGCCTTCCTTCTTGTCGTCGTCCCCTTTTTTGTCTCTCTGTTGGTACCTCTTTGGCCCTATCGTCCTCTCTCCCGTCCCACTCTCGGTAGCTCAGTGCACCCTTCTTCTCCCTCCTTCCCTTAATTTTCTAGCTCCATCTATGATTTCTCTCCCTCCTCCTCATCCTAACACTCTACCTCTGTCAAACAGTATCTCCCATGGAGGCAGAAATTAATGTCCCAACACTGAGCCAAAATGTAGAGGCGACACGGTCGGATGGGGATCTAGAACTTCCGGTGAATGCGGAGTGCAATAAAGTGGTACATACATTGAATCGTAAGTAGGTCTTTCTCATAATACATTATGGAGTGAGGATACTTGTGTGGTGAAAACATTACTAACTATATCAAAGCTAGGCAGAATCGCGAGCTGAGAGCGATCGTGCACTGTAGCTTAGCTACAGTCGCTCGGCGATCGGACGATCCACAGAAGACGTCCGTGATGGATTTGAAAACAAACCCCTCTCCAAACGATTAATCAACCCGCAATCCACGAAAACGCGAGGCGAGAGACCGATTCGCAAATTGCGAAAATGACACGGACGAAATGCAAAACTTCCCTCACACCCCCTCCCTCCTTCTCTTCCCGTGCGACGCGGAGTCGCCGCCGCCGGCCGCCGCGCTCAATGCCGCCGTGTCCGGCCTCCCCAGAACTATCAAAGACCATCTCGAGCTTCGCCGTCCACCTCTCTCCCTCCCCGTCGAGTATCTCATGCGTGAATCGGGCGAATCGCGCCGCCGCCGTCCGCTGCCAAACTTGCTCGCCGGCGTAGCTCCGGTGCCGTGTCGACGCGTTCCTACCATGCGGCAGGGCACGCCGGGCGGCATGGGAAAGCACGAGGGCGCCCCGGCCGGCCGCAACAACCTGGGCTGCCCACGTCTCTGCTCGTGGGACAAAACCAGTAGGCGAAACCCTAGCCAATCGCGCTCATCTCTCCTCTCCCAATCCCCGTTCTCCTCCTCCAGCTCGTGCGCTTCCCCAACTCCCCTTCCCTCTCTGCTACAGGAGATGGCGGCGGCAGCGAATCGGGCGCTCACAGAGGCGAAGATAGCCGGATCCCTGGCCGGGCTGGGCGGCGGCGGCCGGGCTAGGCAGGTCGCCGGTGGCCGGCTGGTGCTGGGGGCAGCAGCGCTGGACCCGTACTGCTCCTTCTTCACTCCGGGCGATTCTCCACGACCTCCCTCACCATCAAGCACCACGAAGACGCTGTCGCCCCTCCCCCTCCTCCTCCAGCTCCTCCCCAAGCTCCATGGCTTCACCGGCTACCAAGGTACCATCTCCTCCCTCTCCCTCTCCACGTCTCTCAGCTGTAGTATTTTTTGATCTGCTTGCTACTGGGATTGATGTGCTCGATCTGGTCAACTGATCAATTGGATACTTAGTGCGTTGTGCTTGATCTACTGCAAGGTAGTAGGATGGTTGTGCTTGATCTGCTGCTAATTAGAATTAGTGGGATGGTTGTACTAGGATGGTTGTGCTACTGGGATGGTTATGCTTGATTAGTATGTCGTGCTGCATCTACTGCTAATTTAGTTAAAACAACACCACCACTAGAGTTTCAGTCACATAGCAATCTAGCCATAGCAGCTAATCACCCCGGGGTCTGTGGCCGTGTTCGCCTGAATCTTTTTTCCTCTTCTGTAAACCAGTAGTGGGTACTCGACATCTACACTATTTATGCTACTGGTCCAATCAGTTGTTAGTAACTTGCTTGCTAAACATTATATTTGCAGGTTATGCTTCACACGGTCGGCCTGGAGCTGCAAGTGGTGGACAAGAGCAGACTCACTATCTCGCTTGAAGAGAATGAGTCTGTTGTTCTCACCCGTCATCAGGGCCAGGAAGCCTCCTCCAAACTGCTGCCCATCAACTTCTCTGGACTCGCCGAGGTAAGACCTCTCATACTATCTCCATGAATATTGCACTGTCTGCATCTACTTGCGTGGCGGTTGATACCAATTGCTACTCATATTTACACACTCATGTAAGTAAGAGCTATCATCTGCTTTTTTGCAGGATATGAAGCCAGGGGACACAATATTTGTTGGGCAAACTACTCCGCTGTGAGCTGCCATGATATTGTTTAACCTGTGGTGTATGTCCCTTTCCCATATTTTTGTATTTATTTGAAGTAAACCACATAAATTGCTTTGATTCACGTGGTCATTTGCTTCATTTGTTTTTCTTTCAGAAAGAGAATTGCTTCATTTGTTTTTTCTTTCACAAAGAGAATTGCTTCATTTGTTTGTTCAGGAGGAGAGATATCCTTTTTTAGATGAGTTCTGCATTTAAGTTGTGTAACTTACGTCGGAGTTGTAATCTCTGAATTTTGAGATGGAGTCTAGAGATTTTGCATCTGCTTCCTCTTCCAAAGATTGACCAAGACTTCTAAACTCAGTCTGCATATTTTACGCTCCAGCTTGGTTTGCTAGAAATCTCACAAAAATCGACTGGACCCCTGAAATCGCTGATTTTGTGGCCGCCTTAGGTATATATTTTTTCCTGTTTAATAATTTTTCCTTTGCTAGCTGCATAATGTAGTATAGCTTCGGATTGCTTGGTTTGATGGAGCTTTAGTATTTCTGTTATGTGGTGAGGGTGGGAAGATGCAGATAAGTGGATTGTATTTATAGAGTATTCATGGAGAAGATATATCTGTATAATTGGGCAACATCCTCACTGAATATCAAAGAGACATTGGTAGTAGAGTTCTGTGCTATTATGTTCTGGTTGTTAAAAAGACTTATAGTACATATTAGAAATAATGGTCCCATAAGTGTCTGACACACTGGCTTTATATCTCCATTTTATCCACATGTGTTTTTAATAGTGTTTAGATAAGAGATCATTTTTTCGTGGCTCGGTACTGCAGATTTGGACTGTTTGTCTAATTCACCATGATGCAAAAAACCAAAGTAACTAGGCTGCACACTTCAATGCATGCTTCATCTGTAGTTATAGTCCGAAAATTACAGTTATGCCAGCTACTGTAAATCTTCTTTTCTATAACTTCCAATTTTTGTTTTGTATATGATGAGCCTTTTCCTAAAAGTTACTTCATGGTATAAAACTATGTACAATATATTTCTGTGACAGATCTGCAGGAAAGCTCAAAAATAGTAGCTAATACATAGAGCATTCGCTATTTTACAGTTCGCCGAGGAGCAGCAACAATTCATATTTATATCTATGGAAGCGCAAAATGTAGTTGAACTTCTCACAATTTGATGAACTCTATTATATTGTTAGAAGACAATTAGTTAGTGTTATATTTATTGATTCATTGGCTTCTAGCACAGGTTGTCCGGATCCATTCCATGAATCAGTTTTTTCAAGCTCGAAGATTCAAGATTGTGAGTTATTTCTATGAGACTAATGGTCAGGCAATTTTACAGCAACGGTTATAAGAATTCACTTGCCACTCATACGTTATGCAGTATTAGCTGCATGACCATTGTCCTCCTTGCTTGATTTTTTTTTTCATAATTCATGCGTCGGGACAGATTTCGCTTGCCTTACGAGTATTTGGGGGTGACGATGTGCTGATATCTTCTGAAGTCAATCAGATATTTTCTTGCTTTCGAATTTGTAACTTAACAACCCATTTAATACTGTAAGTCAATTAACACCTTTCTATATATCTTCAATTTCAGAGGGGGTGCTAAGGTTCCAACAGAACAATGACTTAATTCCAGCAAGCGATCGAAATTTTAATACCAGTGCAAGTACATACGAGTGCAAACTTTATTAATATTTACCCCAGGTAGTATTTTCATGTCCCTTTTGTATCCTTTTCCTTCATTTTTTTTCTTCCCCTCTTCTGTAGGTTAACTTTAAGCAACTATAAGCAAACTGCTGGCTATTTTCTGACAGTAAAAAACAAACCAGTGATTATATACGACTGGAATCAGAAAATTATATTGCACATACACTAGAGTCTACCAACATCTTAAAGTTATGCTACATATCACCATGGCACCATCCAGAAATTTACTTTTGCTCATACGGTAGATTATCTTTCTCTAAATCATGTGGCCAAGTTTCAGGTATATGTACAGACACAAATGAACTACATAGGTGGGAATACCATGTCGTTTCATTGAATCCATTGTCCTCCTTGCTTGATTTTTTTTTCATAATTCATGCGTCGGGACAGATTTCGCTTGCCTTACGAGTATTTGGGGGTGACGATGTGCTGATATCTTCTGAAGTCAATCAGATATTTTCTTGCTTTCGAATTTGTAACTTAACAACCCATTTAATACTGTAAGTCAATTAACACCTTTCTATATATCTTCAATTTCAGAGGGGGTGCTAAGGTTCCAACAGAACAATGACTTAATTCCAGCAAGCGATCGAAATTTTAATACCAGTGCAAACTTTATTAATATTTACCCCAGGTAGTATTTTCATGTCCCTTTTGTATCCTTTTCCTTCATTTTTTTCTTCCCCTCTTCTGTAGGTTAACTTTAAGCAACTATAAGCAAACTGCTGGCTATTTTCTGACAGTAAAAAACAAACCAGTGATTATATACGACTGGAATCAGAAAATTATATTGCACATACACTAGAGTCTACCAACATCTTAAAGTTAGTCTACATATCACCATGGCACCATCCAGAAATTTACTTTTGCTCATACGGTAGATTATCTTTCTCTAAATCATGTGGCCAAGTTTCAGGTATATGTACAGACACAAATGAACTACATAGGTGGGAATACCATGTCGTTTCATTGAATCCATTGTCCTCCTTGCTTGATTTTTTTTTCATAATTCATGCGTCGGGACAGATTTCGCTTGCCTTACGAGTATTTGGGGGTGACGATGTGCTGATATCTTCTGAAGTCAATCAGATATTTTCTTGCTTTCGAATTTGTAACTTAACAACCCATTTAATACTGTAAGTCAATTAACACCTTTCTATATATCTTCAATTTCAGAGGGGGTGCTAAGGTTCCAACAGAACAATGACTTAATTCCAGCAAGCGATCGAAATTTTAATACCAGTGCAAACTTTATTAATATTTACCCCAGGTAGTATTTTCATGTCCCTTTTGTATCCTTTTCCTTCATTTTTTTCTTCCCCTCTTCTGTAGGTTAACTTTAAGCAACTATAAGCAAACTGCTGGCTATTTTCTGACAGTAAAAAACAAACCAGTGATTATATACGACTAGAATCAGAAAATTATATTGCACATACACTAGAGTCTACCAACATCTTAAAGTTAGTCTACATATCACCATGGCACCATCCAGAAATTTACTTTTGCTCATACGGTAGATTATCTTTCTCTAAATCATGTGGCCAAGTTTCAGGTATATGTACAGACACAAATGAACTACATAGGTGGGAATACCATGTCGTTTCATTGAATCCTAACACACAGTGTAATGCAGAAGACAATGAATGATGTTTTTCATAACTATGTTATTTGATTTGACTATTGCCATGTATGACATGATTCATTCCCGAGTGCTGCCCGGTTTTGTATATCCCTTTGCACGTTCACATCCAGATTGCCATATAGTAGCTCTAAATATGTAACTCGGTGTTACGTTGTTCAGAGTTCAGTAGTATCAGTACTATTTATTACATATGGCATGTTAGCTCTAATGCATTTCTAACTTTGAACAGGTTGCAATTATCACACCATTCAATTTCCCATTAAAGATTCCTGTACTGCAACTAATAAGTGCACTCTATATGGGGAATAAACCAGTCCCCAAAGTTGACAACAAAGTTAGCATTGTGATGGAACAAATGATCAGGTTGCTTCATGATTGTGGGTTGCCTGCAGAAGGTGTAGGCTCCATAAATTCGATGGTATCACAATGAACAAGCTGTTGTTGAAGCTATTGTTGGAGGTTTGATTTCCATTTGATGATTTCCGCAAGAGTTTTCTCCATATTGGATTTTACAAATGATGTCGCTGTCACTCTATGTTGATGCTTACCATCTGCTACATTGCTATTTTATGCGTCTTATCCTTCTGCTGAAGCTATTTTCAATTTCTTATGTGACAATTTAGGCTTCTGCTTATTCACCGTGATTGACTATTTCAAGTTTCAACTTATCATTCACAGTTATCTACTAATTTATTTGCAATTATGGAGTTGAGTGATTATTAAACATCTGTAATATTATATGGATGGTTGGGTCACTATCTATATATGATGTCTGCGCGCTATCGTTTTGGAATCGTAATGATATGTTTATTGAAGCAAATAAACTATGGCTGGCCGCTTGATATATCCTGGTTTCTTATGTGGCCATATCTTATACCGTAGTTTCAATGCATTTCTTATAGATTTGATCCCACTATGAAGTCAAAATAAGATTCAGATTTGTAGACAATTATTGCTATAAAGCGTACTTGCTACTCATCAGCATTTTGTTTTCTTAGCAGTGTTTATAACCTCAAATTGCATCGCCATTGTTATGTAGCTTCCAATGACAAGAGCATCAGCCGGAAACTTAGAAACTTCTCTCTCATCTATCCATGCAGATGTCATTCTTTTTCTTTTTATTTCACTATGCCTGAAATTCTCGCAAAGGGCGCGGCGTGCCGCCGCGCTGAAATTCAACTAGTCTCCTTTCATAAATATGAACTATCCCACCCGTTGTACCATCCAGCCCTAGTCCTCAGCTCCATCATCCCTTTCTCCCACTCACCGCCATGGACGACCAAGAGAGCAAGAAGAACGAGGCAAGAACTTACCTCAAGGAGAAATCGCTTATTGAAGGAGCCGGCGTCGAGCAGCGCCTTGCTCGTCTTCCTTCTCAGAAGCCCATCGAAGACGGCCGACGACCACCACCCCGCGCTGCGCCACAGCTAGGGAACGGAAAAGTTCCAGAGGCGCACCTTAGTAATGGAGATGCCTAGCTCCAACTCCCCTGCTTGCCACGACTCCCGCCACCAGATAAGGGCAGTGTAATACCCTTAATTTTGAGTAGATTAATTAATTTGATTAAATGGTAAATAGCCTTTGATTTTCCTAATTTTGTTAAGCTCTTGTTTTAAATTAAATGTTAATCTGTGCATGCAACTGAAATAATTAGAGGAGTTGATCGATTGGCTTGATTTGCTTGTGCATGTCAATGAGCTAGTAATACGTTTTCATGCACCGATGGAGTTAGCTAGCAAGTAGTAGCATTTTTTTGTATCCATCCATGGATCGGAGCTGGTAGTATACGTGCATGCACAAAGGATCAGCTGCATGACGTCAGATCTTATGTTAGCAAGGTCAACGTGGACCTCTGCATGCCAACCAGCCTGTGTCTGAGTGCCACGTACGCTAGCTATGTCGGCATATCGGCCTGATATTCAGGGCGGATCCAGGATTTGACCAGGGGGGGCCGAACAAGAATTGAACGTAAAAGCGACACACCATAAAAATATATCAAGTCTTACAAGTGTACTAAGGATATCAAATTGTAACAGTATATGTTTTGCAACTGAAATAAAAGCTACATTTCCACTAGTCTGAATTTTGATCGACGCCCGGGCCTATCAAACAAGTCAATAATCTCCTCAACGTTGATCTTTGCAGCTATGTCCCTCCCAATATTTACAACCATGTAATGGCTAAGAAAGTCGTCACCCATTTTATTTCGAATACGTGTCTTGATAAGCTTCATTCTTGAAAAGGCTCGCTCTGCCGTTGCCGTTGATACTGGGAGAGTGATGACGAGACGCAACAATCTATCAACCATTGAATACATAGAAACTTTACCTGTTTTTACTAGTCCAGCCGTCAAATCAGCAAGTGATGGCAAGGTGTTCAGCTCCGGATGGTTGCAAACATCTAACTGAAAATGTGGAAGTTGCGACTCCAATTGAGCCCGTTCTTGACTCGTAAAATCTGCTGGATAGAACTTTTCTGCAAGCGTGCAAATCTTTGACATGTCAAATGAATCATGTCTTGGATCCAAGGAAGAACAAAGAGTGAGAAGCTCTGTAGTTTGCAAACTAAATCGCTCATTTAGCTCAAATAGTTGTTGATCAATGGCCACGTTGAACACATCTGCCTTGTAGTGATGATACATTGTGGTGTTATCATGTTTATTCCGGGACTTAGTCACATCGACATACCTACAGATTTAAAACAATACAACGTATGTTAGAGTAGAGTAATTGAGAATAATTATTATTCTACTATAGAGGTAGAGAAACGGGGACTTACTTGAGACTCATGTCAGGGATGTCAATTTCATGTTTCACACAAAAAGAGTTAACCTCCTCTAAAAGAGGCTCCCAGCCATCTTCTCGAAGATTACCCAGCAGTGTCTTTGTGTTCTTAAGTGAATCTAATGCATTTAAAATATCCAAAGATTTCTTCTGAAAAGTCTGGCACAAGACATCCGTGATTTTCATGATTTTCTCCATGAGGTGCAGAATGAACACAAAATCAAAAGAGACAATCATCCTTAAGGCACCTACAGCATCTCCCCGGGAATATTTTGAGACCGAACGGTCGTTTGCTATACTTCGCAAGATAGTAATTGTAGCACCAAACAATTTCTTCAAACTCTGAATTGACTTGAAGTGGGAACTCCATCTAGTGTCTCCCGGCCTCTGTAAAGAACCTATCTGATTTGCTCCTTTGCCAGTATCAAGCTCTCCCAGATCAATATCACGTGCAATTTCTGCGGCTTGCGCTGCTAGTAACTCATCATTCCGTTTAGATGATGCACTAACAACATTTGTAATGAATATTGCATGCTGAAAAAAATTGTGCACTTCAGTTACCTCCCTTGATGCTGCAACAAGAGCCAACTGTAATTGATGAGCCATGCAATGAACATAATATGCAGAAGGACAATCCTTCAAAATCAGAGCCTTCAGTCCATTCCACTCCCCTCGCATATTACTTGCGCCGTCATAGCCTTGGCCTCTAATATCTTGCACACTTAAGTCGTTATCTTCTAGAACAGTATAAATGGACTTCTTGAGGGTCAATGCAGTAGTGTCACTTACATGAACCACATCAAGAAAACGCTCCTTTATATGCCCTTCCTTGTTGACAAATCGAAGTACCAATGCCATTTGCTCCTTTTTAGATTCATCACGGGACTCATCAACCATTATACAAAATTTGCTATTACCAATTTCTTCTCTAATTGTTTTTTGTACCTTCCGAGAAAGTAAACTAAGGATTTCTTGTTGAACAGAATGAGCGATGTACTTTGCATTTCCAGGAGCATTCTCCAGCACAACATTTCTCACGTCCTTATTATAAGAGGCCAAAAGCTTTACCAATTCAAGGAAATTTCCCTGATTTATGGATCCTGAAGATTCATCATGGCCTCGGAAAGCGCAAGCCTGGAATGTTAACCACCTGGATCATGTCACAAAAAAGAATGAATGTTAAAATGTACACCATACAGAATACTGTAACTACTGTAATGGAAGATGAAATAAAGTATTTCTTACCGGATGGAATCAATTGTAATTTTGAGTCTTAGCCTTGCATCTGCAATCGTTTTTGCGGACGATTTCTGAAACACCTTGTCTATATGAGTCATGCTATCTTTAAAATTCTCAAGACACCGAGTTGAATAGTTGTGTGCTGAACTAGCATCTTTGCCCATATGTGTTAAAAAAGCACAATCCCTTCCACTATTAACTTTTTTCCACCTATCAAAGCCCACAGCAGTGAATGTATCCGAGCCACACCTCCCAATTGGCTTTTTTGAAAAAAGGAAACAAGGCAAGCAATATGCACGATTTGCCGACGGTGAATACTCAAGCCAAGGAAATTGCTTGAACCAACCAAACTGGAACCGGCGACGATGTTTTGGTACATCAGTATTATATGGATACTCCTTCATGTATGGCTGGTATGGCCCCTCAAAAACATAGAATTGACGTGCTTCCTTTTGCTTATCAATAGGCATATCCCAAATCTGTGGGCGCTTTGCGGGGTCTCGCTCAAATGCCGTGCTTCCGACTCTAGCTTGTTCTATAATTGCGACAGATGACTCAATATTCTGATCCGTGGAATCATTATGTACGGTTGTCTCCTCCGTAATCTCCACCTCCTCGGTTGGATTTGTATTTTCTGCAGCAACGTTGGAGGTCGAACTCGAACCAACCGGTTTGAAATAATTACTAATTGGGGGCGTCTTCCTCTTCATGACAAGCAACTATATATATTATGAGACAATCAATAAAGTATTAAACTGTTATGCCTATCAAGAAATAATCCATAAACTAGCACGTAGCAACTAGCAAGTGCGCACAAATTACCTTGGAGATTGAGGCGAGTGACGCGCTGAACGGTGGCGTTTCTTTGTCGTCGGCGACAATTTGAGAGATGCAGAATCTGGTGGCGGCGGCGATTGGAACTAGAGTCGGCTGGGGCTGGGCAACGCGGAGTCGCAGAGATTGATGACTCGATGCGACGATGTAGATGCGATCGTGCCGTGACTGCCGCCCGTCGTGCGCCTAGTACTAGAGGAAGTTTCGTTCCGAGTCCGATCGTGAATAAGTCTATGGATCGATTCGTTTTCATTAGCAACTAGGCTACCAGGTACGTTGTTTGGGCTTGGCCCATCAAATCAGCAGGCCACCAAACCTTGCTGCTCGTCTGTAGGCTTTGTAGGATTACTAATTAGCACAGAATATACAGTATATGTGTATACCTACCGTATACAGGCTACTGGCCACCGCTGCATCGCGTTGGGGGTGGCCGAGCGTTGGGGGGGGGCCTGGCCACCGCTCGCCCCCCCCTGGATCCGCCCCTGCTGATATTTTCTTTAGCCGAAGGTCAAGCGGGAGCAGCGAGCTGAGCTATTTTAGCCTGCTCCGACCCTTTGCTCCTTTAAATATAGGGCAGCGCTTCTCTGCTGCTGCTCACTTCACCGAGGGATCGATCCAAGGGAGCCAGATAAAGAAAGCCAGAGCGAGAGAAAGAAAGGCCGACGAAGGAGCTACATACAGAGACGCTGCCTGATTAGATTAGAGAGAGAAAATAGAAAGCAACGACGCTGAGAGTGGCGGTAGAGAGCGGCAGAGATCGCTGCTGGTGAGTGGAGGATCTGGAAATACACAAGGAGGTGCTGCTCATTGTAGAATACGGTGGTGAGTGAGAGGCGGAGCTCGGGCGATCTGGCGGCGCACCATCTTTACCGTGGGATTCCATTGGCTACGGTACCGGTTTACGAGATCGTATGTCAATCCTATCTAGTTTACTGGAGGGTTCATCAGAGTATTATTTGCTAGCTACGGCGTAGCTAATCGAGGCAAGCACTTCTTGCATCTCTTATATTTTGTATAATATGCTTTGCTGTTAAGGTGATGATACCCTGAGTGGTATGAGGTTTGTGTTGATATGTGGGCCAATGCGCTGGTGTCGTTACAGTGATGGATCTGTAGGAGCCACTGGTACGAGCCGAGCTTAGCACGTATTTTCGACATGGAAATAAATTGAATGCTTTTATAAAGGAAACTTGGTGCTACGAAGGTGATCGTATTGTACCGGTCACAGTACAGGTATGGGACTGTCTGAGTTCTCCGCGAGGGGCGTCCCTTGAATGGAAAGTGTCGGTGATGGTGATGGATCCGTAGGAGCGATCGACATGAGTAGGTCAGGGTGTCCGGTGTCTTAGCGGGTAAAAGGGCTCTGCTCGTTCTGGAATCCTGTGTGGTTCTGGGCGAGGCTGTCGATGTCGGAGTACCCCTTAAGAGTGTAAAAAGTGTGAATATTCACTCATGTGAGTCCCGGGTTGGGAACCTCACTTTCATGTGTGGCACCATGTGTTTTTAACTTGCCTAAGAACTTAACCACACAATGATTTATTGGTATTATGAAAATCTAGTGTATTTTACAAAGTATATGAAGTGTATGAACTGTTTGCTGAGTACGACTTGTTTGTACTCACCCTTGCTCCATATTGCATGCATGATTTGACTAACATTTGAGCATAAAAAAGTACATGAGATGGCATTATTGTTAAAATTTTCATCACTATTTCACTAGGGCGAATAAGCTGACACCTTATAAAATTCATCGTGTCACACTGTGACGCGTTGCAGTATTTACTGCATCATGTACACTGCTAACAGAAAAATGTCGTCACATTACATTTTTCCTGTTAAAACCTAAGCATTTGAACTTTTTTTACGACAATGTACATGCTCGTCCAATGCATGTATTGTTGCTGAGTGCACTTGTGAGTACTCCCTCCGTCCGGAAAAAGATGTATTGGATTTGTCTAGATTCAAATGTATGTAGATATGTTTTAGTGTACACATACATCCGAATTTAGATATATGTAAGACATCCTTTTTCAAACGGAGAGAGTATCATTTTGTTCTCACGTATTTATGTATAGCAATCATTCATATATTGTTTCCATTTATGTTTGCTTTTCAAATTCATAAGTATTAATCATATTGCGGTAAAGTAAGCATTTGAGATTTATTTATGGCCGACGAGTAGAAGTCAGGCCAAATGTGAGGGAGAAGGTATTGTAAACGATACTATACATATGTATCACTTAGAAAGAAATGTGGCTAGGTTCATATGATAAAGTGGAAACACATATTAGCAACTATTTAATGACTTCCTGTCGGTTTGTCTATATAACATATGTAGATAGATTTAATCTAACATCCTGATGGTTTATACAAATCTCTCTGTATTGTTTAAATTAAAAAGAAGATAAATAAATCTGGAAATATTCAGGACACAATTTGCTACGCTGGGATTAACATAAGCCTACTCTGGAAGCTTCTGGTGTTATCGCGGCTATTCTGAACCAAACAAAGTGCCGGCACAACACACGAATGAAATCCAGTGCCGTCTGGTCCTTTCCTGAAGGTGGTGGAATTCTCGAGAGACACACTTCCGAAACTACTCTTGCTCATGACCTTCTATAAATTCTCCCCCTCTCCGTGGAGAGAACCAACAAAGTCTGAAGAATCGATCAAAAAGCTCCTGTGATTTTGTGAATCGCTCACCCTTCCACTTCCGACACCAACCAAATCATCAATTCCTTCGACCAGCAACTCAAGTCCCCACCGATCAGACCGACAATGTCGCTGATCCGCCGCAGCAACGTGTTCGACCCCTTCTCGCTCGACCTCTTCGACCCGTTCGACGGCTTCCCTTTCGGCTCCAGCGGCAGCAGCAGCGGCAGCCTCGTCCCACGCACTTCCTCTGACACGGCGGACTTCGCCGGGGCACGCATCGACTGGAAGGAGACCCCCGAGGCGCACGTGTTCAAGGCGGACGTGCCCGGGCTGAAGAAGGAGGAGGTCAAGGTGGAGGTGGAGGACGGCAACATCCTGCAGATCAGCGGCGAGAGGAACAAGGACCATGAGGAGAAGACCGACACCTGGCACCGGGTGGAGCGCAGCAGCGGCAAGTTCCTGCGCAGGTTCAGGCTCCCGGACAACGCCAAGGCGGAGCAGGTCAAGGCGTCCATGGAGAACGGCGTGCTCACTGTCACCGTGCCCAAGGAGGAGGTCAAGAAGCCAGAGGCCAAGTCCATCCAGATCTCCGGCTAGAGGTCTGCGTGGCCTGGTACGCCATGGAGTGGAGGTGCAGAGAAGCGCAACTGAGTTTGTTCTTGAGTCGTTCTGATCTCCGGGTAGAAAATAAAGTTGAGTCTGGGCGAGTGCGTCCGTCCGTCAGGTGTAGTGTGTAACATGGTCTGAAGCTTTCTCTTCTTCCGAGTCCAAGTTCTGATTTGTTGTTCATCAGCGTCCTCCTCTGTACTCAAATCGATGCTCGTCTCATGAAACTAGTACTAGCTGTTGCTAGTTGGTGTTTACTAAAATTAATACGGAGTAATTTGCTAATTTGGTTGGCCGATGCGGATAAGACTGTACTCGCAAGCATAAGGAGCACGGGCGCACGGCTCCATCTCAACGATGCGTCTCCTCTACCAAGCCACAATTTGCATCTCCTCTGCTAGCATCGTCATTCACCCAAGTTCACTGTCGGCATCGTCGTACTCCCTCCATCCTATCCTACTAGATATAAAAGTACGTGCGATTCCCTCCCTCTCGCACTGTCCATGTCACCTGAGAAATTCTGGCCGTCCGATCAACCGCACCTACTAGATATAAAAGTACGTGCGATTCCCTCCCTCTCGCACTGTCCACGTCACCCGAGAAATTCTGGCCGTCCGATCAACCGCGCGAACGAGCATTGCGCCAAGAAACGTGCTGCTACAGTATTACTGTAGCAAAGCAGTTTCTTCCAATCACGTTCCGACACGTCGCCCCGCACGATATTTGGCGCAGTGATTTTGCAAAAAACCGCCCGCAAAGGACTTGATAGCAATTCGCAGAAAGTCCAGGGACTTTTTTGCAAAAACAACCGCAGAACACGGTCCCCCTCCTCTTCCTCTCTCTCCCGCGACGCCGCGGATCGCCGCCGCCGCCGCCGTGCATCACCGCCGCCTCGCGCCTCCCCGGGCAAATCCGCGGCCACGGAGGGCTCCGGCGCGCCGCCCTCCACCTCCTCGCCGCGGATTCGGTGCCGGAGCGCCGCATCCGCGCGGGAATCGCCTCCGCCGTGCTCGGCTGCCTTCCCCGCGTCCGCACGCCGCCGGCGGCGCTCCGGCGACCTAAACAGGGCGGCGCCGCCACCTACGAGTTCCCCACGTTGACGCGCGTCGGGCGCGTCCCGGAACGCGTAGGCGCGTCGCCGCCGTGCTCCGCCGTGGGCGCAGGTTGCGGATGACGTCAGCACGACGTCATCTGCGGCCCCACGTGGCATTTTTTTTTAGCAGAAAATGTTCAAATTTGCAAAATCAATTACTTTAAATCTACCCACCACAAAAATATGAAAAAAATATCAAAGTGATCAGAAAAATACATGCTATCTACTTACGGTAAAATACAAATATTTTTGAATATTTTAATTTGGTTAATATTTGAAAATAATCTAGATGCATTTATCCAAAAAATGAAAAACTACTTACAGGTGGGTCGTACTGCCTTATACAGATTACCAGAAAATAAATAATGTTACAAATTCGAAAACTTTAAATCTATCCACCAAGGTAAAAATGAAAAAAAAATATCAAAAAAATAATCACAAAACAAAATGCTTATGACATATAAACAAATTCCATTCTCGCATATCAAATTGCTAAAAATTTAGAAATATATTTTGTAAAAAAAACATTGAAATTCAAACTTCATATTCACTTTCTTCCGATCTTTTGCTTCTCTTTTCGTTTGCAATAAAACATCATTGCAATAATGATCAAAAAGAACAAAAACAAATGCAAGACATTTTAATTTGCAAAACAATTATAATGTACATATATTCAATAAATAATACAACTGAAATAATGTTACAAATTCGAAAACTTCAAATCTATCCACCAAGGTAAAAATGAAAAAAAATATCAAAAAATTAATCACAAAACAAAATGCTTATGACATATAATCAAATTCCATTCTCACGTATCAAATTGCTAAAAAAATAGAAATATATTTTGTAAAAAAACATTGAAATTCAAACTTCATATTCACTTTCTTCCGATCTTTTGCTTCTCTTTTCGTTTGCAATAAAACATCATTGCAATAATGATCAAAAAGAAGAAAAACAAATGCAAGACATTTTAATTTGCAAAACAATTATAATGTACATATATTCAATAAATAATACAACTGTACTAAAAAAACAAATGGTTAACATTTAGAAATAGCCATAGTAAACTCCCTCTGATTATGCTGGCAAATAAGAAAATTGCTGCCAAAATTAAACTATATTTGATCATTCAAATTTAGCTAAAATATTTAAAGTTCACTTAACTTAAATCTCTATAACTATGTAGTTCAATTTTAATGATCTCTGCATGCGAGTGTACTCACACTCTAAAGAGACTGGTCCTCCGTGGCGACTAGCGACTGGCGACATGCCGTGACTCTCCTTCCTTCTTGCTCTTCCAATTCCAATCCCTTTAATCTCTCCCCCAAATCTCTCTCCATTCGACTGATCCTCCTTCGCATCCTTCTTGTTTTCATCCTTTTCCCCTAAATCTGTAGTACCGCGCCGATTTGCCGGCTGTTTCTCATCTCGTTTCATCATGCGTCTGGCGATTTTCTGGCGATTTTCTCGATTCCTTCTCAATCTGCCTTAGCTCTTTGTTTATTTGCCAGATCTAGTTTATCGTCTTACCCCAATCTTTATCCCTCTTCTTGCGCTCCAAAAAAAAAATCCCAAAAAAAAGAAATCTGTTCGCAACCTGGTAGTTCGCTGCTTTTCTTCATCCCTGGAAACTAGCCTGCTGTTTCACGTTCCTCTACTTCCGCTAAGCTCTTAGCTTGTTGAAAAGTAGAAGTTGTGAGGCCGGTTCAGTGTTAGTAGCCTAGAGCTTGTTTTCAGGATAAGCTGAGTCTCCACTCGGGGAGCTGGTGCTTCAAGATCTTCAGATTTCGCCATGGTCCTCGTGTGGCGAAGGCTTGGTTCTACTGTTGGTGCTGCTAGTCCTCAAGTTGGGTCTGGTCTGATTCCAGCCAGAGGAGATGCTCGCACTATTGCCCCACCCTCAACAGCCATGAGATTCGTCGGTTGGAATTGCAGAGGCAAAGGTAAGAACCTTTTCAACTCAAACAAGATGGAATATCTTGCAAAAATGATGAAGTCAACAGCTGCGCAATTAACTTTTGTGTCTGAAACTCGATCTTCTAAATGTACAGAGGCTGATCTAAATAATCGTTTCAATGCTCATGCTAGCTTCGTAGTACCTTCAGTTGGCCTCTCAGGGGGGCTCTGGCTGATATGGTCTGATGAAATGCATCTTGACATCAAGCTTTCCTCTAGATATTTCATTCTTGCTCTAGCTGTGCATATTCCAAGTAAAGTAGAATTCCTGCTTGCGTGTGTTTATGGCGATCCCCATCATAGTTGTACTGATATGATATGGAACCACATCTCTGATTTTGTTTGCGACAACTTGGGAAAGCCTATGGTTTGTCTAGGTGACTTGAATAATATTATGCATCAAAACGAGTCTTATGGTGCTAATGTTAATTATAATCGTATGAGAGCTTTTAATAATTATGTTAAGCAGTGTGGTTTGTTCGATCTTGGATTTTCAGGCCCTGCTTACACTTGGACTAACATGAGGTTTTCTTCAAGTCCTATTTTTGAACGTCTCGATCGATGTCTTGCTAATGCTGATTGGTGTGCCTTGTTCCCTAGGACAACTGTGTTTAACATGCCCATTATTCATAGTTTTAGTGATCATGCTCCTATCTTACTCTCAACTGAGTCTAAATTTAAAAGGCCTAGACTCACGTTCAAATTTGAAAATTGGTGGCCTTTAGAAGAAGATTATCAATCTGTAGCAAAAAATAATTGGGTCTCTACAGCTACAAAACCGTTCCATGTGCGTACTAATCAGCTTGCAGGTACTCTTAAAGTTTGGTGCAAAAAGAAAAGGCCACTTCAGCAGCAACTTGATCAACTGCAGAATCAAATCAATGATATTCAGATGCAGCCTCTTAACCAACAGGATCATGCGCTAGAAGCGAATCTGGTAGCCCAATATGAAGGGAACATGACAAAGTTAAATGAGTTCTACAAGCAAAGAGCTAAAAAGCATTGGGTTACTCAAGGTGACAGGAACACAGCCTTTTTCCATCATGCGGTCACCAAGAGGAGGAGAAGAAATAGGATTGTTTCCATTATGGATAGTCAAGGGCAAGATAAATTTGACCCACAGGACATAGCCAACGAATTTGTCACTTACTTTCGTAATATTTTTCAATCTAGCTGCCCTTCTCATGGTAGACCTGCAATTTTTTCTGTTATTAACCATGATGAACAGGAATTTACATATTCTATACCAGACAAAGACGAGATTTGGAGTATCATAAAAGACATGAAGAAGGATGCTTCTCCAGGTCCAGATGGGTTTAATGTTGGTTTCTATAGGAATGCGTGGAGTTGGATAGCTGAAGATATAACACAATTGGTGAGGACCTTCTATGAAACAGGTAATATGCCACCAAAGCTTAATGAAACTCATATAGCACTTATTCCTAAAAAGCTTATTTGCCACCTGCCCTCTGACTTCAGACCTATTAGTCTTTGTAATGTGGTCTACAAAATAATCTCTAAGTCTTTGGCCAACAGATTGAAGCCTCTTCTTGCTGATTACATTCATCCTTCTCAGCAGGCTTTTATAGCGGGTAGGAGGATTAGTGATAATATCATTGCTGCCCAGGAGATTGCACACTCTTTTAGTTTGAAATCCTTCAAGGAAAATTGCTTCATGCTAAAAATTGATCTTGCTAAAGCGTTTGATAGACTTGAATGGCATTTCATTGCTACTGCTTTAGCTCGAAAAGGTTTGAATGCCCATTTCATTAAGCTGATCCATGCTTGCATAGCTACTCCTACTTTTTCAGTTATTATCAATGGGCAGCCTTTTGGTAACTTCAAGAGTGCCAGAGGTATAAGGCAAGGGTGTCCTCTTCCCCCTCTCTTTTTATCTTAGCTGTAAATGAACTATCATTGGGTCTACAAGATGCTCTAAATAATAGCAGGCTTTCAGGTATTACTCTGGGTCCCCAATGCCCACCAATACACTCCTTGATGTTTGCAGATGACTTATTGGTGTGTGGTGCAGCAACAAAGCATGAAGCTGAAGCCATGCTACGAATCTTGAATCATTTCTGCTCCTTTTCAGGCCAAGTCCCAAATTGGGCAAAGTCAGGAATTATGTTTAGTGCTAATGTGGATTTGCAGGTCAGGCAAGAAATTAAAGGTTTGTTTCCTGTCCCTGATATTGACGCCTCCTTCGTACATCTAGGACATCCTCTGATTTTGCCTGCTAAAAATAGATCTGTTGCCTACTCCTTTGTTTGTGACAAATTTAAATCAAAGCTTACAACGTATAAGGCAAACAAAATGTCACACTCTGCTAGGCTCACTCTTATTAAATCTGTTTTCTCTTCTATCCCTCTTTATTACATGTCAAACATTTTGTTCTCCAAAAAAATTCTTGCTAGTATCACTGCTATCATTAGGAGATTTTGGTGGACAGGGGTAAAAGATGATGATGCTTCAAGGTATCTTTGCTTAAGGGCATGGGCAGATATTTGCACTGACAAGAAAAGTGGTGGTCTGGGTATTAGGAATTTGCAGGCCTTGAACCAGAGCTTGATTCTCTCCGCAGCCTGGAGAATTGTTCAGAACCCGATTAGTAATCTGGCTCTTATTCTGAAGTCAAAATACCATGCTGATACATCTTTATGGAGAGCTAAATCTAGTTGTCCTAAATCTGCTTTTTGGGCTGCCATTTTGATGATAAAACCTCTTTTAGAATCTGCTTGTTTTACTCAAATTGTTGATGGCTCCTCTTCTATTTGGACAACACCGTGGTTTAATAATTGGCAAAACATTTATGATAATCTTTTAATTCACCAGCCACCTTTTAATTATCCTGCAACAATTAAAAACTTGTGGCTGCCAAATCTTAAAGCTTGGAACCATGATCTTGTTAACTCTCTTTTTGATCCGCATACTGCCACAACTATTTTAAACACTCCTATCATTCAAGATGTGGGTCAAGACATACTTGTTTGGAAATTGACGCCTGCTGGGAAGTTTTCTACAAAAAGTGCATATAGGCATTGTTTCAATAATTTGCAGCTGCCTCGGAGCCAGATGCCTAAGCAAGTGCCTCAGCAGGTTTGTAACTTGCTGAATCAGGTTTGGGCTGAAAGCACATGATCCCAAGGGTCCAAACCTTTGTTTGGAGACTTCTGCGAAGAGCCCTACCCACAGGTAAAAGAGCGGGTCGTTTTTCCAAACATATTCCAGCTATTTGTTCAAGGTGTAATGTGGAAGAAGATGAGATGCATTTGTTTTTTGGATGTCATTTTGCAAAAGCTGTTTGGTTCTTACAGCCTTGGTTTATCAATACTGATTATTTGCAACAACAGCACCACTCTATTCCTGACATCCTTCATTTCCTCCTAAACTCCAATCATCCCTCCATGTCAGTTAAAAATCTCTACACTATGCTTTGGTGCATCTGGAAAGCAAGAAATGATAATCTTTTTAACCGTGCTAAAACTCATCCAAAAAAAGTGTTTGCTGTCTTCTCATCTTTAATGCAGGATTTTCAGATTTTGGACACACGGCTGCAAGATCAGCAACCAACTGACGATCAGATGGTGTGCCGACAACAACAGCTTCATATGCTACAACACCCTATTCCTTTTGCAGGTACAAATGTGCAAATATATTCTGATGCAGCCTGGACTGCACCGCCTGATGGTCAACTACAGCAAGCAGGGTTGGGAGTACACATTCACCTTCGTCAACACCATGCATCTAGCATCTATGTTGCAGCTTTGTCGCCTCCGGTAGGCTCTGCTCTTCATGCTGAAGCTCATGCCCTGCTATTGGCGGTGAAGGTGGCTGAAGCCCTTCAACTCCATGATGCTTACTTCCTCACAGATTCTCAGGTCCTTGCTTCCACTGCTACTTCTGATAGATATGCTTATGAAGGATCTTGGCGGATTAGGGCCACGGTTTCCCAAGTTCCATCCTCTTCCATTTTTCATCCTACCAGGTTATCTTTTGTGTCCAGGGCACACAACACAAAGGCTCATCATTATTCTAAACTTGCCCTTCGAATCTCTTCTTCTAGTGTCAAGTGTTTGACAACAGGTTCTGGGCACTGCCCTGTGTGTACTGTCATCACAGTCTCAAGTGTTTTACCACTTAGACTGATGCTTGTAAAATGTGCTTAATGATTATCAATAAAGTCATGTAGTTTCAAAAAAAAAATGTAGTTCAATTTTTTAAAAAATATTTAATTAGATTAACATTTCGAGGAAATACGAATTCATACCCTCTAATTAAGGATTAATACTAATATAATATATTCCCTCCGATTGTTGGATAAAATTAAATACTTAAACAAAACACAAACATATTACATCAATTAGAATAAGTTGAAATTCAAAGATAATACGATAATACAATATATTCCCTCCGATTGTTGGATAAAATTAAATACTTAAACAAAACACAAATATATTACATCAATTAAAATAAGTTGATACTCAAAGATAATATGACTGAATTCTCTCCAATTATGCAATTTAGTTCAACAAATGATTAAATTTACCTTACCCCTCACAAATTATGTAACTGAATTTCAATAATGTTTAATTAGATGCACAGTAGAGGAAACATAAATTAATTTCCTCTAAAAATAGCTTAAATTTAATAAATGTTAATACAATTTTTAACCTTAAAATTTCTTTGTGTTCCAAAATATTTCAAATCTTCACAGCTATTAAATATCGCCATTTTCAAATTCAAATTACACCAAACACGCGCGGCATTGCCGCGCTTAGATCCCTAGTTCATATTTATAAAACGCACGAACTTTCCCAGATTTACGTTGACAAAGAATTTGTAGTGATGCTACAAAATAAAAAATGGTCGAAAAAGTTGGCATAATCTAAATTTTACTCTAAAATTGATTGACCCACGTAGAATAATACTGTATTTTTTTTTGACCTAGATGAGTATCGAGTTGACATAACAGTAAAAATAGCTCTGACATGTAAAGGTGTATGCTGATACACTCTTACATCTCTGATAACTTGATATAAATATAGTACTCCCTCCGTTCCAAATTAATCGACTTGGTTTTGTCCAAATATGGATGTATCTATACTTGTTTGATGTCTAGATACATCCATGTGTAACAAAATGTGTGTCAATTAAATCCGAACGGAGGGAGTAGATGTAATAACTTCCTCATCTGTTGCGATATATGAATGGTTCTCGGAAAGTGTTCTCTGCTCCCCCGAGCTCTAGTGCTCTCAAAAAATTCACGGGTGTAATCAATAGTGTATCTATATTATTATTAAAATAGCAAACATGTTGCGGATACATAAAATTTTAGTAGTTCAATATCTGATCAATGGATCAGATCGTTCCAATAATATTGAGCACCTCAACCCACCTCGCCACCGCTTAAAAAATAAATCGTTCTGGTCAGCGACGGCGAGAGTAGCATCAGGGCCGACGAGGCAGGAGAAAGCTTGGAGCGAGGTCGACGCGAGGACGGCCGTGGAAGAGGAGGAGAAGGGCTGCACCGGGGGGTGAAGCTTGGAGGCTCCCTGGCAGGGGCGGATCTATGTGTATGTCAGGGGGGCGGCCGCCCCCCCCCCCCGGCTGAGAAAATTTTGTGTATTATCCACTGAAATTTGACAGATTTTGGCTAAAAAATACCTATTTTCACCCCATTTGCCCCCCCCCCCCCCCAATCTGGCCCAAAAGGCCTTTCTAGCCCATTTTCCCCCCCAACTGGTTTGTCCAAGCTCCGCCACTGCTCCCTGGCCATGGAGGTCGTCGAGGTCGGGGCCGGCCGGCGCGCAGGACGCCATGAGCGGAGGCACAGGACGGGGTGGCGACGCGGTGGTCAGGGACGAGCAGGGCTGGAGGATCTCGAGCCCGCGCGTGCAAGACGCCATGAGAGGAGGCACGGGATGGGGCGGCGGCGCGGTGGTCGGGGACGAGCAGGGCCGGAGGATCTCGAGGCGGCGGCGCTGGGACGAGGTGGACGGCGGGGACGTGGTGGTCGGAGGCGGGGAGGTGCTCGTGAGTGAGGGAGCAGGGAGGCGGCGGCGCGTGCATGAGGAGGCGTTCGGGTGCGGGGTGAGGGGAGCGTCTCCCGTTCGTGTGCGTGCGTGCGTGCGTGGTGTGTGTCCGGGGAAGATGTATCCATGGTTGAAGCACCCAATTTGTTTTTCGCTTGTAGATGACATTATATCGTGTGCAGAGCAAGAGTTGGAGAGGCGGGCAGGCATGGAGGTATGTCGGCCGGCTCCGCTCCATCGCACCCGCGAGGTCGACTCCGTTTTCTCTGGCGGCATGAGCCTCAGTGTGTTGGATTACTTGGTCGATGGGCGAGCTCTGGTCGCCATGGCCGCACGGTGGTCTCCGTTCACTCTCTGCACTTCTATTTAAAGTTCTTTTTTTAGATGAATATATCAAGTTCTTAATGCTCCTGGTTGCCAAACCGAGAAGAGCGCTACACTTGTAAGTTCAAGGACCTGCGATGCAGACATTGTAACTACTTTTCAAAAGCACGCCAGGGATGGGCAAGAACGTGAAGTTCGAATACTATGATTTTCTATGGTCGTGCCTGCATCTACGCTGGCTTAAATATCATACTACTAGAATCAGACGAAGTGACAGAGAGCTGTGGAATGGAAGCATTGTATTTTGCTGTCAGATTAAGAACTGCAGGTCGATTCCTACCAATGAAAAGCAGATACACAGCAAATATGGTTTAGTATGTTGACATATTAATTTTTGTGGGTTCAGTTTGTAGGATTGCTGGAGCTGGATTGCCTGTACGACTATCTATTCAATCTAAGGTAAAAGTTGATTGTACACATTCATCTGATTAATGAGCGATTATTCAGTATCATTCATTGACCCTAACGGTGAAAGGACTGTGCTTTTGATTCAACTGCTCTATTATCTATGAAAGTCCTACGTGAGCTACATGACTATCATAGCATTTTTGCTGAGGTGTAGTTGAGCGAACTATATTTTTGTTTGCCACCTTGGCGGACAATATTTCAATTGTAGGTTGCGAAAAGCTTGCGAGATGGGTCGCCCGCTAGAGGAACTTCTCCTGAATGTAGTCTCGCTCACATCGCCGATCCACGCGCAGTCACCGTCTTCTGGACATTCGGCCTCATGACACTCACATCGCCGATTGATGCATGTCGTGCTCGTGCGGCCACCATCTTCCGGACACTCGGTGCCTCGTGCTAGGTCTACATTCACCTCCGATGGGTCATCCACGTGTCGGCAGCGAAAGCTTGGTCTTCAGTCATGCATTTGGCATAGACGCCAAAGGAGAAACCGGTGAAGGAGGCTGCACCCGTGCCTGCCGGCTGCTACATCGAGAGGTTTCAAGGAGCCGCGGGTTGATAGCAGAAAGGAATGCTTTACTTACCAAGGGCAAGGTTGTACATGACTATTTCAGTAAAAACTATCAAATGTTTGTGCATTGTTTGCAGATTTTGCAAATGTGAAAATTGAATTTATAGCAAGCATATATTTTTTGTGTAAAAATAATATATACACTTAAATGTGCTCCCTTCATTTTCAATATAGTTACACATAATCTGTGCAATAATTCACTATTTCATACTAGATTGTTTATTTAGAGAGGCTACTTGGAACTGAAAATAGGTTTGAGGGTAAACTTAGGGTTTAGAGTTTTGGGTTTAGTAAACCTACTTTCTCGAACAATGCAACCAAATTATTGTTCATACAACTGGCCACCACAATTATTCTATAAACTATTAGTTAGGATTGAAGTTTCATTTTTTAGGATAAGATTTAGTGCTTGCCACGCACTTGCAGGCATTCCTCGTTTTTTCCCGTGGCAACACATGTGCATTGTGCTTATATTTGGGGCATCGCGTTCCAAACCAAAACTAGGCACTGCACTACTGACAAAAAGGTTACTGTTGCTCTTGCATGAAGGGTTATTCGTAATTCGTCACCAAGAGGAGTCGCACTGTAAATGCTACTAGCCGTAGCATTTGCTAACATTGTTAGATTTTATTTGTATAAAGAGTGAATTTGTTCGTTTTGATTTAGAGCCCTGTAGATTACCCTCTGTTGTCTTCGTGATCCAGCTTCATCACGTGTATTTTAACGCTTCCAGTTTAGGAATACCCAACAGCCAGTGAGATTATGTGAAAATAAGCATGATAACTCTGTTTTTAGTTTCATGCACATATCAGAATCTGGTTCTTCTCAAGAACCAATAACGTGTAGTCAAAACTTATATGACTTTTGCTATCATTACACAAACACATTGTTCATATTGGTGGATGAAAATTAATGTTGTCATTATATTTCTTATGAAAAGTATGACATATAATTCTCTAATTGTCCCCCGTGATTTTTTTTCTCATTGTCATCTTTTTAAAAATGAAAAAAAGGATAAATTGTCAAAGTTTTATCTCGGGAGGTGTCAATGTTCGAGTGGGATCTCTAAACGTTAACTCAATGACATTCCCTTGTTCTCTCTCTCTTCCTTTGCTATCGTGCAGATGAACCATGTCAAGAACTTGTAGAAGAAATGCGGCAAGAAATTTGGACAGTTCAAAGTTGAAGATTCTACTTCCAAGTTGTTGTGGAAGGCTGGCGATTTTTTAAACCTTGATGGAGATGTGCGTTGCACGTGCATTTTATGCTAGTCCCATAAACGTGCAAAATTTTAATTTAAAATACTTTATATTATGAGCTATACAAAAATAAAAAATCTGGTGAAACTTAGAGATTTAAAAATAGCCATATTTAGATCCACAATTTATCATTTTTTGTAGCTCAAAATACAAAGTATTTGAAGTTGATATTTTGCATGTTCGTGGGATATACTATTGGCTACACTCGGAATTTTTTTCAGAATTTATTGAAACACAGAAATATGATTTTTGAATTTTTTAAATAGGAGGGAGCACTCAAACTCGGCAGCCAAAAGTCTCTACCCAATGGCTCTTCATTACAATCGAATCTTTTTTAGGAAAACCGCACGCTTTATTAATAAATCGACACAGGGTTACAATCAGCTAGGCTGTGAACTAAAAAAGGCCAGTGGCTCAGCATTCCAGGTAGACGACACCTCCAAAATGGATGCATACTTGCTAGGCTGTGAACTAAAAAAGGCTGGTGGTTCGGCATTCCAGGTAGACGATACCTCCTAAATGGATGCATACTTTGCACAACAGTGTGCTACCTGGTTAGCCTCGCGACAAGCAAAAACCATTCCCCTCAAGAAGATGGAGTAGTAGGAGAGCACACAAACGTTATCTCCTCGCCGCAGCCGGACTTGCGTCCACGTCGTCGTTCCAGGTCAGCGTTGGTGGTGGAGGCACACGACATTCTCACCACAGATTCAAGAGTCTCCTTCCTCCACCAGCCCCAAGCTCTTACTGCTCCAATGGTCAACAAGCCGCGCCCATTTGGTTAGTCTCCATCCCCTTCCCTGATTTAATTTATGCCTAATTTGTTTGAATTTTGAACATATTCAACTAGATTTAGTTGTGATAGATTGTGATGTTTGTAAAATTGCATGACAGGTGTTTGTATTGTTGTTTAAACCGTCCAGGTAAGTTGTCATCGTGGAAAATTTGATATGCTTGGAATTGACTATTCAGTTCAATATGAGATAGTCTTCAAATCTAGCCACTACATGTATGTGTTTAGTTCATATACTAAATGCATAATCTTTTTCTACCTTCTAATACATTGGAGACAACTTTAAACTAATTGAGGCACTTTCAAGTGTCTTTGATCAACGTACGTCACGTAGTGATGCGAACCTCCTTCCGAACTCACTACAAGATTTTAATTTGGATCTAAAGATATAAATCTTGATCAGTATCAACTGGCTAGTTCACCGAAAGAAAATTTTCAAACCAAGCCAATATTGAATATGTTTGAAAAAATTGACTATTGCGGGAATAAATAATTTTATCCAAGTTCACAATCCTATGTATCAACCAAGTAGCAAATTGACAAGTCAAGACAAGTCAAAGCAGCCCAATCAACAAGTCATGACAATTGTGTGTTTGACACTTTGGAGGTTAAAGGTGAGTCGAAGTTGCCAGGTCGCTAGCTCGATGGTGATGAAGATGTTGTTGTGCCGACATCATACGGTCTCCATTGGTGCATGTTTGGTTTGGGTCGTGTTTGTTGACTTAGTTTGATAGACCGACAATGCTTGAGACCCGTATTCTAAGCTTGTTGTTCTCGCCCGGTTTTCCCAAATTAACCAGGAAAATCTTTCTAACAACTTTCTGCACTTGGTTGGCACCAAAATGAAGTTGTAGCAATTTTTTCGGCACATCAAGACGGGATTATGCTACTATGAAAAAAAGGAAATGAAGGAAAATAATAACCAAATGGCCCATTTGGCCCGTGGGAGAGAGTCTAGGCCTCCACTCTTTCATGGGTTTCCTTTTTCTTACTCTTAGTCATCTCTTCGTCGTTTATTGGTGTCCCCTCTTTCCGCCGCTGCCTTCCTTCTTGTCGCCGTCTCATTCCTTTGTCTCTCTATTGGTACCTATTGTGCCCCATCGTCCTCTCTCCCGTCCCTCTATCGGTACCTCAGTGCGCCCTTCTTCTCCATCCTTTCTTTTCGTTGCTCCATCTTTGTTTTCTCTCTCTAGCTCCCTCCTCATCCTAACACTCTACCTTTGTCAAAGAATATGTCTCATGGAGGCAGAAATGAATGTCCCAACACTGAGCCAAAATGTAGAGCCGGCACAGTCGGATGGGGATCTAGAACTTCCGGTAAATGTGCGATGCAATAAAGTGGTACGTACATTGGATCATAAGTAGCTCTTTCTCATTGCATATTTATGGAGCGAGGATAGTTGTGTGGTGACAACATCTCCGTTCATAAATATCTGCATATTCTAGATTATGAAGTTATTAGATTATAGCATGTGCATCCTCCCACTTAGTTGTTACCACACAGGGCCTATACATGCTTTGTCATGGTTTTGTCATACAAGGTAATTTGTTGAGTAGTTTTCCAATCATGTTAGACTACATCAAGGGTCAGCCTTGAGCCATACATTTTTGCCTTAGTGATGTCCATTGTGTGTTTGACACTTTGGACTCTAAAGGCGAGTCGAAGTTTCCAGGCCTCTAGCTCAATGGTGATAAAGATGTTGTTGTGCCTACATCTTGTGGTCTCCGTTGGTGCACGTTCGGCTTGTGCCGTCTTTGTTGCCTTAGCTTGATAGATCGACAATGCTTGAGACCTGATTTCTAAGCTTGTTGTTCTCGCCCGGTTTTCCCGAATTAACCAGGAACATCATTCTAACAATTTCCTGCACTTGGTTGGCACAAAAAAATGAGGTTGTAACAATTTTTCGGCATGTGAAGACAGAATTATGAAAGTATGAAAAAAGGAAATAAAGGAACATAAGAAGCCAAACAACCCATTTGCCCCGTGGGAGGGAGTCTAGGGCTCCACTCTTTTGTGGTTTTGCTTTCCCTTCCTCTTAGTCATCTCTTCGTAGTTTATTGTTGTCCCCTCTTGCCGTCGCCTTCCTTCTTGTCGTCGTCTCCTTCCTTTGTCTCTCTATTGGTACCTCTTTTGCCCCATCGTCCTATCTCATGTCCCTTTGTCGGTACCTCAGTGTGTCCTTCTTCTCCCTCCTTCCCTTTCCTAGCTCCATCTCTGTTTCTCTCCCTCCCTCCTCATCCTAACTCTCTACCTCTGTCAAACAATATCTCCCATGGAGGCAGAAATGAATGTACCAACACTGAGCCAAAATATAGAGGCGGCACGATCGGATGGGGATCTAGAACGTAAGGTAAATGCAGGGTGCTATAAAGTGGTACATACATTAGATCGTAAGTAGCTCTTTCTCATTATATACTATGAAGTGAGGATAATTGTGTGGTGAAAACATCTCTTTTCATAAATATATCCACATTCTAGTATGAAGTTATTAGATTATAGCATGCAGATCCTACCCATTAATTGGTTCCATACAAGGCCTATACATGCTTTGTCATGGTCTTCCCATACAAGGTAATTTTGTTGAGTAGTTTTCCAATCATGATAGACTACGGGCCTGTTTGTTTCAGCTTATAATCCAGCAGATTATATAATCTGGATTATATAATCTGGATGGTTGCCAAACAGGTCCAGCTTATAGGTCCAGATTATATAATCTGGAGGCCAGATTATGATAATCCAATAAGCTGGCCAAGAGATGCTTATTCCAGCTTATTTCAAAAGTCCAGATTATAGATTATATAAGCTGAAACAAACAGGCCCTACATCAAGGGTCAACCTTGAGCCCATACATTTTTGCCTTAGTGACGACCATTGTGTGGTTGACACTTTGGAGACTAAAGCTGAGTCAGAGTTGCCAAGCCGCTAGCTCGACAGTGATGAAGATGTTGTTGTGCCGACATCGTGCGGTCTCCATTGGTGCATATTCGGTTTGGGACATGTTTGTTGCCTTAGCTTGATAAACCGAGAATGCTTGAGACCCGGTCTTTAGGTTTTTTGTTTTCGCTCGGTTTTCCCAAAATAACCAGAAAAAAATTCTAACAACTTCGTGCACTTGGTTGGCACAAAAATGAGGTTGTAACAATTTTCTCGACACATGAAGACAAAATTATGCAAGTATGAAAAAGGAAAGAGTAAAAAATAAAGAAAAATAAGAGGCCAAACGTGCCACCCGTGGGTGGGAGCCAGATCTAGCCCATTGGAATCTCTCTCTCCACCTATCACATGCTCGTCGTCGCATTGAGCACCTCTTTCTAACCGATGTTTCCGTCGTCGCTCATCTCACTTAGACAACACATATCTTCCTTGCCATTCCCCTCAAGAAGATGGAGCAGTAGGAGAGCACACAAACGTTATCTCGTCGGCATAGCCAGACGCGCGTACACGTCGTCATCCCCAGTTACGTTGGTGGAGGCACACGGCATCCTATCCACAGATTCGAGAGTTTCCTTCCTCCACTAGCCTCAAGCTCTTACTACTCCAATGGTTAACAATCCGCTCCCATTTGGTTAGTCTCCATCCCCTTCCTTGTTTTAATTTATGCCTAATTTATTTGAATTTTTAATATAGTCAACTAGATGTAGTTGTGATAGATTGTGATGTTTGTACGAATTGCATGCCAGGTGTTTGTATTATTGTTTAAACCGTCCAGGGAAAGTTGTCATCTTGGAAAATTTGATATGCTTGGAATTGACTATTCAGCTCAATTTGAGATAGTCTTCAAATCTAGCCCCTACATGTATGTGTTTAGTTCATATACTAAATGCATAATATTTTTTACCTTCTAATACATTAGAGACAACTTTAAACTAATTGAGGCACTTTCAAGTGTCTTTGATCAATGTACATCAAGCAGTGATGCGAACCTCCTCAAACTCACTACAAGATTTTAATTTGGATCTAAAGATATAAAACTTGATCTGTTTGAACAGGCCAGTTCATCGAAAGGAAAATTTCAAACCAAGCCAATATTGAATATGTTTGAAGAAAATTGACTATTGTGGGAATAAATAATTTTATCCAAGTTCACAATCCTATGTATCAACCAAGTAGCAAATTGACAAAGTCAAGACAAGTCAAAGCAGCCCAATCAACAAGTCATGGTAATTGTGTGTTTGGCACTTCGGAGGCTAAAGGTGAGTCGAAGTTGCCAGGTCGCTAGCTCGATGGCGATGAAGATGTTGTTGCGCCAACATCATGTGGTCTGGATCCATTGGTGCATGTTCGGTTTGGGTCGTGTTTGTAGCCTTAGCTCCCGGTTTCTAAGCTTGTTGTTGTTGCCCAGTTTTCCCGAATTAACCAGGAAAATCTTTCTAACAACTTCCTGCACTTGGTTGGCACCAAAATGAGGTTGTAGCAATTTTTTCGGCACATCAAGACAGGATTATGCTACTATGAAAAAAAGGAAATGAAGGAAAATAAGAACCAAATGGCCCATTTGGCCCGTGGAAGGGAGTCTAGGCCTCCACTCTTTCGTGGGTTTCCTTTCTCTTACTCTTAGTCATCTCTTTGTCGTTTATTGTTGTCCCCTCTTGCCGCCGCTGCCTTCCTTCTTGTCGTCGTCTCCTTCCTTTGTCTCTCTGTTGGTACCTGTTGTGCCCCACCGTCCTCTCTCTCGTCCCTCTATCGTACCTCAGTGTGCCCTTCTTCTCCATACTTTCTTTTCGTTGCTCCATCTCTGTTTTCTCTCTCTAGCTCCATCCTCATTCTAACACTCTACCTTTGTCAAACAATATGTCTCATGGAGGCATAAATGAATGTCCCAACACTGAGCCAAAATGTAGAGGCGGCACAGTCGGATGGGGATTGATAACCCCCAAGAGCAGGGGATCACTGTAGCACCTCTCAATGTGGAAGTAGGGTATCGATCCGCAGGAGCAAGAAGGAAAAGTTATCTATTCCCTACAACTAAAGTGTCACAAGTTTTAGTTGATTATGCACTAAACAAGTTTAAAGAACAAGATGGTTGATTTAATGGATGGAAGTTTAATGTAACAAAACAAGAATGTAAAAGTGTCCCAATCCTCTTCAATGCAAGAGGACAAGACAAAGGTTTTCTCTTATAGGAACAATGGACATGGGTTCATGGGTTCACTCAATCCTCTCTCCCATCTATGGTGATTATCATGTTATAGATAAAAAGTACACACAATTGTCATGCTTTAATGGTAACACATAGTTGAAATAAAATAATCATTTGTGTTGCTAGGTCACCCTCGTAAGGCTAGCGTGGTTTGTTGTCACTCCCACATCATACTTCTTCCTTTTTACCCCAGATAAAGGATGTTGGGCTGTATTGTGTCACTCAATACATATGCCGTTGTCACATCGGCCATCCCGTACCTACATACATCATACTTCATAATGGACAATATTCTAAACACTAGTGCAATGATTCATATTTCGTGTGCATGACCACATCTCTCTCATCTATCTACACTTGGTGGTGTCAATCACCTCATGACATGGATAAACAAGGCATTATGCATAAATCGAACCATCACATGCATCATAGAATATCTCCAAAGTATGACAAGTCATAAAAGATCCAACACAACGGTAAATGCATAACAAATATCATCTCATACCACAATATCCACCATAGGAATTACATAGATAGATCCATACTTATGCAAGGCACATCATATGGACTTCAACAATGATCATACATAGAGAGATTAGATCAAGTTACCACCACAAACCCAAAGTCCAGGGGGTGGACTACTCCCCCTTCATCATGGTGATGATGGTGGAGATGTTGGAGAAGATGGAGACCACCCCGGCAGCGCCCCGCCGGAGTTTTCCCCCTCCAATCTGCAGCTCCAGGTCTTCTGTTTCGTGGTTTTGTGTTTCTGCGGCGCTCCTTCCGAAAGCCGTCGGGGGACTATTTTTATAGTCGTTTTTAGGTCAAGACGAAGGCACGGGGACGAAGATCGACGGCATCGGAGGCTCGAGGCCCAGGATAGGGGGTCCCACGCGGCCAAGGAATCTGGCCGCGTGGGCCCACCTCTTTTGGCCCTCGGGTTTCCATTTTTTCGCTTCCTTCGCTCCTACGCTTTGTTCCTTCCAAAAAATGATCCCCGCAAAATATTAGGTCATTTGGACGTCGTTTGGGTCCCTGAAACATCAAAATATAGAAAATAGGGTTTTCTGCCAGTGCAGGGTTAATTCCAGAAAAATAGGGAAACTGTGAAATATTCCCAAAATCAATATAAAACAATGATATAACCCTTATATGATGCAAATATGATTGAAATATAAGTAATATAATGCAAAGTTCATGTATGCATTTTACATGCATCAACATCCCCAAGCTTAACCTATACTCGTCCTCGAGTATGAAGGTGATAAAACTAACATGGACTTTGCTTTTTAATACTATCAATGGATATCAAAGATGATTACTATTGCTACATAGAGTCAAATGATTCATTCTTCAAAGGAATAGCAATATACAAGATAGATTATGAAGTGATATCAAATATTCAATGTAAGGATGTTCAATGATAATTCACAAAGTGTAACATAGAAGAAAGTACTATGGACCAAATGTATGCATAATAAAAAGTAAAAACATCCTATAATGGTCATAGAGTATTCTTGTAAATCTGAATATAAAAGGTGGACACTTTGGAAAGATATATAAATAAGTAGAGGTAAAACATGAATAAGTTTCATCTAGCTTCCAAATGCTTCTACTTAAGTTAATGTTTGCAATGTGGTATCCATTGGTGTGGAGCTCTCATTACCCCTATCATAGCATCTTGAATGGTTAAAGTTTAAAGTGAAAGCAAATATGAGTAGTGTGCTTGACAAAGTATGGGTTGAATGCCTCATGCCCCGTGAATACGAGTACCTACACCACGGTGTTACTCAACTCGGGCCACAAAGCAAGTTCAAGTTAAAGTCATTGTAAGTAATATAATAGCGTCATCAAGAGCGTCAACTGGGGTACCTCTTGCCTCAGGACATGGAAACTAGCCCATGTCAAAATGACAAGACAAACAGACAATGAACAATCTCAGCACTCTTTTATTTACTATTTGTATAGCTTTTTATTATGACGTGCATCACTGAATGTTCACTTTGGTACGCTGTAAATTTCCACCATGAATGATGCATGGCTTAGGTTAGCGGCCCAGGCGTCTCTCTAGCCATTTATACAAACTCCTCAAACTTACTAAGTTTCCGCATTTATTTGGCACCATGATAAGCATCCATAAACAAAAGTACATGATATCAACTAAATATAATTAAGAGCACGTTGAAAGCTTGCCATGTGACAGCACATATGAGCTAACTCCCAACCAAGACTCTTGTCAAGCATACAACTTCATAATTTTAATCACAATGGTTCATGTTTATTAAGTGCAATAAAAGTAAAGTGTGCATCAAGTTCGTGAGAGCTTTTTAACCAACTTTCCCATAACAATCAATAACATAAGCATTTTAATTTGGAAACATAGATAATACAATATAACATGATAAACATACTCGGAATAGCATTAAGCTAATAGGTAGATATGGTGGACTCACTGGAAAAACTTTGGTTGAAGGTGTTGGAAAACAAGTTTTTACTTGTTGGAATTTTTGGGTAGCAAGAGGGAGAAAGTTGACCGTCTAAATGCATGCATAAGTGTCCATAGAACTAACAATCCATGTTAAACAAAGTAAAGTAACATTCAGCATCAAAACATGAATAAAAGATAGCTCTTGATAAAACACTTGCAAATTAATACTCATTAAAAAGCACATGAATCATGCAACTATATGTATCTTTTTGAATCAACTCAAACATCCCTTTCCCAATCTTTTTAATAGCATCCAACTTAATTCAACCCAAATTTCCAGTAGCTCTCTCATATATAAATGATAGTGGTGGTCTCACAAATAAAAACAAACCGAAATAACAAAAATAAAAGACGCTCCAAGTTTATGCGATAAAGTGCATTGATCGAAAAACAGAAGTTAGACGTGTGCAAACCGAGAGTGTGTTGGTCCAATGGGGTTGTCTCACATCCCCAAGCTTATGGTCTTCACCATCCTTGGATACTCTTGGTGCATCTCCTCTAATCCCTGTGAAAAAACTTCAAAACACCGTTTCTCCCATCTCTTTTCTGTGGGGGACATTAGTAGTGATAGACAAATGAATTGCTTGCTGCATAAAATCCTTAAACAAAAATTCATATGAATGTCCAGAAAGTGTATAATGTTGTATGCCTACTTATAAACTCAATTGGATCAAAAAGATTCAAGTTAAAAGTTCAAAGAATGCATCAAACAAAATGGGACAGAATCTGTCCAGAAAAACAGCAGCAGCAAAACGCATTTTTCTACCCTACTTAAATATGTCGAAAAAATCTGAAAAATTCACGCTTACAGAGGATGAAAAGTTGCAACTACAGTTCAAATTTCAGCTCATTCGGAGTCACAGAATAGGAATGAAAAATCATACCGTGCACAGATTCGTGCTGGAATAAATCTCCGAATGCAAAAAGCAACTTTTTCAAGCCAAAATAGGTAAAACTTGGCACTTTATTAAAAATTCCAGAAACAAAACTAAAAACTAAGCTCTTGTTACAGCAAGAGGACACAAAGAAAATCAAAAATAAAAACAACCGGGTTGCCTCCCGTAAAGCGCTTTCTTTATAGCCATGTAGCTAGGCTTCTTACTTTGGTGATCATGAAGGTTGAAGCTCATGAGGGAGCTTGTTCTTTGGTGTGTCCCTCTTCCTTGAGAAGTGTTCATGCATAATACCAGGGTCCCATGGTGTTATCAATCCAATCAAAATAATATTCAAGTTGAGACCTAGTAGAGAGAAAAACAAAACACAAAAGTAATAACAACAAAGTCTAACTTTCTTTCTATGCATTGGCATTTTGTATATGAATGAAGCACAATAAATAGAAATTTTCCAATGCATATTAACAGTAGATACTTGCAACTTATAGTTATTAGCAACATAAAGAGGGCTCTTATCACCTCCTCTTTCATAATAGTTGCAAGAAGTAAAAGTAAATTCACCCATATAACCATTGGACTCATCCAACTTAGATAATTTAGGTACATAAAGAGGATCATTAAATTTATTATGGAATTCATTAGCATGCTTCCCTCTTTCAAAATAGTTATTAAGATCAATATCAAGTTTAATATCATGGTTGCAACAAAGATTTGGAACTAAAGGTAATTGCAAACCACATAAGTATTTCTCAACATAAGCAAATTTCTCCTCTATGGTGTAATTAGGAGAATCCAGAAACAAAGTAGGACTCTCATGAGTAAGAGTAACATCACAAACAGCAAGTATATCATTTTTATCCTCACATAATTTAGTAACAACTAAACATGGAGGTTTATCAATAAGCATAGGACCATCATCTAAAGCATTATCATATAGCATATTTAAGCAATACTCCTCATTATCATCAATAAGTTCACTAGTAGCATTAATAGAAAGTAAAGGAGCATTATTAGTTTCATCATAATAGCATGAGTTATCATATAGGACCATAGAATTTTTAGTTTGACACTCATCATAACATGGGTTTTCATAAATAACAAAAGACTTTTGAGTTTGAGTGCTACTATCAAATGTTGATGGTGAAGTTGGGAGATCCAATTCTTCCCCAAGCTTAGGTTGGAACACATCCATTTCAATCTCCTCTTCACATACTTCCTCTTCCAAGCTTATGTTTTCATTATCCTTTTCCTGCAAAATATTAGTACTTTCCATGGCAGCAAGAATTCTTTCTTTAACATAAACATTATCACTAAACTCTTTTTTGCAAAGTTGGAGAAGAATAGAAATGTGTCCTTTCATTACACGAGCTTCATGACTAGTTGCAAAAAAATTATCAATAAGAAAGTCTATTTCATGGGCTGCAACATAAGCAATATATTTCTCAACTTGTTCTATATCAGGGCATGAAAATTTATTTTCACGATAACAAGCAATTAGAGGATCACTGTTGTGCTTACATTGATAGGGAGAGTGTTTATAGTCTTTTCTAAAGCAGCAAGTTACATCATGTAATTCACAAAACTCAATAGCCATATCATCGAGATGTTCAAGCAATTCAAGCATTCTATTTCCTTCTTTGGTAGATCGATATTCATAGTAAGCTCCAATAGTTTTGACATAACCTTCCTCCATAGCTTGAAACACAAATCAAAAGCAACACTTAATTTTTATGGATTTTAAGTTTTTAGATGAAAACTGAAAATAAAATGATACTGAACAATGCAAACCGAAATAACCAATGCAACACAAAATGCAAAACTGAAAATAAAATATGCAAACCGAAATATGCAAGACAATAACAAAACAAAATAAAATGATTTGAAGGTAAAGATGGATAAGATGATGCTCACGTAGGTGCAACCTCCCCAAGCTTAGGTGATTGTAAGATATAAAACAAGATAAAATAAATCTAAAGTCTAGTGCACACAAGAATAGAAACTTAAGCGCTACGCTCCCCGGCAACGGCGCCAGAAAAGTACTTGATAACCCCCAAGAGCAGGGGATCACTGTAGCACCTCTCAATGTGGAAGTAGGGTATCGATCCGCAGGAGCAAGAAGGAAAAGTTATCTATTCCCTACAACTAAAGTGTCACAAGTTTTAGTTGATTATGCACTAAACAAGTTTAAAGAACAAGATGGTTGATTTAATGGATGGAAGTTTAATGTAACAAAACAAGAATGTAAAAGTGTCCCAATCCTCTTCAATGCAAGAGGACAAGACAAAGGTTTTCTCTTATAGGAACAATGGACATGGGTTCATGGGTTCACTCAATCCTCTCTCCCATCTATGGTGATTATCATGTTATAGATAAAAAGTACACACAATTGTCATGCTTTAATGGTAAACTTCTATGACGGCTACATGTCCTAAAACACATAGTTGAAAGAAAATAATCATTTGTGTTGCTAGGTCACCCTCGTAAGGCTAGCGTGGTTTGTTGTCACTCCCACATCATACTTCTTCCTTTTTACCCCCAGATAAAGGATGTTGGGCTGTATTGTGTCACTCAATACATATGCCGTTGTCACATCGGCCATCCCGTACCTACATACATCATACTTCATAATGGACAATATTCTAAACACTAGTGCAATGATTCATATTTCGTGTGCATGACCACATCTCTCTCATCTATCTACACTTGGTGGTGTCAATCACCTCATGACATGGATAAACAAGGCATTATGCATAAATCGAACCATCACATGCATCATAGAATATCTCCAAAGTATGACAAGTCATAAAAGATCCAACACAACGGTAAATGCATAACAAATATCATCTCATACCACAATATCCACCATAGGAATTACATAGATAGATCCATACTTATGCAAGGCACATCATATGGACTTCAACAATGATCATACATAGAGAGATTAGATCAAGTTACCACCACAAACCCAAAGTCCAGGGGGTGGACTACTCCCCCTTCATCATGGTGATGATGGTGGAGATGTTGGAGAAGATGGAGACCACCCCGGCAGCGCCCCGCCGGAGTTTTCCCCCTCCAATCTGCAGCTCCAGGTCTTCTGTTTCGTGGTTTTGTGTTTCTGCGGCGCTCCCTTCCGAAAGCCGTCGGGGGACTATTTTTATAGTCGTTTTTAGGTCAAGACGAAGGCACGGGGACGAAGATCGACGGCATCGGAGGCTCGAGGCCCAGGATAGGGGGTCCCACGCGGCCAAGGAATCTGGCCGCGTGGGCCCACCTCTTTTGGCCCTCGGGTTTCCATTTTTTCGCTTCCTTCGCTCCTACGCTTTGTTCCTTCCAAAAAATGATCCCCGCAAAATATTAGGTCATTTGGACGTCGTTTGGGTCCCTGAAACATCAAAATATAGAAAATAGGGTTTTCTGCCAGTGCAGGGTTAATTCAGAAAAATAGGGAAACTGTGAAATATTCCCAAAATCAATATAAAACAATGATATAACCCTTATATGATGCAAATATGATTGAAATATAAGTAATATAATGCAAAGTTCATGTATGCATTTTACATGCATCAGGGATCTAGAACTTCCGGTAAATGTGGGGTGCAATAAAGTGGTACATACATTGGATCGTAAGTAGCTCTTTCTCATTGCATATTTATGGAGTGAGGATAGCTGTGTGGTGACAACATCTCCTTTCATAAATATCTGCACATTCTAGATTATGAAGTTATTAGATTATAGCATGTGCATCCTCCCACTTAGTTGTTACCACACAGGGCCTATACATGCTTTGTCATGGTCTTGCCATACAAGGTAATTTGTTGAGTAGTTTTCCAATCATGTTAGACTACATCAAGGGTCAGCCTTGAGCCATACATTTTTGCCTTAGTGATGGCCATTGTGTGTTTGACACTTTGGAGTCTAAAGGCGAGTCGAAGTTTCTAGGCCGCTAGCTCAATGGTGATGAAGATGTTGTTGTGCCAACATCGTGCGGTCTCCATTGGTGCATGTTCGTTTTGGGCCGTGTTTGTTGCCTTAGCTTGATAGATCGACAATTCTTGAGACCCGGTTTCTAAGCTTGTTGTTCTCGCCCAGTTTCCCCGAATTAACCAGGAAAATCATTCTAACAATATCCTGCACTTGGTTGGCACGAAACATGAGGTTGTAAGAATTTTTTCGGCACATGAAGACAGAATTATGAAAGTATGAAAAAGGTAATAAAGGAACATAAGAACCCAAACAGCCCATTTGGCCTGTGGGAGGGAGTCTAGGGCTCCACTATTTCGTGGTTTTCCTTTCCCTTCCTCTTAGTCATCTCTTCATCGTTTATTGTTGTCCCCTCTTGCCGCCGCCTTCCTTCTTATCGTCTTCTCCTTCCTTTGTCTCTCTGTTGGTACCTCTTTTGCCCCATCGTCCTCTCTCCCGTCCCCTTGTCGGTACCTCAGTGTGCCCTTCTTCTCCCTCCTTCCCTTTCCTAGCTCCATCTCTGCTTTCTCTCCCTCCCTCCTCATCCTAACTCTCTACCTCTATCAAATAGTATCTCCCATGGAGGCAGAAATGAATGTCCCAACACTGAGCCAAAATGTAGAGGCGGCACGATCGGATGGGGATCTAGAACATACGGTAAATGTGGGGTGCAATAAAGTGGTACATACATTAATTAGATCGTAAGTATGTCTTTCTCATTATATATTATGAAGTGAGGATACTTGTGCTGTGAAAACATCTCCTTTCATAAATATCTCCACGTTCTAGATTTTGAATTTATTAGATTATAGCATGCACATCCTCCCACTTAATTGTTGCCATACAAGGCCTATACATGCTTTGTCATGGTATTGCCATACAATGTAATTTTGTTGAGTAGTTTTCCAATCATGATAGACTACATCAAGGGTCAACCTTGAGTCCATACATTTTGCCTTAGTGATGGCCATTGGGTATTTGACACTTTGGAGGCTAAAGCTGAGTCGGAGTTGCCGGGCCGCTAGCTCGTTGGTTATGAAGATGTTGTTGTGCCTACATCATGTGGTCTCCATTGGTGCATGTTCGGTTTGGGATGTGTTTGTTGCCTTAGCTTGATAGACCGATAATGCTTGAGACCCGGTTTCTAAGCTTGTTGTTCTCGCCCGGTTTTCCTGAATTAACCAGGAAAATCAATTGAACAACTTCCTGTACTTGGTTGGTCGAAAAATGTGGTTGTAACAATTTTCTCGGCACATGAAGATAAAATTATGCAAGTATGAAAAAAAAGGAAAGAGTAAAAAATGAAGGAAAATAATAAGCCAAACGGGCCACCCATGGGAGGGAATCAAGGGCTCAAATCTTTCGTAGTTTCACTTCCTCTTAGTCATCTCTTCGTCGTTTGTTGGTCTTCGTCGTTTATTGTTGTCCCCTCTTGTCGTCGTCGTCGTCGTCGTCTTCCTTCTTGTCTTCTCCTTACTTTGTATCTCCGTTGGTATCTCTTTTACCCCATCGTCCTCTCTCCCGTCCTTTTGTCGGTGCATCTGTGTGTTCTTCTTATCCCTCCTTCCCTTCCCTAGCTCCATCTCTGCTTTATCTCCCTTGCTCCTCATCCTAACACTCTACCTCTGTCAAACATTATCTTGAGGAGCCTCCACTGCTCCACATCCTCTCGTGGAGTTGGCCACGACGCCCTCGGGGGCATCCGCCCCGGCCGCGGATGCGTTGTGCACGAGCTTGTTGGTGTGCAGGTCGGGTAGACTTAAGATTGCGCAGAGCCGACAGAAGAGTTATATTGACAAAAATCGATGGAGGTGGGAACCACAAGTTGGATACTTGGTATATTTATGGGTTCGTCCGACCAAAGGAACTCAAAGGTTTGGAGTTAAAGGAAAATTGAGTCACGGATCATCGAACCATTCAGTATTCTGAGACCACAAGGACTAATAGCTTATAAAATGGAGTTACCGGAAACATTATCGAAGGTTCATAATGTATTCCATGTGTCACAATTAAGGAAGTGTTTGCAACCGCCTGAACAACCATTGTCACATGAGGAGTTAGAATTACAACCATATTAGACATATATTGAACATCCATCAAATGTCTTGGAAGAGACTTGGCAATCGAGCGATCAAATATTGCAAAGTACAATGGAAGAATCATCCGGAAAGAGACGCCACTTGGGAAAAAGAGGCAGATTTGAGACGAGACTATCCCAAACTTTTAAGGTATTCCGGGAGGTCTTAACTTCGGGACGAAGTTTTTATTAAGAGGGAGAGGATGTAAGGACCCGTAGTTATAGGACTTCAGAGGGGCTGAATTTAGAATTCTGCATTCATGCATTGGGAATTTTGGGATACAATTTGCGCTTTTATGAAAAAGGGAGTCGAGGTGATCAACACTCGGCCTAGGGTGTCGAGAGGGGTTGAAATAAACTTGGAGCCCATATTTTGAGTTAAAACTATTTGAAACTAGGATTTTATAAGGAATTCAAAACAAAGCAACATATATTCTTTATTCGTCTCAATTCTCAACAAACAAGTCTCAAATTTAATTTGAGATATTTGAATTCAAATAATTATAACAAGTCACATCATAATTCAAAACACTTATGAAAATTCATACAAAGACACAATAATATGAAGAAATGGAATTATTTATTTCTTATCCAATATTCTTTACAAAGAGTAATTACAATGAATTTTACAAACAATACAATTCCAGAAACTTTACAACAAAACCTATAAAGGAAACTACAAAGGAAAATTCCTAAAAACTAAACCTATCTAAATCTTGATCTTCTTGTCCTGATGATCTTCTGAACCTGCACACAAGCAAAAGTAAGAGAGGGTTTTGTTAAGATTAAAATGTTGCCACCGCCATTTAGTGATGGAAAATTAATTTAGAAAATAGCAGGAGCCTAATCACACTTAGTTGATCAAGCTTTTGTGCTAGAGGGTTATAACCAGCAATAAATCCTTAGGGAACAAGAGACTGACCATTGTAGGTCAAGATCATGCTCAACATTAGCAACATGAGCTTAGGCAACTTAAGTATAGGGACAAGATCCAACTTGAGCAATGTGGAATTGGGGCAAAGGCATCAAACTTGATCCGATAAATAAAAAGGCAGCAACCAATATGACTTAAATCCTCCAGCCTGCCAAATTCAAACCAAAAGCCCATAGAATTCAAACCATAAGCCCACATGTATATCATTTGACACTTACAACCAAATGGATCCTAAATAACTCGAAGCCCAACAAGAAATCGACCAACACAACATGGAAAGCTTGTCAGACAGCCAAGGACAATGGGCATAGATATTTCTAGCCCACAAGAAATACACATGGAGCATACATGGAGCACCCATGGATCTCACATGGACACCAGATAGAGTGAACCTAGGCAACTTGCCAACAAACACCTGCAAGAGTCAAGGAAGGAGGCCGCCAACTCCAAAATAATGTTAACTCGCAACAAACTGACCCAAGGATGATGAAACTTGAACCATTAGGACCCACTGCAAGTAGCATAGTCACAACATGAAGTTATCTAGGTCTCAACACCTTAGTTCATCAATAACCGACCCCAAAACCCTATATATACATGACCAAGGCATTGCACCAGAGAAAATACGCACCCACACACACTTGTTCATCACGGAACAAATTCACCACCCACATCTACACACACAGACACACGCACACACACATCACCAAGAGCACTTTCTTTTCTTAGAACATCTAGGAATTAGGTCGAGCTGCGAGGAGGAGGAGTCTAGCCACAAGAAGCAGGTTATTCAGAATCTAGAAGAACAAGTTACTCTACAACAACAGGTTATAGTTGATCATGAGTTTATGATCTTGATTCTGGAGGATGCTATACATGGTTAGCATTCAAAAGATCAAGCTCTCATGCACTCAAGAGTGAGAGGATGAGAGTGTGGTATCAGTATCCAGTGGTGCTTAGCACTGTAATGGATCATCATTTGAAAAAAAGGGACAGGGACACTTGTATCTATTCTTATCAGTTTTATACCAAGCAAAGCTACCAGAAAATTCTGGTCACAGCTATAGCCTGATGAATCCCACACACCGAGGGCAAGAAAGCATAAAACAAGGATATACAGTACATGTGTACACTCCTAGGAGTCATCACATGCACTTGTACACCCTAAAATTACACTAAACTGCACCACATCAAACAAAATTGGCAAGCTAAGCATGCAAAGCACACATTTTATTGCAAAAGCTTCAGAACTAAGCTCATCTTAAGCTACATACACAGGTGAGCAAATTATGCTCTTACAAAGCTTCAAAGAAGCTATAATGGGGAAATTCTCCACTATTGTGAAGGATTAAGTCCTCAGATCACTCAACACGACCATGAAGGTGATTAATGAGTAGATCCGCACCATTCACCTAGACGACACAATTGCTAAACTGAAGAAAATCTTCAGTAGACAGTGCACATAAACGAAAAGGTCATCAAGATCTTTTACTGGCAACAAAGCCACATATCCAAGCCCATTAGCTCATTAAAGTAAGCCTAGCACACAAGAATAAGTATAAAATTAATCTACTGCAAACCCTAGCTGAGCAGAATCTAATGAAGCTCGAATTCGAGCTCAACAGAAAAGTAAAAAGAGAGAGAGAGAGGAGAGAAATTTACCTCGAGTCCAAGGCAGTAGCTCCGGAGACGACAAGGCAGTGCCTGTGCAACTCTGGAGGGTGCCACTGGATCAAGACGAGCACTAGACCCCAACACCCATGGCGGCACTAACAAAGGAAGCTCGGAACCAAGCCGCCCATGGGAGCATGTAGGAGGTCGCTAGATACCTCTAGGAGGCGAATAGCTCGGAGCAGAGCAGCCGAGTGCGACGGAGCCATCGCCGATGGCAACCGAAAACCTAGGTGGGGATTAGGGTTGTCTGTGGCCGAGAGATGGGAGGAGAACTAGATCGAAGTGGATAGGAAGAAGGAGCAAAGAGAGGCGCGTCGATTGCGTCCAACGACGGCGACCGAGGTGACCGAAGCCAGCTTGAGGAGCAAGGTGACGACGGCGGCGATTCTGGTCGCGAGCACGAGCACGGAGAGAGAGAGAGAGAGAGAGAGAGAGAGAGAGAGAGAGAGAGCTGGTCGGTCTGACCGACCGATCTAGTCAAGTGGGTTTATTCCAACCCTTTTGTCTCGGGGGAAAATTGGTAATTTACCAATTACTAGCACAACACCCGTGCATTGCAACGAGTGAACAAATGAGAAATAATTCTTAGAAAAAATAAATTAAGATCTTACCAAGACAACTATTTTGAAAGGAATCCAAATGAGCTTTGTGTAGATGCAGGGACGTTTTCAAATATGAGGAGATGCATAAGATGTTTGACAATCTGTTGGAGGCTTGTGACTTACTATGGAACGTAGCTTTTTTCATAATCCTATTCGTCTCTTCTATGGAGCAACAAATACATATTCTGTTTTTACATGTTGCTCCAAGTGATAAAATGTTGAACATAAGCATTATTTTTGGTCACAAAGGTTTTCAGCTATATGATCAACATGTAAACATATCGAGATGTTGGCCAACATCAAGGATGGCCACTGCCACAGCCACCGCCGCATTCGGAGCACCCCGTCTTGCTCGCTTTGTCAATCCCTTAGCCAGTGGCGGAGACAGGGGGACCAGCAGAGGCCTTGCCTCCCACTAAGATCATTGATTTGCTCCTAAAATTATATGAACAGTAATGATTTTTGAATCTTTTTCTCTAACCAACCCCATAACATTGGAAATTAGGCACCCTTGCCTCAGCCCCTGCCCTTAGCCTCAGAATGCGTCGAGCTACATTATTGCATGGTTCATGCAAAATGATATTTAATCTGTAGCGAAGCACATGCGTTGTGCTAGTAGTTTTAATGGAAAATTTGCACGTCCTTTTCTTATTCCAATAAAAAAATTGTCATTTATATAACGCGTAGGCAATCGGCAATTGGACCCACGTGACATTAGAAGATAGATATCGGGGTAGAAGACATACTCCGTTAGCGAGGCGATGAGCAATCAGGTTGGGTTTCCTAGTTCCTTACGTACAGTGGCTGCCAGCTTTTTCTTTGATCATTAGCCCATTAGCGGGACGATGGCCCATGTTTCTGATCCGTCCGTAGCGAGGTGATGGCCCATGTATGTGATCGCTCATTCGCTGTGGTAGCGAGGTGAGGGGGGACGTATGAACGAACGGACACCAACTGCGCTTTAATAGTAAAGAAAACAACCCAAACTAAAATGAATTTTCACAGCAAAACAAAGCTCACAAAAATCAAGTAAAAATATGTAACAAACTCTATAAATTATGAGGATTTTTTCTATAAGTTTTATTTCAAGTTTTGATAAAATTTGTGGGTGAAAAATTCAAGGATCCTTGAGTGGAAATGACTTGAAATTCTTTTTCATAACTATTTTCGTAAAATAAAATAACATGGGAAATAAAGTCTTGAAGTTCAATAATATTGAACTATTAAATTTCAAACACTTTGAATTGTATTTCATGTAAATTATTGTCAAACATTTAAAATAAAGAAAAAGACTCAAATACCAAAATGGTATAAATTCCAAAACGTGGGGGTTAATAAAACAAAAGCATATCGTCTATGCATAATAACATCATTTGGTTCTTTAAACATTGTCTTATAAAGATGACGATGGTAATTTTCAAAACCCGAAATTCACGAGTCACACGAGACTTTAGACTGCACTTCTTGTCAGTATCTAGGAAAGTTCATTCTTGCATGTACGTTGAAGTATTTTTATCAACGTATCTGCAAAGTATTACTTGTTATTATCATTAATTGCATCAAAAAATAAAAGGTTTTCTTGAATGATTGGGGTTGCTCATGGTTGGCGATGGAACCACTGTTTGATGTTGTGGTGGAGGTTCCATCGTACTGGGCAACAATTTCTGTAGGATTAATAACAAATATTCCAGAGCTTGTCCAACGCCATAATTACGTGTCAACCAAGGGTTCTTGAATGGGCTAGAGAAGACATAAGTATCTTCTTCCTTTCGCATATCCTCGGATAGCATGTCGGGTTGATCGCCGAAGTTGCCAATGTCTGTCTGGTGACAACGTGTGTGTTAGCACATGATACTATCCCCACATTAGGTTGTGACGGCAGTGTGTTCTGGGGTGGGGTAAGCAGATGAGGATCGGGTCCCTCGTTGTGACAAGGATCCCATTCTGTTTACGACTTAGAGTGGATGTGAAGGGTTGCAAAGAAGAACTTAGACTGTCTTGCGAGCCCTATACCGGACCAATCACACCATGGAAGTGTGAAGAGAGCTGCATGGAGGCCTACTCTTGGGAAAAGTGATGCACCTTTGTAGAGTGTAAAAATATTTATAGCAGCTATACTCGTGTTCTCGGAAGGAACTACGATCGCGGCGGGAAAGGGTCTTAATTGACTCTCATACCCGCGAGGACGGAGAAACATTGTTTTCAAAAATAAAAACAACCTTTTGAACAAATGTTTTCAGAAAAACTTGCATCTACGTCTACGACTCTTTAGGGTCATGACGGTAGCAGTGCATGAAAAGAAAATATCTTCTTTAACTTAAACGAACTTGCTGAGTAACGCTCGTTACTCAACTTTCCACGTTGACCCTTTGATTAGATTTTGATATGTTGGACGCCAAAGACGGAGAGCAGATATACGAGGATTCTGAGGTCTACTACGAAGCACCAGATCTATCTGGAGGAGTGGAAGGTGTCGATTATATCATAGCTACGAAGCAGTACCAGAAGGAGAAGAAGTCGAGGAGTGAATTACGAGTCTAGTACTAGACGAGATCCTAGTTGAACAGCCATATACCATAGGTTGTTTGACTATAATGGTTCTCAGTTTGCTTTTATAAGTCACACGTCAACTCTCCAAAGTTGACCATAGTAAGTTTGATCTTCCTCAACTGACTGAGGAGGAAGTTGAGTTTTATATCCAATTTTGGCTTGTAATCTTTAGAGTGTACAACAAAGTGTAAGAGTTGGACCCACAATGCTTCTGTTGTACTACTCTGAGGGACGTGATATTTATGGATAAGGATATCCATGGGTATTGTGTCAACGACTTGTACACTATAACATGAAGTGGTGTACTAGGTCACCACATATTCAAACATGAGTAAAAAGGGTATCTCAAGCAACACAGTTGTCAGATAAAGTAGTAGCTAGTAAGGGGTGTCTACGACGGATTTATATCAAAGGTCGTCGTACACTATGCGAGAGTTGACACAACAATGTTTTTGCCTGGCTGGAGCGCGAGTCAACCTATTTGGGAGAGTGTCATAAGGAGAGGCCTGATGGACGATAGGACCATCGCGAACTTCCCAAGTGTCCCTTTAGGCACTCTCATCATCGATGTCGGTCAGAGTCTTCATGAATTACACTGGTCGAACACTAGAGCTCCATGTCATGTACTTGGATCTCTATATCCATCTCCCCTTCAGTCATATTCAAGTGAGTTGAGTCGTTTCACACCCCATGTGGGGGCTATTTATAGGCTAGAGAGGCTTGACAAATGACCAAGGACACCCTCCCATCTCCCATGTGGGATGGTAGTTGGGAAAAAGCAACACCAAAGATTTGGACCAAAAGTGGTTAGCAGTGACCCAACATTACCCACTTGTCCGACTATTGGTAAGCAGTTTTGGTTCCACATATTATGGGTAACGTAGGAGACATCCCTATTTTTCCCCGGGGGTCTTAATTACCACTGCTTAGCTTTCAATTTGCCTCTGACCACCAAATTAAATGTGAATAACCCGTCCTCCTCTCTTTGAAACAAGGGGCGCTTCCGGTTCTGTTGATCCACTGGTCCATGGTGGGCTAGGGATGAGGGGTTAGTGCATGGTCCATGGTGGACTAGCCCACCTATCCTTCCATACTCTTGGGGTTCTTGACTTTGGGCTTTCATTGACATGTTGACCTTGGCTTGAGGCTTTGACTTTGTTGACCGACATGCAAGGCTAGGTAGGATTATCCCAATGATTAACTTTACATTTAAAAAATTTAAGACTTATATGAAGACATATTTTCCCGAAACTTGAATTTTGCAAAAAGAATCAACTCATTTGGATTAAAAGTGAGTGGGGTATGGGTTGATAGAAGTCAACAAAAAATCGCACAGTTGCTAGAGTAGGGCATCGTGTGGGTCTGCTTCGGGTTGGAAGTAGGTCATGCTCTCAGTAAGAGCTTCGTTTAAGGTTTTTTTTTCTGAAACCGGCAATTTATATGTCCACAAACGCGATTCAACTCCTTGGAGGTGATGTTCTGGGGTTGCACCCCTCTATCATCTAGAGGCATGAAATAAAAAATCATTCTTCTCTCCTAGATCAAGCATTGGTAGCGCTTCATATTTCTTTCTTTGAGACAACATCGTAGAGCTTCTTGCCTGCGCTAAGCTGGTAGACCGCTAGATGCTCATCCTCACTGGTGGATAGTTTTCCATGGATGACGAGGCGACATCCCTGGGTTCACTATTGGTAAGGCTTCTCGTGTGGCCACGACAACTTGTATTGCGCAATTTTGATGCGTGGCCAGTGTGCTTGTGAAATGATCGGTATGGCCACCTAGAGGGGGGGGGTGAATAGGTGCTACTCAATTTTTAGCTCTTTTTCGAATTTAGGCTTGACACAAAGATAAATTCTCGAGATATGCAACTACGGTGAATTTACCTATATGACAAGTTAACACAAGACTAAGCACGATACAAGTAAGAACTAGCGAGTAAGGAGTAACCGAACGGGAAGCACGCGGAGACAAGGATATATTCCCAAGTTCCTCCTTTTTAGGGGAGTACGTCTCGTTGGAGGGGTGTGAGTTTCAAACTCAAACGCCACAAATGGCCTCACCCTATTCTCCGATGAACCTTGCCCAAAAGCTCGGTTCACCTTCCACTATCGGAATCCTTCAAGGCGGAATCCGGAGCCCTTACAACAAACTTGAGGCTCAACCCACAAAAGGATTGGGGCTCCCAAGCACCACAACACCTGCTACACAAAAGTAACAAGCAAGTAAGTACAACAAGATGCCTAGGTTTTCCTAGTGGAAACCCTACCTCGAATCCCTCAAGTGAATGAGGGGGAAATGAAGAACGCTTTGGTGAAGTAGTAGATCCGGGCCTTCTCCTTCAATCCTCCAAAGATCAACGAGTTTGGGTAGAGGGATTGGGAGATCTAGTGATTCTTGAGCTTGCAATAATGGTGGACTTCAATTTGGGGCGAGCTAGCTGGCTGGAGGTAGGTGGAGGGGTATTTATACCCCTCCCAAAATTGTAGCCGTTGCAGTCCACTTAGACCGGAGTCTCCGGCCCAGGCGGACCGGAGACTCCGGTCTGGGCGGAGACTCCGGACCCGAGGGAGCGGAGACTCCGGCCCCAACCGGAGACTTCGGGGTCACTCCGGACCTACTCCGGGCTCATGACAGAGAGCGCCGTCTTGTTGCGCGCTTCGTAGCAAAACCTGATGGGCCGGAGACTCCGGCCCCTGAGCACCCCTGACAAATTGCAATCTCCTTTTGCCTTGACAATTGCTTCGATGCAAAGTATAAATATTTCTTTTAATTCCTGCACCACTTAACATCATATTAGATATTTCCTAGTGTTGTTGCCTAACACACAAAACCATGGGGAACATAAAATATGTCCTTTCAATCTCCCCCTTTTTGGTGTTAGATGACAACACTAGGATTTGCAACATAGCACAACAAATATCGACATGTTCGACAAAAGATTAGAGAGACTCCCCCTACATGTGTGCATATAAGTAGTTTGCATTGGAATACAAATGCTCAACATGTAGAAAAGAGGCAACTCACAAGTAATAGTTGGAACAAGATAAATTTGCATAAACATGAGACATAATCATGAGAAAAGGGTTGAGATGAAAGGAACCATACCTTGTGCATAATAATGTAGATTATAGACCAATGCACAATAATACATCATAATAAACGATATCATCTCAACCATAGTAATATGAAATCCACATAGTCTCACACCACAAATAGTAACATAGTCTCACACAATAAAAACCAAAGCAAATAAGTTCCACGACATAAGATAAATGGACACGAGCGCAAAGAAATGATAAAGGCACATGCTTGTGTCCGACCCATGCAAATCCCACGGAGAAAACCTAATAGAACTACTTCTCCCCATTTGGCATCGAAACGCCAAAAAGGGAAAAGAGTGATGCTAACGAGTCCCAAGGAGATCACTCATCCTCTTCATCTTCGTCGGCATCATCACCACTTGCTTCTTGGGTCTCCTCCTCATTGTACTCTTCATTGTCATCATCATCGTCATCATCATCTTCATCATCATCATCTTCATAACGCATTTGAGCCTTGCCGGTGTTGCGAGATGAGGAAGGCATGGATGTAACATCTTCATAGTCACCCAAGGAAATTCGTCCACCTTCCACTCCTCAAAAGTAAGAGAAGTATCGGACTTCGGTGATGCGGGGGTACCTTCGGGGCGAGGAGGGGTTTTACCACCGTTGTTGAGCTTGAGCAACTCTTTGAACATCTTGTGTTGGTTGGAAAGGATGTGCTTCCTCTCAACATAGCTGTGGGGACCCCAGACCGGCAGTCTGAGACCTCCAGTATGCATACATTCACGATCCCATGATCAGTCAGTCGTGAACAACATACTTAAGTTGGCATTGCAGATACATCATTCATTACATAACGAATACACGTTTCGCAAAATCTGGTCACATGACCCAGTCTTAAACAACCGCCACGCAGGGCAGAAAACACATATAGCAGCGGAAAACTTCAAACACAAACGTGGCAAAGCCCAAGTCATGCCTTGACTACCTACAGGCAGCTGACTGGGAAGACGGCCTAGTTCGCAAAGACGTCGACGAACTCTCAATCTTCCGCATACTCCTCATCCTCGACGTAGGTCTTCTAGTTGAGAATCTGGACATTGGAATATCCAGGGACACAGCCATGAGTACAATTACGTACTCGCAAGACATCCCGAATGAAGCTTATAAAATGCAAGTATGCTTATATGGTGGAATAGGTAGGCTGTACTTAGGGTTCACTACCCATGATGGATGAAAAATTCATCATGGTTGATTAACAATTTTATATCTCTGTTGAAAAAGATACTTCAAAATATTATAGTTTCTCTGGTGGATATTGCATACCCGAGAGATTTTGACAAAGAAGGTTTTAAGAGAAGAAAGATTTTCTTTGCAGAACTTCTTGTAAAACAACCTCCGGTTTTCCATCATCCGTACCTCCCAGGTACAAAGTTCACCTTTCCAGTACCTCCCAGGTACAATTCCTTTTCCCAAAACTTCATTTTGAAAACATCGACACAATGCTAGACGACATTGCCATTCAGCTGTCCATGACCGCGGACGCGGCTATTCGAATAGTTTTGACTCTGCAGAGTTTGTACACTTTCACCACACCATCCGGTACACCTGCCGTGATCACCACGGACTGTTCGTGACAGTATGCGAACATCAGGTAACCAATCATAACTTCCACTATGCCGATGCTAGTATGCGATTACCTCTTCAGTGGGTTTGTTCTCCCCGGCACCGAGTGAGCTAGCCGTATCGATCCGGTTGCCCCTAGACATCACACCGCCATGACAGGAGACCCACCGTTGCTTCCCGGTGGCACTCGTAGTCCACACTTTGTATGCCCATATCCAGCATTCGGTTCCGGGGACTCTAACCCCTTCTAGCCAATTGAGGTAAAGTCTCACACTAACACAAACAAGCTTCCATTAAGCCCGTGCCCATTTTGAGTAATGTGGTTGTACTGTAGGGCTGTCCGGACAAGACTAGTCTATGTGTCGTTTTCGAAAACACTTCCAAAAGCAATCTTCTTCACCATTCTCCCGTGGACAAGGTCCCACCTTTCCCGGGGTTTTCCGTAAAACCTTTGTTTTTCCAAAACACATTTGTTAGGGTGTCCACTTAGGGACTTCAAGATTACTATCTTGTGGTGGTAAATATACCATATGGTGGCTATGGGCTTGGCAACACCAAGTTGTGACTAATGGCAATATAATAATTTATATAATAACACTAGTAGTAATATCCATATCAAAAATAGTTTTGTTTGTCCAAATTTTGTAAAACTTCAGAAGTAAAACATGCATGACGTATAATGATAATTATAATAGAAAACATTGGGATGGCTTGCCTTGGTCCTGGTTTGTCCCTGGTCTTGGGCAATATAAGATATCCAGACCTTCTCCAATAAATCCCGCAACTGTTACCTCTTCCTCGTCGTTATCTAACGTCGCAAAGAGGAAAGATAAACCTCCAATCAGAACCAAACAAAGACAAACATCACAAGCATAAGGACATACAGCAAGCAAACATCATCACACAACAATCTCCTAATTTTCAAAAGAGAAAAACAACTAGATACACATAGTTGATAAAAAAAGGCTATTAAAACTATGCCTGGGGTTGAGAAACCTATTCTTCAACCAATATGCAATGGAATCAGTGGGTGTTCCACTATCAAACCAAGGCATAAAGAGGTCAACTAGCCTCTGGTCACTTATAAAAATCACCTAAACACAAACTAGATAAAAAAAACTATCCATGCTAGTGAGTCACAAATATTCTTAAATACCATTCTAGCTATTCATGCTTGGCTAAAGGCTAAGTAATGTCCAAACAATGGTGACATGTTAACCACCCAGTAGCAACATGACTTGCTACTGATATTCAAACAACAATCTCTAAAATCATGCCACACAAATGATTTCATCCTCAAACAAATTCTAAAAACTAGGAAAAATCTAGGAAATAAGCATTCTAGTGATATTACTCCTTAACAACCACAAGCAACACCAAAAATTTTCTAACATGCTATTTATAAGAAGTAACACACTCATATCAGAGAGTATCAAACCTACACATGCTAGAAATCACAAAAAGAATACTAACACATATTATAAAACTAAATAAAACTATAAATAATTATTATCAGAAAAGCATAAAATCTAGTTTTGCTCACCCAATTAAATCTACAGCTCAATAAATCACACAAATCTGGGATTAGGTACTCCTAAGCATACACAAGCCAACACAATTGGATTCACCTCAAAAATCATCACCAATAAAATCACAAAAATCCTAGAAGTGCTCTCTGGTCCATTACCAATATGGATGCCATTTTTGAAACAAAGCTCATTTGCAAACAAGATCAAGTGCTACTGCTAGGTAACACTTAGGGCTTTCCAAAACAGTTGAGTTTGCATTTTTGGCATTCTTAGAAAAAAAGTTATTTAAGTTTTGGTAAAATCCAGTACTTCTGCCTCACATTTTAATTCTCTAAAACTATTTGCCCAAAAGTGGATCTACCACTTGGAGATGGTTACAAACATGCTAGTGTACTTCCATGATTTTTGGTTTGGGCAGATTTGATGTTTTCATATTTTAAATCGAATTAAACCTAGCAGCAAGTTTTCTGGTAAATAGGAAAAGAATAAAACACCCAGAAAAAAATGCCCAGCGGGCTGGATCCGGGTGGACCTGGGCCGTGGAGCGCAGTTCGCGGCCCAGCTTCGCGGACAGCGCGCGCGGGGAGGAAAAAAAAACATGACCAGATCTGGGCCGTCGATCAGGAATCCAACGGCTGCTGTGCGTCTTCTCCGGGCGTGTCCAGAACGGGGCGACGGCGACGGTGACCGCGGCGGCACGGCGTGGCCGCGACGGCTCCGGCGAACCTGCGAGCAAACTACGATGTCTCAGAGGTAGCCCGCGAGGAGGGGGTTGCAGGGAGGCAAGAATGGCGGGAAATGGTGCACGAAATCACCCACGAGCTTGCTCGACATCCCGGCGGCCGAGGATGAAGAAGACGAAGATGATTCGCTCGATTCACGGCCTCCCGCGTCGATTCCCTGGACTAGGACAGAGAGGACGTCGAGGCGGTTCTTCTGGTGCACATGGATAAGGCCGGGGGAGCTCCAATCGCCGGCGATGCGCGACGGCAACGGCGAGCGGGTTCGGTGTTGTGGAGAAAAATGGAGAGGGAGAGAGTGGGGGAGATGGTGAGGGAGCAGAGGAGTGGCGTGGGCGTGCCTCTTATCTCCTCTGCAGCAAGGGGGAGGGGTCACGGCGTTGACACGGGCGGGGACACGGCGACGGCGGCGTGAGGTGCACGGCGGTGTGGCGTGCGGTGGTGGAGGTCAACGGAGTTTTTGCACAACGCCCCCTGGGCTCTTTTCCCTAATTACAACTAGGTCCTTTTCTATTTCTTTTAAAACCAGAACCATTTGGGGATTTAAATTGGGGCAGTTAAACCTTTTATAAAAATTTGGGAAACATTTGGTAGTCTCCCACATATATGTAGAAGCTACACAAAAATTGGTGTTTGCAAATAAAAATGTTTTGAACCATTTTGCTCTAAGGTTTTATATAATTCATTTTTTTGAAAAATCAGTAATTAATACCTAAAGTAGCTGCAGTTTTAAAGGTCAAAAACTTTTCAAACATTTTCATCCAAGACATGTGCTTGAAGTACACAATGCCTAGTTTCAAAAACATATTTTAAACCATTTTTGAAAAATACCTAAGGCTAGGGAAACATGCTGAACATATGGTATCATAAGGTTTTTCTCTGATTTTTAAAACTCTTTGTTTTTCTGTTTTAACAATTAGTCACAAAAACATGCATGCATTTAATGGTTCCAAAACTCCAAAATTTAAAAAAAGTGGATGGATTGGGAGTCCACACACCAAAGAACAAGTTTAAACCCAAAAACCACTAAATTGGATATTTTGGGCTTCATAAAATCATAATTTTAAAACATCTACCTGGGTAGGGTTTTAGGGAAAAACCCTAATTGAAGAATTTTAGAAAAACTCACACAAAGCACTATGCATCTTTGAAATCTTGGATGCTCCCTTGCTAAATGATGTTGCCAAGTTAAAATCAAATCGATAAAAGGGTTTTTGGACAAAAATCTCTCAAGGCACCAAGTTGGAAATTGGAATTAAAACAAGAATTTCTTAAATGGACCTCGAGAGGAAACTAGGATGGTTTTATGAAAAATTCAAATTGGTTTGGTAAGAAATCACTCCTTGCATTGCAAAACACAAAATATTGTTTCTAAAAAAAACATCACATGAAATAAAAGTTTTTGTTGGCTCAAAAATTTGGGTCCTACTACCACTTATACAGAGGCAAAATTTTGGGCTGTGACAGATCTTCCCCCCTTAAAATGAATCTCGTCCCCGAGATTCGTGGGTGGGTACTAGGGAATTCGAGGGTATGGGTTTTGGAGATACAAAATTTTCCTTTATACAAAATATCTGTGCCACCAAAATTGGCTCACAGACACAGTGGGATTGGTTTGCCAAAAATTATATTTGCAAAGGGTTTAGGGAAAACGAGGGGTACTGTTTCGAATAAAAGGATAGAAGAGCACGGGGGTGAGCTGCTTACTCACTGACATGGGGGACCGGGGTCCACCTGGCAGTCTCGCCTCTCTTTCTTCTCTTCTTCTTTCTCGCTTTCTCTCCTTCCTCACATGCCCGGGATTCAGTGCGCGGAGCACTCATCGGTGGGGGTACTGCTGAGCGTGCTGCGCTGCAGCGGCCAGCACGGCTTTGGGGCTCAAAGATTCGATGATTTCGCGCCAAAGGGCGAGCACTGCTCGTGATTTCTTCACTTTCCCGCGCAAGACGGTGGCGAGGGGCGGCACTCGAGCTCTGGCTATAAATCGGAAACCTACTAGGCTCTTCTCCTCCTCACATCCACCATGAGCTTCATTAACGCCTTCTTCAAAGCCTACTACGAGATGCTGGAGAGAGCGGGCTTCATTGAGCATGTCCTCATCGTCGTGTTCTTCGGGATCTCGTTGTCGGTGGTGACCGCTCTGCTGTATGCGGCGTTGGTCATTTTGATCCTTAGCTTATGCAGGTGGTGGTCTGACGCTGGTGGGATGCTGCGGCAGTGGAGCCAGCTGCGCCGGAGGGGCTGTTGCAGAGGAGGAGCAAGCTGCAGTGGAGGAGCAAGCTGCACCGCCGGTGGCTGAGGTGGTTGTTCTTCCAGCTGGAGGTGAGCAGGCTGCTCGAGCTGTCCGTCGTCGTCGTGGGGCTCGTGACTCGGCTTCGGGTGAGGCAGGCTCGTCTTCAAGCAGTGCCGTGGAGCGGGAGAGCGAGTAGAAATTTCTGGAGTGTTTTGCATCTGTACTGAGTTGTTGCAGTGTTCTTCGTTAGGGTAGAGTTTGTATCCTTTGTTTCCTGAAGTTTCCCTTCTGTAGTGATCTTCGTGGTTGTATCAATCTTGTCTTCGCTGATGAGCTGGAACAAGATTTGCATCTTTGAATCCTTCTTGGCTACCATAACTCTGGTCTTGCAGCATTCATAGTTTTGCAGAGATACGAGCATTCAGATAGGAGAACTTGCTACTGAGAAAAATATCTCGATAGAATTTAGCCGTGCGTGAGGCACATGGTTTTTCCCAAAAGGGGAATCAACCTATACACGAGTTTCCACAAACAACACAAATAACAAGGAACAAGCAACACACCTTAAGACTTGTTCCCAAATCAACACAAATAACAAGAGGATCAACACACCAAATTTTTAACAGAGACTGGTTCGACATCAACCATACAGCTTACAGCAACATACACAACACCAACAAAAAAACAAGCAAACAACGTGCCGCTTCTACTAACCTACGAGCGCAGATCAAGCTATCAAAACACAGGTTCTACTCCGCTTGAGGGCCCTGGGTAGATGGTGGAGTACGGCCAAGACGAAGAGTGGTGTCCACATCTCCATCTTCCGCGGGGTGGGGAATTGCAGGCACGTCTTCGGGTACTGCACCTGGTGCCTCGGTGAACTGGTGAACTGTGGTCGCTGCTTCTGCTGGGATGGCCTGGAGGCTGGGTCCTGACGCAGGGTTCCTTGATTCCTTCAGCTGTAGACTAACTTGGATAAGGGTGCGCCTAGTGGTCACGAGTTCTTCCAGCAGGGAATCACAGAGCGTCGACATTGCAGCTCCGTAGGCGACGCTGCTAATGATGGCGGGGTCGACTTCTTTGTCGGTGGAGGTCTGGATCAGCTCTGCACCAGGCTGGGGCCTGGCTGGGAAAAAGCGGAACGCTCGACTTTGCGACACCACCGGCTCTGAGTGCCGGAGACGAGCGAGAGCTTCCCAGGCTGCTTTCTGGAGGGTTTGATACAGAGTAGGCATGTTCCTACCGCGGATCACTTGGGGCTGCTTCGGGCCTGAGGGATATGGACTGAGGTATACATCTGCTCGAAAATCGCCCCCAGGAAATGGGGTTGAACTTTTGAACACCACATAACGAGGGGGAATGTGGCAACCGAGAAGATCACAGACTCTCCTGAGGACCAGTGGAAAGCCGAGGTGCCCATCGGCCATGGTTTCTAGGAGGAAGGTGGGCAGCGCTGGCGATTCACTCGGGGCTTTGGAACTGGAGCAAGCCATGAGGGCAAGGTTTCTCAGCGGGATTCTACTTCAATGGCGAGGGTGGGGATGAATGGCAGATAGAACGGGTCTCATATAGGCTGGGATGTGTCGGTCGCTTCTTAAGGAAGATCCCGGCGAGTCTCTCTCACGCAGGGGGACAAGTCCTACTGCACCTTACGGCGGACCGACGCCTAGCCATGCCGGTTAGGCGGAGATGGGTCAAATCCATCGGGCTCTCCGTAGGGGAACATCAACTGGCAATCCTTTCTCTCTTGCTTGATCTCAAATCTAGCCTTGGGAACATCGTCAGGTATACAAATTTGAATGGAGATGAGGTGACAGAAGAAAATTTTTGGTAAACCTTTGACTAAGAGGGGTAAGGTTTAGAATAATTTGAAAAGATGAGAGGAGAGTAAGCTATACTTAGGCTTCCTCAGATAAAAAGATTTTAGGTAGTAATATAATGATACCAAAAAGATTTTTCTTCCCTATCTAACGTCCATGCTAACTAAGGTCTCCTACAGTCAGGATGGCTCTGATACCAACTCTGTGGGGACCCCAGACCGGCAGTCTGAGACCTCCAGTATGCATACATTCACGATCCCATGATCAGTCAGTCGTGAACAACATACTTAAGTTGGCATTGCAGATACATCATTCATTACATAACGAATACACGTTTCGCAAAATCTGGTCACATGACCCAGTCTTAAACAACCGCCACGCAGGGCAGAAAACACATATAGCAGCGGAAAACTTCAAACACAAACGTGGCAAAGCCCAAGTCATGCCTTGACTACCTACAGGCAGCTGACTGGGAAGACGGCCTAGTTCGCAAAGACGTCGACGAACTCTCAATCTTCCGCATACTCCTCATCCTCGACGTAGGTCTTCTAGTTGAGAATCTGGACATTGGAATATCCAGGGACACAGCCATGAGTACAATTACGTACTCGCAAGACATCCCGAATGAAGCTTATAAAATGCAAGTATGCTTATATGGTGGAATAGGTAGGCTGTACTTAGGGTTCACTACCCATGATGGATGAAAAATTCATCATGGTTGATTAACAATTTTATATCTCTGTTGAAAAAGATACTTCAAAATATTATAGTTTCTCTGGTGGATATTGCATACCCGAGAGATTTTGACAAAGAAGGTTTTAAGAGAAGAAAGATTTTCTTTGCAGAACTTCTTGTAAAACAACCTCCGGTTTTCCATCATCCGTACCTCCCAGGTACAAAGTTCACCTTTCCAGTACCTCCCAGGTACAATTCCTTTTCCCAAAACTTCATTTTGAAAACATCGACACAATGCTAGACGACATTGCCATTCAGCTGTCCATGACCGCGGACGCGGCTATTCGAATAGTTTTGACTCTGCAGAGTTTGTACACTTTCACCACACCATCCGGTACACCTGCCGTGATCACCACGGACTGTTCGTGACAGTATGCGAACATCAGGTAACCAATCATAACTTCCACTATGCCGATGCTAGTATGCGATTACCTCTTCAGTGGGTTTGTTCTCCCCGGCACCGAGTGAGCTAGCCGTATCGATCCGGTTGCCCCTAGACATCACACCGCCATGACAGGAGACCCACCGTTGCTTCCCGGTGGCACTCGTAGTCCACACTTTGTATGCCCATATCCAGCATTCGGTTCCGGGGACTCTAACCCCTTCTAGCCAATTGAGGTAAAGTCTCACACTAACACAAACAAGCTTCCATTAAGCCCGTGCCCATTTTGAGTAATGTGGTTGTACTGTAGGGCTGTCCGGACAAGACTAGTCTATGTGTCGTTTTCGAAAACACTTCCAAAAGCAATCTTCTTCACCATTCTCCCGTGGACAAGGTCCCACCTTTCCCGGGGTTTTCCGTAAAACCTTTGTTTTTCCAAAACACATTTGTTAGGGTGTCCACTTAGGGACTTCAAGATTACTATCTTGTGGTGGTAAATATACCATATGGTGGCTATGGGCTTGGCAACACCAAGTTGTGACTAATGGCAATATAATAATTTATATAATAACACTAGTAGTAATATCCATATCAAAAATAGTTTTGTTTGTCCAAATTTTGTAAAACTTCAGAAGTAAAACATGCATGACGTATAATGATAATTATAATAGAAAGCATTGGGATGGCTTGCCTTGGTCCTGGTTTGTCCCTGGTCTTGGGCAATATAAGATATCCAGACCTTCTCCAATAAATCCCGCAACTGTTACCTCTTCCTCGTCGTTATCTAACGTCGCAAAGAGGAAAGATAAACCTCCAATCAGAACCAAACAAAGACAAACATCACAAGCATAAGGACATACAGCAAGCAAACATCATCACACAACAATCTCCTAATTTTCAAAAGAGAAAAACAACTAGATACACATAGTTGATAAAAAAAGGCTATTAAAACTATGCCTGGGGTTGAGAAACCTATTCTTCAACCAATATGCAATGGAATCAGTGGGTGTTCCACTATCAAACCAAGGCATAAAGAGGTCAACTAGCCTCTGGTCACTTATAAAAATCACCTAAACACAAACTAGATAAAAAAAACTATCCATGCTAGTGAGTCACAAATATTCTTAAATACCATTCTAGCTATTCATGCTTGGCTAAAGGCTAAGTAATGTCCAAACAATGGTGACATGTTAACCACCAGTAGCAACATGACTTGCTACTGATATTCAAACAACAATCTCTAAAATCATGCCACACAAATGATTTCATCCTCAAACAAATTCTAAAAACTAGGAAAAATCTAGGAAATAAGCATTCTAGTGATATTACTCCTTAACAACCACAAGCAACACCAAAAATTTTCTAACATGCTATTTATAAGAAGTAACACACTCATATCAGAGAGTATCAAACCTACACATGCTAGAAATCACAAAAAGAATACTAACACAATTTATAAAACTAAATAAAACTAAAATAATTATATCAGAAAAGCATAAAACTAGTTTTGCTCACCCAATTAATCTACAGCTCAATAAATCACACAAAGGGATTAGGTACTCCTAAGCATACACAAGCCAACACAATTGGATTCACCTCAAAAATCATCACCAATAAATCACAAAAATCCTAGAAGTGCTCTCTGGTCCATTACCAATATGGATGCCATTTTTGAAACAAAGCTCATTTGCAAACAAGATCAAGTGCTACTGCTAGGTAACACTTAGGGCTTTCCAAAACAGTTGAGTTTGCATTTTTGGCATTCTTAGAAAAAAAGTTATTTAAGTTTTGGTAAAATCCAGTACTTCTGCCTCACATTTTAATTCTCTAAAACTATTTGCCCAAAAGTGGATCTACCACTTGGAGATGGTTACAAACATGCTAGTGTACTTCCATGATTTTTGGTTTGGGCAGATTTGATGTTTTCATATTTTAAATCGAATTAAACCTAGCAGCAAGTTTTCTGGTAAATAGGAAAAGAATAAAACACCCAGAAAAAAATGCCCAGCGGGCTGGATCCGGGTGGACCTGGGCCGTGGAGCGCAGTTCGCGGCCCAGCTTCGCGGACAGCGCGCGCGGGGAGGAAAAAAAAACATGACCAGATCTGGGCCGTCGATCAGGAATCCAACGGCTGCTGTGCGTCTTCTCCGGGCGTGTCCAGAACGGGGCGACGGCGACGGTGACCGCGGCGGCACGGCGTGGCCGCGACGGCTCCGGCGAACCTGCGAGCAAACTACGATGTCTCAGAGGTAGCCCGCGAGGAGGGGGTTGCAGGGAGGCAAGAATGGCGGGAAATGGTGCACGAAATCACCCACGAGCTTGCTCGACATCCCGGCGGCCGAGGATGAAGAAGACGAAGATGATTCGCTCGATTCACGGCCTCCCGCGTCGATTCCCTGGACTAGGACAGAGAGGACGTCGAGGCGGTTCTTCTGGTGCACATGGATAAGGCCGGGGGAGCTCCAATCGCCGGCGATGCGCGACGGCAACGGCGAGCGGGTTCGGTGTTGTGGAGAAAAATGGAGAGGGAGAGAGTGGGGAGATGGTGAGGGAGCAGAGGAGTGGCGTGGGCGTGCCTCTTATCTCCTCTGCAGCAAGGGGGAGGGGTCACGGCGTTGACACGGGCGGGGACACGGCGACGGCGGCGTGAGGTGCACGGCGGTGTGGCGTGCGGTGGTGGAGGTCAACGGAGTTTTTGCACAACGCCCCCTGGGCTCTTTTCCCTAATTACAACTAGGTCCTTTTCTATTTCTTTTAAAACCAGAACCATTTGGGGATTTAAATTGGGGCAGTTAAACCTTTTATAAAAATTTGGGAAACATTTGGTAGTCTCCCACATATATGTAGAAGCTACACAAAAATTGGTGTTTGCAAATAAAAATGTTTTGAACCATTTTGCTCTAAGGTTTTATATAATTCATTTTTTTGAAAAATCAGTAATTAATACCTAAAGTAGCTGCAGTTTTAAAGGTCAAAAACTTTTCAAACATTTTCATCCAAGACATGTGCTTGAAGTACACAATGCCTAGTTTCAAAAACATATTTTAAACCATTTTTGAAAAATACCTAAGGCTAGGGAAACATGCTGAACATATGGTATCATAAGGTTTTTCTCTGATTTTTAAAACTCTTTGTTTTTCTGTTTTAACAATTAGTCACAAAAACATGCATGCATTTAATGGTTCCAAAACTCCAAAATTTAAAAAAAGTGGATGGATTGGGAGTCCACACACCAAAGAACAAGTTTAAACCCAAAAACCACTAAATTGGATATTTTGGGCTTCATAAAATCATAATTTTAAAACATCTACCTGGGTAGGGTTTTAGGGAAAAACCCTAATTGAAGAATTTTAGAAAAACTCACACAAAGCACTATGCATCTTTGAAATCTTGGATGCTCCCTTGCTAAATGATGTTGCCAAGTTAAAATCAAATCGATAAAAGGGTTTTTGGACAAAAATCTCTCAAGGCACCAAGTTGGAAATTGGAATTAAAACAAGAATTTCTTAAATGGACCTCGAGAGGAAACTAGGATGGTTTTATGAAAAATTCAAATTGGTTTGGTAAGAAATCACTCCTTGCATTGCAAAACACAAAATATTGTTTCTAAAAAAAACATCACATGAAATAAAAGTTTTTGTTGGCTCAAAAATTTGGGTCCTACTACCACTTATACAGAGGCAAAATTTTGGGCTGTGACAATAGCCCTCATAATTTTCCTTCTGGATGATAATCCCCATACAAAGCTTTGCTTTTTGCCACCAAGTGAGGTGTTTCACCTCATTGTTGACCCTCTCTTTGACACCACTATTCCATGAGGGTGGAGTGGCATTCTTCCTTCTTGCCCTTGGAGCTTCTTCCACCTCTATCTCTTGATAAGTGGCTTGGGGAGTGGTATGAAGAGCTAGCACTTGGAGGGTTCCAAACGCGTGTTGCTTGAAGCGAGATGATCGAGTTGGGGAACCTTCTTGAGGATAAGCTTCATGACATAGGGAGCATACATGGGATTCTTCTTCTCATGAATAGCAATGTTGATCTCACACTTGATAAATCCATCACATCAATCTCATACCCATGGCAATTTGGTCCGGCAAGGTATGCCCTGTGGGCATGATGCATGAGATTGACAAGTGCACCACGGGTAGCATCCGTATCCCGGCTTGGGTGCAATGCTCCAACGAAACATGCGAATCAAGATGTTGTAGATGGGCTTGAGTCCTCGGGTGGTAGCAATGACACCCTTTTTAGCACAAAGAGGGGCAAGTAACTTCTTATCATAATCCACCCCTTCAACATGCATCCTTCGACAAACGGAAATGGAAGCTTCTTTGAACTCATAGCCCAAAATCTGCCCAAACTCTTCAAAAGTTGCATTACACTGGAGAGGGCCCGTCATCCAAGTAATCTTGGTGTTCTCCTCCGGTCCTAGCACAAGAGTGGCAAAGAATTGTTGGACCATCTCAATATCATAGTTTTGTTGGGTTGAAATAAGCTTCTCAAGGCCTAGCTTCCTAGCCACCCAAATTGCCTCCACAAAGTATTCCTTCTTGGTCAACACTTCAAACTTCAACGGTTTTTGAGGACACACAAGGGCTTTGGGGTCCAAATGGGCATAGATTTCCTTCATGATGAGCTCTTGCTCCTTCCTCCAAAAGTGACTATCGGTTGTGTTGTTGGGCATATCATAGAACCTCTGCGCCCTCATGGTTCTAAAATCCTCCTTGTTCAAGTCCTTCACGGTGGTGATGTTGTCCAACTTGGCCTTCTTGGCCCTTTCTTCTCGAACGAGAGCAGCCTCTTGCCTAGCCCTTCTTGCATCAGACTCCTTTTGCTGCTTTGCAACACCACGCTGCACATATCGGTCGTTATCTTCATCATAGTCCAAATAGTTTCTTCCCGACTTCTTGGATGCTTTCTTGGGTTGAGATGATGATGAGCCTAAATGGTACCTCTTGTTATCTATGAATAGAGAGTAGATAGGGTAGCATAGAGGTGAGCATACATGTCCAGGAGGTCAACGAGACAACACTTAAACAATTCTGGGCTGAAAAACTTGATCTACACGGAGTCTCCGGTCTCTGGGCCGAGTCTCCGGTCCAGATTGGAAAAACCAATCTAGGTCAAATCTACCAGCAAAGAATTGGGCAAGTATTATCTATGAAGTGCATTTGTCGTCTAGAAGAATCTACCATGAGAATAGGACAGGGGCATGCTTCAAAACATAGATCTAGCACAAGATCTAGAAGAAGAAGAAGATGGCATACCCTTGCCCTTCACGGTGCTCCAAGTGGAGGAGAAAGGTCCCACACCGGAGAGGAGACGGAGAACGACGACTTGACGGATTCTGGCGGCGAGGGAGGCGACAGATGGACTCTCTGGCGTGGAGGCGACGGTTGGGAGTGGTTTTGGGGTCGGGGTGTGTGTGGAGTTGTGAGCCAACCCCCCACCCGATCCCCTTTAGAATCTCAGGAAAAAGCCTTAGACCGTAGTCTCCGCCCAAACACACCGGAGTCTCCAGACTGTCCGGAATCTCCGTGGTTTGGGGCGAGACTCTGCTCCGACCGGAGTCTCCGGTCCTGAGGACCGGAGTCTCCGCCCCCTCCAGGTCAGAAACTCATATATATGGTGGGGACATGTATGTGGGCAAGAAGAGTATGTTTTTAGATGAGATAGGCTTGGGTTTAGACAAAGACACACAGGGGATGGTACTACACACCCAAACTTTGTAAGAAGCAAATAAAACACTAAAAACCAACATTTGAGTGTGTTTTCCATAAAAGACACTGGAAAGGCAATAAAATCCAAATAAGCTCCAATAAGATCAACTCTTCACAAAGAAGAGGGCGGTGGCCTAGGCCACCATTTATGAGTGTATGTGGAGTGACACCGCGAAGATATATCTTGGGTTCACTACCACTACTCGTCATTTAAGCTCACAATTCATCGAACGAATATAGAGAAGCAAATGAGTTCTTAATGTAGGCATAATGGGGGAGGGATAGTCCAATGTATTAGGACCGCACTCCCCCTATGTCCATGCCTACACCTAAACACAATAGATAGTCAAGACATAGGTGTGAATGCAAAATAGTCAAGCCAAGCTAGTTGAATCCACGATATTTAGCTCATTCCTCAAATAAGTGAATCTTGCTTCATCAAGAGGCTTCGTGAAAATATCGGCAAGTTGATCTCTTGTGGGAACATGGCCTAGCTCAATATCACCTCGGGCAACATGATCTCGAATGAAATGATGACGAATCTCAATATGCTTGGTTCTTGAATGTTGCACCGGGTTGTGGGCAATCTTGATAACACTTTCATTGTCACACAAAAGAGGCACTTTGTCACAATTGACACCGTATTCCTTTAAAGCTTGCCTCATCCATAAAATTGGGTGCATGCACTTGCGCCCGCCACATACTCGGCTTCGGCGGTGGAGAGAGATATACAATTTTGCTTCTTGGAAGACCAACTCACCAAGGAACCACCAAGAAATTGGCAAGCCCCGGAAGTTGACTTCCTATCATCTTGATCACCGGCCCAATCCGAGTCCGTGTACCCACGAAGAGAGAAAACCTTGTCCTTGGGGTACCACAAACCAAACTTTGGGGTATGAATCAAATATCGTAGGATTCTTTTGACCGCCACCATGTGGCTTTCTTTAGGAGCGGCTTGGTACCTTGCACACACCCCTACACTCAACACAATATCGGGTCTAGATGCACAAAGATAGAGCAAAGAACCAATCATGGAGCGGTATACCTTTTGATCGACATCTATACCCTTTGGGTTAAGTTGTAGATGAACCTTGGTGTCCATTGGGGTGCGCTTCTCCTTGACACCTATCATATCAAACCTCTTGAGCATGTCTTGGATATATTTAGTTTGAGGATGAAAGTCCCTCCCTTCAATTGCTTGATCTCAAAACCAAGAAGAACTTCAACTCTCCCATCATGGACATCTCAAACCTATCGGTCATAAGCTTTGAAAATTCATCATTGAAAGCTTTGTTAGTTGAGCCAAAGATAATATCGTCCACATAGACTTGGCATATGAAAAGCTCCCCTTTTACTCTCTTGGTAAAGAGAGTGGGATCGATTTGCCCAACCTCAAATCCACGTCTACTAGAAGCTCTCTAAGGTGCTCATACCACGCACGTGGAGCCTGTTTAAATCCATAGAGTGCCTTATCGAGCTTGTATACATGGTTAGGGAGTTTGGGATCCTCAAAAACCCGGTGGTTGCTTAACATATACTAATTATTTAAGTGGACCATTTAGAAAAGCACTTTTCACATCCATCTGTTGCAAGATAAAATTATGATGAGATGCATATGCAAGGAGGATACAGATGGACTCAAGGCGAGCCATGGGAGCATAGGTATCTCCAAAATCAATGTCTTCACTTGAGAGTACCCTTGAGCCACCAATCTTGCCTTGTCCTCACCACCACGCCATGTTCATCTTGCTTGTTCTTGAAAACCACTTAGTGCCTATAACATTGCGGCACTCCTTTGGCTTCTCAACTAGCTTACACACTTTGTTGCGCTTGAAGTTATTGAGCTCTTCATGTATTGCATTCAACCAATCCGGATCTTCAGTAACTCAAAGACTTTCTTTGGTTCCACAAAGGATATGTGCGCTTGATACTACTTTGATGGCGTGTTGACAGGGAGCAAATTGTTGGAGTGAAATGCTTGCTCTTTTCCCCGGCAACGGCGCCAGAAAAATAGCTTGATGACGTGAAACACACGTTCGTTGGGAGACCCCAAGAGGAAGGTATGATGTAGTCAGCAGCAAGTTTTCCCTCAGAAAGAAACCAAGGTTATCGAACCAGTAGGAGCAGCAACTCTTCAGAAGGTTGTCAACGGCGCCAGAAAAATAGCTGTCGCAGGGAGTCTGGACTGTTGACGTGGAATCTGCACACAACACAATCAAACTACTTTGCCCCAACGAAACAGTGAGGTTGTCAATCTCACTGGCTTGCTGAAAACAAAGGATTAAACGTATGGTGTGGAAAATGAGTATTAAATTGCAGAGAATGAAAAAGGAACAGTTTGCAGTTTGTGGTTGTTTAATCAGTGTAAAAGAATGGACCGGGGTCCACAGTTCACTAGTGGTGTCTCTCCATAAAAGATAACTAACATGTTGGGTGAACAAATTACAGCTGGGCAATTGACGAATAGTGAGCGCATGACAATGCATATACATGACATGTTGACTACTATGATATTTAATTGGGCATTACGACATAATACATAGATCGTTATCCAACAGCATCTATGACTAATAATCCACCGCCGGGTTGTCATCCGAGTCCCCCGTTGGTATTAAGTTGCAAGCAACGGATAATTGCATTAAGTAAAGTGCGTAATGTAAACAAACACATATGCCGTGGACATAGCATCGTTAGGTTATCCCTAGTGGCAACAGCACATCCACAACCTTAGAACTTTCTGTCACTGTCCCAGGTTAAACGGAGACATGAACCCACTATCTAGCATAAATACTCTCTCTTGGAGTTACAAGCATCTACTTGGCCAAAGCATCTACGAGTAACGGAAAGCATGCAAGATCTTAAATAACATATAAGATAGATTGATAATCAACTTGACATAATATTCAATATTCATCGGATCCCAGCAAACACAACATGTAGCATTACAATAATATGATCTTGATCATGTAGGGCAGCTCACAAGATCTAAACATGATGGCACAAAGTGGAGAGACAACCATCTAGCTACTGCTATGGACCCGTAGTCCAAGGATGAACTACTCACGCATCACTCCGGAGGCAGGCATGGCGATGTAGAAGCCTCCGGTGACGATTCCCCTCTCCGGCAGGGTGCCGGGAAGAGGTTCTGAACCCTCCCGAGCTAGGGTTGACGACGGCGGCGTCTCTGGAACTTTTCGTGGATATTTGCTCAGGTACTTAGGGTTTTCGCGTCGGGGGGAATAAGTAGGCGAAAGGGCGGCGGCTGCGGACCCCCGAGGGGCCCACACCACCCAGGGCGCGGCAGAGGGGGGCCCGCGCCCTGGTGCGTGTGGCCTCCTGGTGGCCCTCCTCTGCTGCTCCTTCGCTCCGTCAGGCGTGTTCTGGAAAAATAGGCACCCCCGTGTAGTTTCGTCCAATTCCGAGAATATTTCCAGACTAGCTTTTCTGGAATACAAAAACAGCAGAAAACAGGAACTGGCACTTCGGCATCTTGTTAATAGGTTAGTCCCAAAAAATGTATAAAAGTGATATAAAGTAGATGCAAAACATGTAGCAATTGGTATAAAACAAGCATGGAACATCAAAAATTATAGATACGTTTGAGACGTATCAGCATCCCCAAGCTTAGTTCCTACTCGTCCTCGAGTAGGTAAACGATAAAAACAAATAATTTTTGAGGTGACATGCTACTATCATAATCTTGATCATATAATATTGCAAGGCACATGTAAATGAATGAAGTGATCCAAGTCAATGGTCTATAATTTGCTACAAATAGATAATGAGTAAACAATGAATCACACAAGCTAAACGTTTTCATGAATAGTACTTTCGAGACAAGCATCAAACAGTTTTGCATAAGTGTTAACTCATAAAGCAATAGTTTCTAACAAAAGGTATTTAATCAACACAAAGGAAGAATTTAGTTTCAGCATTTGCTTCAACTTTCAACATATTTATCTCATGGATATTGTCAACACAAAGTAGTATAACAAGTCCAATACATTGCATATAACGCATGTTGTAACAAAGTTGACACTAGTGTTTGCTTGTGGAAGACAGAAAGAATAGGAAAACTGACTCAACATAAAAGTAAAAGAAAGGCCCTTCGCAGAGGGAAGCAGGGATTAAATCATGTGCTAGAGCTTTTAGGTTTTTGAAAGCATATAGAGATTGCATAAAATATTTGATACTCCTCCCAACCTTGCTAACACAAGCCATGGCTAACCGAATCCTCGGGTGCCTTCCATCAATCACATACCATGGAGGAGTATCTATTTTTGAGAGGTGTTTGTTAATTGTCAACGAATGGTAGCGGGTGAGAACAGTATTCTACCTGTCGAACGGACTTTTAAGAGCGGCTCCCATGAAGGACGTTATTTCTACCAGCAAGGCAGATCATCCCTCTTTCTCTTTGGTTTACACACATTCAGGTATTTCACTGTTTGTCATTGCTTACTGATGAATCAGGGCAAAAGTGTGAAGAGAATTAATTGGTTAAAGTTGTAATTAATTGGGACTGGGCACCCCGTTGCCAGCTCTTTTTGCAAGTTATTGGATAAGCGGATGTATATGCCACTAGTCCAGGTGTAAAAGTCCACTCGACAAATAGAATAAAGAATAACCACACTAATTCCTCATGAGCTAGTAAACATTGACACAAAAAGGGAATAATAACATTTTGAATAATTTAAAGGTAGCACATGAAAAATTTACTTGGAGTGGCAAGGAAATACCACATATAGGTAGTTATGGTGGACACAAATGGCATGGATTTTGGCTCAAGGATTTGGATGCACGAGAAGCATTCCCTCTCAGTACAGAGTTTAGGCTAGCAAGGTTATGTAAGCAAACAAGAATATCAACCCGTACACCAAGTTTTATATGACAAACATATTGCAAACGTTATAAGACTTCATACCGTCTTCCTTGTTAACCAAACCCTGTTATTAGAAAATATCTAGACCTTAGAGGTACCACCGATGCAAACCAAATTTTCAACAAGCTTTACGGTAGTTCTTCACTAATAGGCTTAACTCATGTGATGCACAATTTAATCATGATCTACTTGTTAACTCAAAACAATTGACAAGCATCAAGTTATCCATTTTAGTGATCTACAAGATTAAGCAAGTTTTTCCTTATACCAATTACCACATGCAACATTTTCTGAACCAACCAAACACCAATCAATTTATTTCATCAACTCTCCAAACAAATATAAGTGAAGCAAGAGAGTACTTTCTACAAAAGAAAGCTAATAGCTCTGACAAGAGATACATGAAAACAAGAGCTAAAAGCTGAACAGCGCTAGATATGAATACTCAACAAATATAAGTGAAGAATAGGAGTATTCTCATGAAAAAGCGGAGCGTGTCTCTCTCCCAATCAAGAATGCTAGGGTCCAGTCAAGCTTTATTGAAAATAAAATGCAATACTGAAAATAAAAAGCACACAGACGCTCCAAGAAAAGCACATATGATGTGAAAGAATTAAAATATAGTTTCACTAGAGATGACCTGATAATTTTGACGATGAAGAAGGGATGCCTTGGGCATCCCCAAGCTTAGACGCTTGAGTCTTCTTGAAATATGCTGGGGAGATCCATGGGAGCCTCCCCAAGCTTAAGCTCTTCACTCTTCTTGATCCTATTATATCATCCTTCTCTCTTGACCCTTGAAAACTTCCGTCACACCAAACTCAAAGTAGATCTCATTAGAGGGTTAGTGCATAATCAAAAATTCACATGTTCTATAAAGACGCAATATGATTTGTTACTTTAAACATTAGCTACAGCCACTGATGTTATGTGAAGCTCTTCCACCCAAAAAAGAATTTCACTCAACACTAGTAAAAGAGAGAATGCAAAAATAAAAAGGCATAATCTGTCTAAAACAGAACAGTCCGCAAAGACGAATTTTTTCGAGGCACTTACGACGCTCAGATCGAGAAACTCTGAACTAATGAAAGTTTCAGACATTCATAAAGATTACGCACAAAAATTTCAGATTTTTAACAATCTGGTGATTTTAGGAATTTCGTACAGTGAACAGCAAAAATCTGTTTCTGCGCAGCAATCAAAATTAAGCATCATCTTATCATTAGAGGCTACTCTTGGCACAACAATGCGAGAAAATAAAGATACAAAGGAGTTGCTACAGAAGTAAACAAACTCCTTGACTCAATAAAAGAAAAATTGCAGAAAAATAAAATGGGTTGCCTCCCATAAGCGCTTTTCTTTAACGCCTTTTAGCTAGGCACAAAGCATGCATCAAGTATTACCAAGTGAAGAAAGGTCTAATTCATCAAAAGCTTCATCAAGAACAGGGTTTGTCACACTAGGACTTTTCAGTTTACGTAATTCTTGGGAAGAAAATTTAAATAGACCATTATGTGACTTACCCTCAAGCTCATTGAACACGTTATCCGTTTTAAAGCACCCGTGGGTTTTGGTTTAGAAATTTTTGGAACATACATAAATTTTTGCTTTCTCCCCACAAAAGCCTTTTGCCTTTTAGTTTTAATAGAGGTAAAAGTAGAACTTATTACATCCATAGCCTCCTCTAATTCACCAATCCTAAGATTTTGATTATCTTGAATAGTACTAGTTTCTAAAACAGCAATTCTTTCATTAATGGTTCCCAGTGATTCATCAACTTTGCTAGTACTATCAAGGAGATTTGGCAAATTTTTCTCTATAGACTCCAATTTCTTTATAACATCTTCCAAGGTGATCTCATTTTTAATGTTACTAACAGGTGGTGTTCCTACTAGGCTCTCAATAATATAACTAGCTTCCAACGCAGGGGTACCAAGAAAGTTACCTCCCGTCAAAGTGTCCAAGACATATCTATACTACTTGATGGCGTGTTGACAGGGAGCAAATTGTTGGAGTGAAATGCTTGCTCTTTCCCCGCAACGGCGCCAGAAAAATAGCTTGATGACGTGAAACACACGTTCGTTGGGAGACCCCAAGAGGAAGGTATGATGTAGTCAGCAGCAAGTTTTCCCTCAGAAAGAAACCAAGGTTATCGAACCAGTAGGAGCAGCAACTCTTCAGAAGGTTGTCAACGGCGCCAGAAAAATAGCTGTCGCAGGGAGTCTGGACTGTTGACGTGGAATCTGCACACAACACAATCAAACTAATTTGCCCCAACGAAACAGTGAGGTTGTCAATCTCACTGGCTTGCTGAAAACAAAGGATTAAACGTATGGTGTGGAAAATGAGTATTAAATTGCAGAGAATGAAAAAGGAACAGTTTGCAGTTTGTGGTTGTTTAATCAGTGTAAAAGAATGGACCGGGTCCACAGTTCACTAGTGGTGTCTCTCCATAAAAGATAACTAACATGTTGGGTGAACAAATTACAGCTGGGCAATTGACGAATAGTGAGCGCATGACAATGCATATACATGACATGTTGACTACTATGATATTTAATTGGACATTACGACATAATCCATAGATCGTTATCCAACAGCATCTATGACTAATAATCCACCGCCGGGTTGTCATCCGAGTCCCCCGTTGGTATTAAGTTACAAGCAACGGATAATTGCATTAAGTAAAGTGCGTAATGTAAACAAACACATGTGCCCGTGGGCATAGCATCGTTAGGTTATCCCTAGTGGCAACAACACATCCACAACCTTAGAACTTTCTGTCACTGTCCCAGGTTAAACGGAGACATGAACCCACTATCTAGCATAAATACTCTCTCTTGGAGTTACAAGCATCTACTTGGCCAAAGCATCTACGAGTAACGGAAAGCATGCAAGATCTTAAATAACATATAAGATAGATTGATAATCAACTTGACATAATATTCAATATTCATCGGATCCCAGCAAACACAACATGTAGCATTACAATAATATGATCTTGATCATGTAGGGCAGCTCACAAGATCTAAACATGATGGCACAAAGTGGAGAGACAACCATCTAGCTACTGCTATGGACCCGTAGTCCAAGGATGAACTACTCACGCATCACTCCGGAGGCAGGCATGGCGATGTAGAAGCCTCCGGTGACGATTCCCCTCTCCGGCAGGTGCCGGGAAGAGGTTCTGAACCCTCCCGAGCTAGGGTTGACGACGGCGGCGTCTCTGGAACTTTTCGTGGATATTTGCTCAGGTACTTAGGGTTTTCGCGTCGGGGGGAATAAGTAGGCGAAGGGCGGCGGCTGCGGACCCCCGGGGCCCACACCACCCTAGGGCGCGGCAGAAGGGGGGCCCGCGCCCTGGTGGCGTGTGGCCTCCTGGTGGCCCTCCTCTGCTGCTCCTTCGCTCCGTCAGGCGTGTTCTGGAAAAATAGGCACCCCCGTGTAGTTTCGTCCAATTCCGAGAATATTTCCAGACTAGCTTTTCTGGAATACAAAAACAGCAGAAAACAAGAACTGGCACTTCGCATCTTGTTAATAGGTTAGTCCCAAAAATGTATAAAAGTGATATAAAGTAGATGCAAAATATGTAGCAATTGGTATAAAACAAGCATGGAACATAAAAAATTATAGATACGTTTGAGACGTATCAGCGCTTGATGTTCACTAAAGTTTGCACATTGTCTTCTAGTCACAACCTTGCTCTTCAAGTCACCAATAATATTTTCCAACAAGTGTTGTCTTCTTTCCATAGTCTTGACATTTCTTGCATGACGACGGGTGTCGATATCCTCACGGGAGCTTGGAGGAATCTCTTGATCATCTTGATCATTTGATCATTTGTGTCCCCGTCTTGACAGGAATGATGACCTTGATCATCAATGTGCACATCTTCAACAATAGAAAAAAGGATATTGGTCTTGACCTTGGCTAGCATCAACAAATGGAGAACTTGGTTCTTGCATAGCAACTTGATCAACATGAGGAGGGTCTTGGACTTGTTCTTGGCTAGGTGCATCATTTGCTCCATCGGATGGTGCGGTTCCACTTGTGATGATGTATGCTCCACATGGTGGAGCTTGGTCCTTCTTGAGGTGCCTCATGGGATCTCGATTGGGCGAAAGAATCCCACGCCCATTCGCCTTATTGCATCTTGAGGTTCCTCATCATCTACATCACGAACATGAAATTGCGCCACTTGGGAGCCGTCATTCTCATCGAACTCCACACTACAAGATTCTACAACGGTCCCGAAGGACTTGTCGTAGATTCTATAAGTGTGGGATTCGGCACCGTAACCAACAAAAGTACCCTCTAAAGCCTTAGACTCAAATTTAGATAAACGATAACCTTTGATCTTATAGAAACACTTACAACCGAACACCCGGTAGTAGGAAATATTGGGCTTGTTGCCGGTAAGCATTTCATATGGAGTGAACTTCTTTCCCGTGCGGAAGTAGAGCCGGTTAGATGAGTGACATGCCGTGGAGATGGCCTCGGCCCACAAGAAAAGTGGGGTCTTGAACTCCGCCAACATAGACCTTGCCATATCCATAAGGGTCCGGTTCTTCCTCTCGGCTACACCATTTTGTTGAGGGGTATACGCAGCGGAATATTGATGACGAATTCCCTCTTCACTAAGAAACTCATTTAGGGTGTAGTTCTTGAACTCGGAGCCATTGTCACTTCTAATGGCCAATATAGGACATTGTGTTGACGTTGAACTTCATTGGAGAAGTCGATGACGGCTTGTTGGGTCTCACTCTTCGACTTGAAGAAATAAACCCATGTGAATCTTGAATAGTCATCAACAATCACCAAACAATACTTCTTCCCACCAAGACTAGGTTGAGGCACGGCACCAAAGAGATCAACATGAAGAAGTTCCAATATCCTTGTTGATGAAATGATGGTCTTGCTTGGGTGGGGAGAATCATGCATCTTTCCTTCAACACAAGCCCTACAAAGACGATCTCTAGAAAAAAAACATTCTCTTTTAGTCCAAGAATGTGGCCACCCTTGTGAAGACTTTGCAAAGTTCTCATATTGACATGGGACAAGCGGCGATGCCACAACCACCCCACGTCGGCCTTTCCGAATAAGCACATCGCTTGAGAGTTGGTTGACTCCGAAAAGTCTACCACAAACAACTCATTTTCGACATACCCAACGTAAGCGACCTTTAGAGTCTTGCTCCACATGAGTACCACAATATCAATATCAAAGTGAACGGCAAAACCCATCTTATTAACGCACGAACGGAAAGTAAATTGTAACCAAGGGACTCAACAAGCATGACATTCACAAGGGTGATATCCCTTGCATACCACCTTGCCAAGGCCCTTTACCTCCGCTTTAGATTATCTCCATAAGTGACGGTTATTGATTTGTATTTGGTCTCAACTCCGTCATGATCTCCTTGCTTCCGGTCATATGACTTGTGCATCCACTATCAATCACCCATTTCGACCCACCGGAAGCATAGTCCTACAAGAAATCATTGCTTGGTTTTAGGTACCCATCTTGCAATGGGTCCTCTTTTGTTAGCAACAAGGGTCTTAGGAACCCAAATAGAGTAAGCAATGAAACCATCATAAGGACCAACATATTTAGCATAAACATCCCCATAATAATCAACATAAAGAATATAGTTGGGGTTAGCATGTCCCGCAAAGTCACTACGAGGAGTGTTGCCCCTTGTGGCATCACCACTCGCAATGGTAGTCTTCTTTGCTTGTGTGGGCTTGGCCTTCTTCTTGTTCTTCTTCTTCTTCTTGGCAACATAACCAAGACCCTCTTTCCCAATGTGTGGCTTTTGCATTTGCAAAAGATCATCAAGAGGCTTGCTTTGGGAATAGAGGCCTTGGCAAGTTCGACCTTCAACCTAGCATTTTCCTCAATGACATTTGCATGATCACAAGAAGTAGTAGAGGAACTAGGAACATTAGTTTTAGATGATTGAATTTGAAGTTGTTCAAAAGACTTGGTGAGAATAGAGTGTTCACTCTCCAAGGCCTTGTGAGCCTTGGTGAGCTTCTCTAGCTCCTCGGTTAGTCTATCATGACCAACACCAAATTCAACCTTTTCTTTCTTGTAAAGCTTATATTTTGCAATAGCATGGTCACGTTCTTTAATGATTTGAGAAAAGATTGCATTTTGTGACTCATCAAGATTTTCAAGTTTCTCTTCAAGAGAAACACGAAGCTCATGCTCTTCCTCAAGAGCCACATGAGAGCGGCAATGTCATTAGCATACTCTCTTTCAAGTCTCTCCTTCTCATCAAGCTCCTCTTGAATCCGCCCATAATCGCTCATAAGAGCTTCAAAGTTTCTTGGCTTCACCTTGCAAGTTAGTCATGAAACGATCCAAAGCAACATTTTCTTCCTTTACTCTAAGACTCATAAGATCATCCATTTCATTTATAGTCTTGGGAGGAAGGAGATGATACCTCGGTGTGCTTGGCCATGAGACACTTGGCGGATTGGATGGGACGTTCTCATTGGGGATTCAAAGAGAGATGATGATGTTGATGAAGTAATGGCAATAGCGGCCACTTCACTTGTGGTTTCTTCTTCATCGCTCTCACCCCCGGACATGTACTCCTCTCTTGTCACCAATACCATTCTTGAAGGAGGCTTCTTGTTGGGAAGGTTCTTCTTGAAGAAAGGTTTCTTGCTAGGGGACTTTGAGGCATTCTTGAGAACAAGCCTTCCTCCATGTTCTTCACGGTTCTCATAGGGACACTCGGCAACATAGTGATATCTATCTTGGCAATTGAAGCAAGTCTTCATTTTGGGTTGCCCTCCTTGAACCACTAGATTTGAACTTTTGCTCCACTTGAGCTTTAGCTTTGGATGGTTCTTCCAAAAGGTCCTTGCCGCAAGAGCCACATAGTCCCTATGAGCAATCTTGAGTTCTTCGGGGTCCATGGAGGACACATCTTCACAATCTTGATCTTCATTGTGTTCAACCACCTTGGCCTTCAAAGCAAGTGAAGCTCCTTGTTGCATTCCAATAGCTCGGGCACGAGAGTCTTGTGCAATTTTGGCTTGGACTTTGAAAGATTGCATCTCTTGCATGACTTCATTGGAGGTCAATTGTGGATAGTTGTGCCTTCCTTGGAGACTCTTCAAGTCGGCCGTTCAAAGGGCAAGAGAGCATTCACATACTTCCTCTTGATCCAATCATCATTCACATGGGTCCCACCAAGAGCTTTATAGGCATTGGCAAGGGACTTGAGTCTTCGATACATTTGCTCATGGTCTTCTCCATCTTCCATGAAGAACCCTTCGGCCTTGTTGCTCATTTCCTCAAACCGGTTTCTCTTCATGCTTTCATTTCCAACGAACACCTCAACAAGACAAGCCCAAGCTTCTTTGGCGGTGGTGCAATGCTCGATGTGAGACATATCATCTCTCCCACGGCATCTCGGATCAAGTCAAGAGCGGTGGCATTTAGTTGACAATCAACTATTTCTCTTCTTGTCTTGTTGGATTCATCCACGGCTTGATATCCTTGCTCAATGATCCTCCAAAGCTCGATAGATGCACTGTTCACATAAGATCTCATAGAAGATTGCCATTTAGTAAACAAAGATGCATTTAGCTTAGGTGGGTTTCCCCATAGGTCGGGAGAGTATGGAAAAGGAACCGTACCATATACTCCCGAACCATTAGGTGGTTTAATTGGGGTGTCAATTTTATCTTTATCAACCCCCTTCTTCCCACCAACCTCTTCATTCTCGGGTTTGTCAACCTCCGAAGAAAGAGCGGTGGGTGGAGGTGAGATATCCTTAGCTTCCATGAGTTTCAAGATCATCTCTTGCAACTTGTCCATTTTAGTTTCCATAGAGGACTTCAAGGCCGAAGTGGACTCGGTGGGAAGCTCGGGAATCTCAACTCCATGCTCATCGATGGTCATACTTCTCTTAGGCGGTTAAGCCCGAATAAAGAGCCGAGGCTCTGATACCAATTGAAAGGATCGGTATGGCCACCTAGAGGGGGGGGGTGAATAGGTGCTACTCAATTTTTAGCTCTTTTTTGAATTTAGGCTTGACACAAAGGTAAATTCTCTAGATATGCAACTACGGTGAATTTACCTATATGACAAGTTAACACTAGACTAAGCACGATACAAGTAAGAACTAGCGAGTAAGGAGTAACCAAATGGGAAGCACGCGGAGACAAGGATTTATTCCCGAGTTCCTCCTTTTTAGGGGAGTACGTCTTGTTGGAGGGGTGTGAGTTTCAAACTCAAACGCCACAAATCCTTCAAGGCGGAATCCGGAGCCCTTACAACAAACTTGAGGCTCAACCCACAAAAGGATTGGGGGCTCCCAAGAACCACAACACCTGCTACACAAAAGTAACAAGCAAGTAAGTAAAACAAGATGCCTAGGTTTTTGATACGTCTCAAACGTATCTATAATTTCTGATGTTCCATGTTGATATTATACCAATTGTTACATGTTTTATATACACTTCATAGCATTTTTATGCATTTTCTGGGACTAACCTATTAACAAGATGCCACAGTGCCAGTTCCTGTTTTCTGCTGTTTTTGTATTCCAGAAAAGCTAGTCTGGAAATATTCTCGGAATTGGACGAAACTTGGACAGAACCTCCTATTTTTCCAACACGAAGACGGAGTCCAGAGGAGAGACGGAGGAGGGCCACGTGGCACCCACACCATGGGGCCGCGCGGCCCCCCCTGCCGCGTCGTGGGGTGGTGTGGGGCCCTCGTGGCTCCGTAGCCGCCTCCCTTTCGCCTATTTATTCCTCCCGACGCGAAAACCCTAAATACCCGAGCCATTATCCACGAAAAGTTCCAGAGACGCCGCCGCCGTCAACCCTAGCTCGGGAGGGTTCAGAAGCTCTTCCCGGCACCCTGCCGAGAGGGGAATCATCACCGGAGGGCTCTACATCACCATGCCTGCCTCCGGAGTGATGCGTGAGTAGTTCATCCTTGGACTACGGGTCCATGGCAGTAGCTAGATGGTTGTCTCTCCACTTTATGCTATCATGTTTAGATCTTGTGAGCTGCCTATCATGATCAAGATCATCTTATTGTAATGCTACATGTTGTGTTTGCTGGGATCCGATGAATATTGAATACTATGTCAAGTTGATTATCAATCTATCTTATATGTTATTTATGATCTTGCATGCTTTCCGTTACTAGTGGATGCTTTGGCCAAGTAGATGCTTGTAACTCCAAGAGTGAGTATTTATGCTAGATAGTGGGTTCATGCCTCCGGTAATCTGGGAGAGTGACAATAACTTCTAAGATTGTGGATGTGTTGTTGCCACTAGGGATAAAATAACCGATGCTTAGCTTAAGGGTGCGCCGTTAGGTCTAATGCATTTGTTTACATTACGCACATTACTTAATGCAATTATCCGTTGCTTGCAACTTAATACCAACGGGGAACTCGGTATGACAACCTGGCGGTGGATTATTAGTCATAGACGCTGTTGGATAACGGTCTATGTATTTTGTTGTAATGTCCACATGAATATCATAGTAATCATCATGTCATATATATGCATTGTCATGCGCTCAATATTTTGTCAATTGCCCAGCTGTAATTTGTTCTCCCAGCATGTTAGTTATCTTTTAAGGAGAGACACCACTAGTGAACTGTGGACCCCGGTCCATTCTTTTACACTGATAATACAACCAACTGCAAACACTGTTCCTTTTCATTCTCTGCAATTTACTACTGTTTTACACACCATACGTTTAATCCTTTGTTTTCAGCAAGCCGGTGAGATTGACAACCTCACTGTTTCGTTGGGGCAAAGTAGTTTGATTGTGTTGTGTGCAGGCTCCACGTCAGCGCGCCACTGACAACCTTCAGAAGTGATTTCTTGCTCCTACTGGTTCGATTAAACCTTGGTTTCATACTGAGGGAAAACAGCTGCTACACTGCATCATACCTTCTCTTGGGGTCTCCCAACGAACGTGTGATCCACGCAATCAGTTTTCCTAGTGGAAACCCTAACCTCGAATCCCTCAAGTGAATGAGGGGGAAATGAAGAACGCTTTTGTGAAGTAGTAGATCCGGGCCTTCTCCTTCAATCCTCCAAAGATCAACGAGTTTGGGTGGAGGGATTGGGAGATCTAGTGATTCTTGAGCTTGCAATAATGGTGGACTTCAATTTGGTGCGAGCTAGCTGACTGGAGGTAGGTGGAGGGGTATTTATACCCCTCCCAAAATTGTAGCCGTTGCAATCCACTTAGACCGGAGTCTCCGGTCCAGGCGGGCCGGAGACTCCGGTCTGGGCGGAAACTCCGGACCCGAGGGGGCGGAGACTCCGGCCCCAACCGGAGACTCCGGGGTCACTCCAGACCTACTCCGGGCTCATGACAGAGAGCGCCGTCTTGTTGCGCGCTTCGCAGCAAAACCTGATGGGCCGGAGACTCCGGCCCCTGAGCACCCCTGAGGCCGGAGACTTCGGCCTAGCCAGACAAATTGCAATCTCCTTTTCCTTGACAATTGTTTCGATGCAAAGTATAAATATTTCTTTTAATTCCTGCACCACTTAACATCATATTAGATATTTCCTAATGTTGTTTCCTAACACACAAAACCATGGGTAACATAAAATATGTCCTTTCAGCTTGTCGACACGCTCGTTAGCTTCGTTTCTCACCATAATCAATGTTTCTTGTCGTCTTTGCGGTGGATGGCTTTTGTGGCATTGCGGTCTTGGGATTCTTGTCGCCATTGCGTGTTTGACGCTTTGGAGGCTAAAGGTGAGTCAGAGTTGCCAGGTCGCTAGCTCGATGGTGATGAAGATGTTATTGTGGTCGACATCTTGGTGTCTCCATTGGTGTGTGCTCGGTTTGGTTCATGTTTGGTTCCTTAGCTTGATAGACCGTATTTTCTTGAGACCCAGAATCTAAGCTTGTTGTTCTCGCTTGGTTTTCCCCAAGTACATGCAACTCTTTATAACAATGCAATGTGGGAACTTCCTCACTTGGTTGGCAGAAAATGAGATTGTAACAAATTTTCAGGCACAAGAAGACAAAATTATGCAAGTATGAAAAAAAAGGAAAGAACAAAAAAAGGGAAGGAAATAAGAAGCCAAATGGCCCATTCAGCCCATGGAAGGGAACCTAGGGCTCCATTCTTTTGTAGACTTCCTTTCACTCCCCTCTTTGCCGTCTCTTCGTCCCCTCTTGCCGCCGCCGCCGCCGTCTTCCTTGTTGTCGTCATATCCTTCCATTGTCTCTCCATTGGTACCTCTTTTTGCCCCGTCTTTTCCTCTCCCGTTCCTCTGTCAGTACCTCGGTGCGCCTTCCTCTCCCTCATTTACTTTCACCCATCTCTGATTTCTCTCCCTCCCTCCTCATCCTAACAATCTACCTCTATCAAATAGTATCTCCCATGGAGTTAGCAACGAAAGTCACAACGCTTAGCCAAAATGTAGAGGCGTCATGGTCAGATGGGGATCTGGAACTTCCGGTAAATCTCGGGGGCAAGAAAGTGGTACAAGCATTGGATCGTAAGTAGCTCTTTCCCATTATATATTATGGTGTGAGGATTTTTGTGTGCTGGAAACATCTCATTTCATAAGCTCTTTCAAATTCTAGATTATGATTTTATTAGATTGTAGCGTGAGCATCCTCCCACTTAATTGTTGCCATACAGGGCATATACATGTTTTATCATGGTCTTGCCATACAAGGTAGTTTTGTCTAGTAGTTTCCCAATCATGATAGACTTCATCAAGAATCTAGTAGTTTTCCAAAATGTCCTTCAATATCTAAAATGTAAGTTCTATAGGACGACAATCAGACCTACGATGTTATACTGAGCAGAATGATGGCCCCCTAAAAGACAACACATCCAACAAAGAGTATCACAGAGATGCGCATGATAAATGTGGGGCCAAAAAAGAAAGGATTGAACTGGGACATGGTAATACGTCATAGGCCTCCTGGAGAACAAGTGAACAATGGGATTATAAAGGTTAAAAACAGTACTAAGAGGAGCAAGGGACACCAAAGTTGACACGAAAGGGCTGCCAAAATTAAGGATACATGAAGGATTCAAATGTACCTATTGATTTGGCACTTGATAGGACTGCATGGAAATCATCAATCCATGTGCCAGACCTTAATTTATTTTCTTATACATTGTTTATTTTTTTATTTCTCTCTCTCCCTACTCTTTGGTTGTTACAATTTCTTGTTGGGTTTCATCTCTAGCTTACCCCAACTTGCTTGTGACAAAATACTTAGTTGTTGTTGTCGTTGTAATTGTCCAATTAGACACAACAAGATCTTGCAAGCCTGATTGATAATCTTGGTATAAATTTCATGTTTGGTCAGTTGTTGTAGAGTTTGGTATTATATTGATATGTACCTACAACTACAACTATTTTGATATTTATAAACTAATGTAGCACTGTTATGTTAAGAGAAATAATATATTGAAAGACATTTCTTATAAATTGACATAACATTCATTTGAACATATGGAAGTACATATCTTGCACTTAACCCAGCACTCATTTGAGGCTAAAGATGAACATTGCACGATTTTCCTTTCATGTTCTTGGACTTCTCATGCTTATTTTATGGAGGCTACCAACATAGGGGGCATCTTGCCCATATCCTTGCCATCTTGAGTTGTTGGTCAAACAACCGAGGTGATTGCCAACATTATTCTGACCATGGCCTGGTTTGTTGAGAAACAAAGGTAAATTAGAAGTAGTAGCCAAAATGAGGGGGAAATAAAATGATCGATTCATTCATTGGTGCCTACCTTATTAGAGATGTGGGTTATAAGAGCATCTCCAACCGGCTCCCCCAAAGGCCGCACAAACGTCCGGGCGGACAGCCCGGACGCGGTTTGGGCTGAAAACCACCACCCAACCGCACCCCCCATAGTCAGCCCAAACGACCGGGCGGTCCGGCACACCCCAAACCCAGCCCATATCTGGGGCGGGTTTGGGGCCGCCCGGGCGCGTCCGCCCTTTGGTCGCTGACAGGGCGGACCTACGCTTGACCGCCTCGTCGACGCGGATAAGGCACCTTGACCGCATTAATGGTGTAGCTACCGGCTGGCATTCATGTCTCTCCGGCCATCTCCGACTATAAGGAGGGCCGGAGCAAACCCTAGCTGCATCATCCACATCCACCATCCTCCACATCCACCATTTCTCGCCGCCTTCCGCCCGGCATGCTCACACCGGAGGACAGGTCGCAGATCCACCGGGAGGCACTCGCGTGCGACGCGGCGGAGGTCGCTGCACTTGCGGCCCAAGCGCAAGCGGACGTGGAGGCGCAGGGGGCCGCGGACGCGGCGGTCCAGGCGGCGGAGACGGCGGCCGTTGGCGTCGTCGAGCTTGAGGCCGAGCCCACATTCATCCGCATGACGGTGCGGAGTTCCGCCAGCGAATGGAGGAGGAGGAGTCCCGGTACCAGGCCGAACAAGCACGGATCCAGGAGGAGCTGCAGCTCCGGGCGGAGGCGGAGCACCGTGCGGCGGAGCAGCAGCTCCGGGCCGGCTTCCTCGAGCAGCAGCTCCAGGCGGAGACGGCAATGAAGGAAGGCCGCAACGTCGACCTTCAAGCCGCTGGATCTGCGTCGACCTTCTCCATCTCTGACTCCGACGAGGAGGGAAAGGCGGGCGGCACCGGTGACGAGGCACAGGGCGGCGGCTCCAGTGAAGGGGCAGGGGCGACGGTCATCGTCATCTCTGACGACGAGTAGGATAGCGGGAGACGGATAGCTATGTAGTAGGAGTAGTATCTAGTATGATCTACGTTGCATGGTTTGTAGTAATGTGGTAGCTAGATTTTGGGGTACGTGGTTGTAGGAGGCATGTTTTAGTGGCTGCCCGGTCAGTGTCCGCGGACGCGTCCGGACGTGTCCGCAGACACTTTGGAGGCTGATTTTGGGGTATGTGACTGGAGATGCTCTAAGTAGGCAAATGACTTTGCTATGTTTTGCTGAGTTGAATGGTAAAGGATCTAATCATAACATGCTGATAAAAAAGCGGGTGACAATGGTTTCTTCAAGAGAAAAAACGGATGGTGGATTGTGGAAATTAAGAAGAAGGTCCAACCATGAATCCTTTGTTTTATTTTGTTTTGTTTTCCTATTCATTTGCTATTATCTTCCTGTACCAGGAATCCAAACATACATTCTTTTGTTTTCCTAGGGTTTGCACATAACTCCAATCTTTCTCTTTTTCGTCTTTTGATCCCTTTGTTCCACACAGGCCTTAAGGATGTATCAAGTGATTGCACCGTCGAAGCAGCCATGGAGGAGGATTACAACTTGAGGATGGGTTTTGTGGTAAAAACATGTCCTTTCGCAAATAGCATTTTAACATTATGGACTATGAATTTACTGGGTACAAGCTAATGTTACGAGAATCACTAGACAATTATGTTTCTGCCACCTAGGTCCAATTATTATGAAAATACACCTTTTGGTCCCTGTAGTACGTTATGGGTATGACCAATCCTACTAGTGTTTGACCACACACGTGCTGCTTTGGCTCGTGTCAGCTAGATAGTTTCTGACCGCAGTCTGATTGAGACCTAACCTAAGTGGACCATGACCATCTATGTATGTCTGCAATGATTGGGATAGTCACACGTTGGTGGAGAAACACCAACATATAAACCCATAGGATTTGGACTCAGGTGCATTGTTTTTTGCACTTCAAGATACATTAACTTTTCTGCAAGGTAAACCCATAGGATTTGGACTCAGGTTTTAGTTTGTTTCGTACTTGTGACAACACAGTTTATCTTGTTTCAATATGTATAACAAAAAAAATGACATGCCTATGCAGGATGATTATGTTTGTGCATTTTGTGATGATGGAGGCGAATTAAAATGGTAGGTCTACTCATTTGTCTAGACCTTTTCTATGCATGGTAATATTTTTTGTTCTTAGGTTAATTTGAGAATTGTTGGAGAGTTTTACCACTAGCCCACATATAAATACATGTATTTTTGTTTTTTGATCATATATTATTGTTTGAAACATATATATTATTTTTCGTTGTCTTTCTTGTACAAGAAGTTAATATCGAATTAATTTATTCTAAATCGAGCATTTTGCTCTTATGTAAAATTTACTTCATATTCGAAGTTGCCATCACTCTTCAAGCTTGCCATTTACCATTATCTATTTGAGTAGCCTGGTTGTGTAACTCGTCTAGCTTGCATTGCACGAACATTCACTCAGGTTGCATTGCGTGAACAGTAAACAAACTCTTGTTATCAACTGAAGTTATGTATCCAGGGGAGCTGGTGTGATCCCAGGCTGAAAATCGCCAAAGCATTGTGGTATTATGTTGAGGTGCATGCCTGCTCCTCTGGATTTTAAGGGATTTTCCTGCTCCATTTTTTTTTGGAAAGTGCCTTATGTATTCAGTCGTTTTTTTGGAAGTGTATGCACTGAACTTTGTTTCCAGTATATGTACTCAATTTATTAATCTTCTTGTTGTCCTGAAAAAGCATCGACACATATTGTTTTTTTAGTTGTGAAGGTGATTGTGGAAGGTTCTTCCACCCAACCAAACCTGACGGTAAAAAATCTAAATGTGAAACTCTTGGTCTGAGTAAAGAACAAGTTAAACAGGAGGTAATCATTTACCTAATTATTCAGTGTTATCTTGTTTTGATATGTTCATTATCATCATCTAACTTTTTGTACGCTTAAATTGTATTGGAACTATCCAAGTTTCTGTGCAAGAATTGTGAGTATAAACAGCACCAATGCTTTGTTTGCGGAAGTTTGGATTCGTCCGACATGTCATCAGATTTTAAATATATTGCGGTATGTAAACTTGTATTTTCATTCCATGAGATACATTATCTTCTATTTGTGATGAATCTTGTACTCATTTCTGAATTTCCTTCTGTAGTTGCGATAATGAGAAAAAAACAGCAACATTGTTTAAACACAAATTATCGGAAAGTGTAGCCGTAGGAAGCATGGGTGTACATATTTACAAATGATACTTAATTTCATATGGGCTCTAAATATTCCAGACCTTTTCGTAATACAAAATTGCTCATCGGGATATATCAGATTCATTTAGTTTTGCAACTCCTTGTTTACATTATTTCTGTCAGGTCTTGCAATGCAATAAGAAGGGTTGTAAGCGCTTTTACCACCCTGAATGTTTGGTTAAGCTCCATACGGACTTGAATAAAAGACCTCAAGACTTTGAATGCCCTTTGCATGAATGTTGGTCATGCAAGAACAAAGGAAGGAAAGTCGCAGGGAAACATGCAACACCAGAGGGTAATGAAAGTGCAATACAAACAAGAGGTGGAAAAGCGACGGGAATGAATTTGGTACAATGCAGACGTTGTCCCAAAGCATACCATCAGAAGTGCTTGCCGAGGTGCGGTTTAAGTGCTGGATAAATCATGGTGTTACTGAACGCTTTCTTGTATTTCCTTTTGTTGACACATTGTGCTTGTGTTGCAGGAGAGATCTTTCCTCCAGGAAATGGAAGATAACTGATGAAACTGGTGACCGAATTTTGTTCTATTGCCAGTAAGCTTTTGCCCCTTACATCCCTTTGCCATCATATAGTCCTTGATGCCCCCCATGTCCTTTATTTTCAGCATTTGTGGTAACCGTTAAATCTTTGCAGTGATCATAAGATTGTAAAACGTCTCAGAAGTGCAAAGAGGGGCCATCTTAAATTTCCAGAAACTGGAGTTGAAAACGGAACATCTTTGCAGGGCGCATCTAAGAAACGAAGTGTTCCTGAAGCACAAGTTGATCATGGGAACAAGGAAAGTGACCCTGTTTCGGATAACAGAGACAAAATACCAAAAACTCACAAGGGCAACTCAACACCCGAACAAGCCAAGTGATCCACAACGAGGCACCTGCACCTCTGGTTTCCTTGATGGTTGATGATCACCCAGCATCTTGGAGAAAGGAAGCTTGTCTTAGGTTTCTCCCGAACTCCAAAGAAAACGAAAACTTTACAGTCCCGTCTATGACAGATAACGTTATCTGCAGTCTGTTGGATAGTTTTCTTAATAATTGTTTAGTTCCGAGACAGATGTTGCATCATGTGTTGATGCAGTGTTGAGTGGTGTCCGGCGAACGTAAAACCAGCCAGCTCCAGAGTTTTCTGTTTGGCTATTGATTTTGCTGAATCTGTCATGAGCGCGATAGCCTGCTGGCAAGTTCAGTAACTGAAAGCTCACATCAGGCAGCATGTGGATGGAGATGACATGACGATCTCAAATATTTTACTGACTAGATGAGATTAGATGACGGGACAGCCTTGACCTCGGGGAGCCTCCGACGCGAAAGCGACGGAGGAAGAAGGATTTGCTGGCAAGCAGTCAGAAGCCACTATCTCTCGAGGTGTCACCAGCAGAATGGCCAGGGTGAGTGTGAAACAAAAAGAAGAGCATGTCCGAAACAATGATCTGATACCGATAGGTCGCAACCCACGGCGAAGATAGCCACCGGCGGTTGGATCCACGGGGGAGACGACGGCACCGCCAAGTCCACGTCCTCCGCTCCGCCACTTTCGGTTGATTCGCTCCTACGCTCCGCGTCGCGTCGCTCTCGACGCGCACCTCCAGTCGGCCAGTCCCACGCACGCACGCTCCAGTCGATCCCGTTATTCTCCGGCCGCGTTAATCCCGTCACACGTCCATCGCCACGCTTTTCTTCCCTTTCGAAATCGAAGCACCCATCTCTACGGGAGTTCTCTTCGCATCTGCCCGTTCGCTCGGCGCCGTCGTCGTCGGCCGGCCGGCCCGGTTTTGACCTCCTCGCCGGTTGCGGTTGCCAGCCAGTTACCGCCCGCGCGACAACGGCAGCAGCTACAGCTACTACCCCCTCCTCCTCCTCCCGCACCAACCCCACCTCCACAGTCCACAGCGACCAAACTGAACGCGGAGAGGCGGTTGGTTTACTGCTGCTCCTAGCGCCGCGCGAGTGCGCTGCTACTGCTGCTGCGCAAGCGTCGATCCGAACAGCCGCCGCCGCCGCCGCCGCTTTCTAGCGGCTTCGCCTCGTGTCGTGCATCAGAGAGTGCTACCAGCGACTAGCTCTGCTTTTCCCCACTCTGGGATTCCTTATTTTGTGGCCTCCCCAAAGTCCTATCCACCGCCGGAGAGACGCCGTTCGCTTGTTGATCGACCGCACGCACGTGGCGCCGATGGAGGCGCTCAAGAAGCATGCGAGCAAGCTCCGGGAGCACGTCGCCAAGCAGCAGCAGGTACGGATCCCCTCCCCCGAATTCCAGCAATTTAGTCTCCCACCCATCACCGCGTGGTCGGAATTTTGTATCGGCCGAGAGATAGGGTTATTCGTGCGGATAGATACTGCTCCCCCAATTTATTCCACGTAGAGTTAGTTTAAGAAATTCTAGGTTTTGGGGCGTTGAGCAACTGATTGGGAGAACAGAACTTGCAGCTAGAAGGGGGTGAATTGGGTATGTGCTGTTCTATCTTCTATGTGTTTGGGTGGTGAACACTGGATTGGGAGAACAGACCACCAACTGGAAGGGAGTGAATTGCGTATGTGTTTCATGGGTTTAGGGCAATCTGGACCTGTTCATCTTGTGCATTTGATTGTAGTTGATGACTTGTTCGGCAGCTGAGCCTAACTTCAGTTGGTCCAGTAGAATGCGTGCAATCACCATATGCCATGCTTCATCCTTGGGAGACTTATGTGTGGTCATGCAGGCGGTTCGCAAGACATTCAGCGCACGCTATAATCCGGACACTTCTCTTGTCGATGAAGCTGAACTTGAGTGCCATCAGAATCTCCAGAGACTTTATAATACTACAAGAGCAGCCAAAGTATGTGTTCCCTCTGTTTGTTACCTGTGATAACTAGCCTAGCTCATGGTTTTGAAGTTAACTGGTTATGCCTCATTTTCCAGCAATTCCAGCGAACCATTGTACGAGGTGTGGAGGGTTTTGTTGCTGTTAGCACCAAACAGATGGAGATAGGTAAGTTCACATTGTCTGTTTTTTTCCGTTGATGTGTGTATATGCTTCTGCTTTGAGATGTTTGAAGCTATGGTGTTTCTTCCTGTAGTGAAAAAGCTTGCTGAGGATTGTTGCAAATATGGAAACAACAATCAAAATATTGGTTTTGTTCTTGGAAGGGCTTCACTTGAGTTTGGTAAATCCCACAGCCAAATGGAGATAGAGCGGGAGAAACTTATTAAAGTTCTTGGAGAGCAGGTGATGGCTATTTCCACCTCAGTTTCACTATTTCATTAGTTCTTTAACATCACAAATGTTGCCTTCATGCGTTATATTTTTTAGTCGAAAACACTAGGTCGCAATATATTTTCCTTTTACCCATGAGGGAAAGGTCATCCTAACCAGATGAGGTTCATTCTGTTGAAAATTAACAAAATAGTGTCAAGGAAAGTGGTGAATTCTACATGTCGTATGATGATTTGCATATTCCAACGTGCACAGATAACTGTTGCATGGTTATATCTAACTGATGGTATCTGATGAGACACACTTTATGATTTAGCCGTCTTGCTATTGTTTAACCATTTGGCTTTGCTATCCGCAGATTTTTGAGCCTCTTCGGGAAATGATAATGAGTGCTCCTCTTGAAGATGCTCGCTTGTTAACTTACCGTTATCAACGGATAAGACAAGATATGGAGTCTCAGGTAACGAATCACAAAGCAATTTTCTATACTTCAGAGGAGTGGCAATGCCAGGAGCTAGTACCTGTGATGTCACTCCCTTTAGCTTCCGGGGACTAATACCTAAAAGATATGAAAGCCACACAGACCTAGCGCCGCCTCTGCTTCAGAGATGCCTGCCCAACTCTTAATAGACAAAGTTTTTCTTATTAGATAGCTGATGTGATGAGAAAGCAACTGAAGTCGAAGGAGAGTAGTGGTAATACAGATTCAGTGAAACTGCAACATGCAGAATCAAAATTATCAGAGCTCCGAACTACGCTAGCTGCATTAGGAAGAGAAGCAACTGCAGCTATGGAGGCTGTTGAGGCTCAGCAGCAACAGGTTACCTTCGACCGTCTCCTTGCAATGGTATGCTACACCTCGATGTTATTTCATAATCTGTACCTATCACTTAGTCTTAATCCAATTTGTTGATGGTTAAGATTTTCTGTACATGGCCATTGATGCTTTGCATCTCAACGCAATTTTACTTTTCTTTAGAATGGGGTGTACAACAAACACTCAGGCCATATATAAACAGCATGGTCATGAATTGCTTTTTGGTTTTGCTGATCAGAAACTTCTTTCTAGGATGTAGCTAGAAAGATATGTGCACATGGTCATATGGGTACATTGATTTTGTTTCAATCCCAACACGCGGGCGCCGTAGTTATTGATTAGAAGTAGAGCACATCTTCTCATGTAAGTTTTGGCATATAAACAATTCTTCTCAACTTGAAGCGGGTTTAATCCCCTTGAAAGTTTATCTTGGAAATTAGATTCGTTTTATAATTACTAGGTGTCTGATTATTTAAACATTGTTTGGATTTTCTAGCCGTTATATGTGATTGGATATGTGTGTGCTTCAGCTGTTGGATGTTCCCTGACAAAAAAATATGGCAGCATTTTTTTATTAAACTTCCTACTTCGAGTTTCTCACTCCTGTATTTCAGACACTCATGAGCTTCAGTACTGGAACCACATATGCATATACTTTGATAATGTTGATTGTACAAAATTAAACATAAAATATTAAATGGGCTTTATGTTATGGTGTGCCCCAATTACAGGTTGATGCCGAGAGAACTTATCATCAGAATGTTGCTGATATTCTGAACAAACTCCATGATGAGGTGCATAACTATATATTCTTTGACCTGTATATGCAAATTTTAGTGCCATAAACCTTGAAAGTGGATTTTAGTGTTTTCTGCTGAAGATTATTGCCTTTTTTCTGCTAAATTTGTACAGATGATCCTTGCAAAGAATCATGAAGATTCAGACAACTATGATGAGCCATTGTCAGAACCATCACCGGAGCCTAAAATATCCTCAACACCTGCACACTCAAATAGCACATTAGAAGTTCCAGCAGTGCCTGAAACTAGCGAACCTACAAGGAATGGTCAAGAAGTGAATTATGTTGGGGAGGTACGTATGCCTTTTGCACCGAATATTGGGTAGGTTGTTGTGTGTCATCTCTATTATTATTCACTCTTATCTTTTGGCAGTACACTGTAGTACTGTGCCATGTTAGACTATACTGACATACTGTTTGAGATAGACTGATGGAAGGCTTTGGAAGCCCCACAAAGTTTTCTTTGGAACTGCCCCACATATTTATTATTTAGCTAGATCATAAATATGCAATTCTACAAATACGATGCTCTGATAGCTAAATCTTATGATGTGGAATTCATTTGATTGATTGTGAAAACAGGCCCATCTGATTCTCCATCAACCGAAGAAGTTAGGAACGAAATTGTTTGGTAACATAAGAAAGTCAGATATTATGCTGGTGGTAGCACAATTAGCCTGAAATCATGTGAAAATTTGACTTCATTCCCCATTTTGATGAATCAGAACTCCAGCTTAAATGGTGACGAACATGATCAGGAAATAGCTCGTGCTAGTACTTCAACAAAGCTCCCCACCTACCTTACATTTCATATTGTTCCTCTTTTTCACCTGCTAAATAGTAAAAGTAGCACGGAAATGTTGGCATGGAAGTTCCATGTTCGTCCAAACACGGGTAGCAGTACCGATAGGCAATATTAGTAGTCCAACGATTTTAGCAACTGCATAATTGCTATACAGAACATAGCATATTGCATTATTAAACAAGCTGAACACTCCATGACTGACTTGTTGAGCAGGTAATCCATCCGTTCGATGCTCAGGCTGATGGTGAGCTCAGTATTGCCGTGGGTGATTTCGTCGTGGTCCGCCAGGTACACATGGTTTGCGCATCAGCATTGAGTGCTAGATTTTATCCATTCATTCATGGGACATCTCGTGAATAAAATTCTGAAGTATTGAATCACGCCTAAATTCAAACCCGCACCATCCTGCAGTAAGTTCAGTAACTACTGCTGCTGCGAGAATATGTCCGATGAGATGCAAGGCAACATATAATTGTCCACTTTGTAGCTTATAAGAGAGAAACACATGGGGCCGGCAGTGCTAACAATGCAATCTTTGTCTGTCTTCACAGGTGTCTCGAAACGGGTGGTCGGAAGGGGAGTGCAAAGGAAAGGCTGGCTGGTTCCCATCTGCCTACGTAGAGCAGAGGGACAAGGCCCCGGCAAGTAAGGTGATAGAGCCCGGACGTCTGACTGCTTGATACCTCTCGTACTTGCTAATGGCTGTTGTTCATCGTCCTCCTTTTTTCCCCTGTACATGAAGAGTGATTAGCATTTTGTAGAACCTTTCTGTGCAGATTCTTGTGCTTATGTAAAAGATATAGTGTTTTGCCTTTAGGATCTCTCTCCTTTTTTTTTTTCCTTCAACAGTGTATAGAGCTACTTATTGGTCATGGATGCTGTATCCTTCCCTTGTTGTTATGTGGAAAGCGTGCTTCCTGCCGAATTTGTGTTATCGTTTTCAGAACAGTGATATATTGTCATTATTCTTGCTTCTTTCAAAAAAAAATGCTTGCTTTTTTCTCTGTTGGATCGAGATTCGGACGAGTGGCCCTTCCTTCCCTTTTTTGCTGTTCTGATCAGAATAGTACACGATTGGAGCCTCCAGTGTATCCGATTGGCCAAAAGAGGCCTGGACTTGCGTTGGATTCTTCGATCCAGCTTTCTCTGAGAGCGTGAACCTTAACTGCAATAGTAGCTTTCTTTTCCCCTCTTCATCTCACTGACTCGCCCGGCTGCAACAGAGACAGCTTCGGCTCTGAATTTATTGTATTGGCCCATGCTTCACCACTCCGCTAGTCCGGCCAGCCAGTGTATACCTCTCTCTATAGGCCGAGGATATGCTACCACCACAACCCATAGCCGTTTCTTGCGTCTGCACGCACATGGAGCTCGGAAAGCTCGCAGCTTCAGCCACCCTCAGCGAGTGTCAAGCGTGGCGAAAGGTAGAAGAGACCGACACTGGCGACATGGTTGAATGCGCAAGTGGCCGTTTGTGGTGTCCACGGATTGATTGCCTCCGATCCTCACCGATCCCAGGCCGCTGCTGGGGCCTCGGGCAGTTATTACGACGCTCTCCTCGTCTCTGCCGTTTGCATTTTCCGATCCAGTTTTGTGAGCTTGGGTCTTGGGTTTAGAGCAGAAAAGTCATGGACACCAGCGATCCGGTGTTGGATCGTCTGGAAAATGCTTCTGGCTAACCATTGGTCGAACCCTAGCAAGAGTGCAGTTGGTGTTCATTAGTGACGGAAAGGGACGTTGGATTACAGGAATCTATCTAGCTTTTTAGCTCGATTTTAAGGACAAAGCACTCTACAAGGGACAAGTACTCGATGGATCCACATTTACGAGCTGCTGGTAGTACGCTGGGCGTTCGGGTTTACCCGAAATTTCGGGTCGGGTTTTTCGGGTAAAAACAAATTCGGGTTTTCAAACATGACACCCGAGATTCGTCCCAAAAATCCACTACCCGACAATTCGGGTACCCGTAATTTCGGGTCCGGGTTCGGGTAATCCCGAAGTACCCGAGAATTTCAGCAGGGTGTGGCTTCAGATCGGCGCCATAGGGGAAGCTCTGGAGCCGGGGAAGCTCTGGAGCGAAGGGGTGTGGCCTCCCCCGAAGCTCCATCCGTCGAGCAGCTTGCGGTCGGCGGGCATGCCCAGCACCGGCGGCGAGAACGTCCGCCGGAAGCGGGAGGAGGCCGTCCGCCCTGGAATGGGAGTGGGACTGGAGGCCAGCGTCGAGCGCCGTGGAGGGCTGGAGGCCAGCGTCGAGCGCCGTGGAGGGCTGGAGGCCAGCCCTGCGGGCCGCGCGAGGAAGACGAGGAGGGGTCACCGGCGTCGAGCTCGTCGGATATGGCGGCGGCGGCCACCGGCGGCGGAGGCGTCGGAGAAGAAGGATGAGCGGGCGGCGGCTGTTGCTTGTGGCGGCTGCGGCATGGGAGGAGTGAGGAGTCGGGGACAGGGACTGGGAGGAGACGTGGGGATTGGTAGAGATAGGGTTTCGGTAGAGATAAATGGGCCGCTGCCTGCTGGCTTTGTGGGCTATTGGGCTGTGCATCGCTAATTGCTGGGCTTGTTCGGGTAAATCGGGAAATTCGGGTTCTGGAGACTGATACCCGGATTACCTGTACTAAATTCGGGTTTCTAGATGTGATAACCGATCAAGCACTCGGGTTTCTTGGGTTCGGGATATACGGGTCCGGGTCCGGGTTTCTCGGGTTCGGGGTTCGGGTTTCGGGTTTTATGCCCAGCGTGAGCTGGTACCAGCGGTACATTGCATTTTTAGCCACGAGAGAGAGAACCCGCCATGGCCCAGCTCTATACGTGTTTTTACTTTTTATATGCATCGATGAGGCAGTGGTTCGGCAGGGTAAAAACAAGCAAGCGGCTGGCTTTGGCAGGAGAGGAAGGGTCACATCCAAGGAGAGGACACCGGCTATGAGACACGGAGACATCACAGGTTCACAGCTCAGCAACCTCTCGTCGGTCAGAGAACCGGGCCCGCCTCCTCCACATAGCCTTACGAGGGTTTGTAGCTACCCATTCATTCAACAGTTTGCTTAGCGAACGGGCGGCTTACGGGATGAGGTGTCACCATTGTTGCGCCGCGATTTCTTTGTAAAACTCTGCTAATAGTATCATGCTCTCTCCGCCAAAGAATCTCTCACTTTCTCATCAAGTGGCGTGTCATTTTCATTCCGTATGCCATGCCATATAAGTATAAGCACCCCCTTAACATAATAATAAATGCTAAACAGCAATACGGATAACGAGCTTTCCCTCCACATTTTGGACAACAAAAATGTCTATGGTGGTTTAGAAGCGCATCTTAGGATAAGTCTTTGTAAAGATTTTGGTTTCCACCTTCAAAGGCACTGCACAGTGGATCAAGACTACATTATGTGGAGGCTCTAGACTTTTACTTAATTGTATCAAACTTTTTTGGTTGTTTATCTAATATACGCTAAATTGTATCCTTGTCATCGCATAGATTGCTCACCTAATTGCATCATTTAGACAACCTATATTGTGTTAATCCCTCAATTTATAAGAAAATGTTAACCTATTCACCCCATTCTAGTCGACCTCTTCAATCGTTTCATCAACCATGGCTCAACATATTAGTTTATTATGACCTCGATTTAGATTCATATATTGAATTCTTTTCTTGTAATCAAATCCTCAAGGTCTTGATACTCTATGGCTTAACACATAAGTTTAGAGTATGGCTTCATTTAAGTTTCACACAAGAATTCTAGCTTCATTTATTCTTCTTAATCATACCATAACGAGAATCTTGGTACCAATGCCCAATGTATTGGCATCCAACCTTGAATCTTCACATCATTTTCAAGCATTACCATATGGAAATACCCTTCAAATATAATTCAATGAAATTATTAGTACATAAGGATTGTCATTAATTACCAAAACCACACATGGAGCTTTATGCATTTTTATCTATTCGTCAACCTCTAATTATCCTACAATAAAAACCTCTGAGTAATAAAGTTATTTACTTGATGATACCATTTTAGGTCACTTTGGATCGCAAGAAATTTTGAAAACATGGGAACATGAAAAAGACTATCAACATCTACGATGTCAAATTAACATCTTGAGATACACCATCAAGTATGTTGTAAAATTATATATACATATTATTATAGTTGTTGATAATTTGTTCTATAAACTTGATGAATTTTGTATTGTTACACTTTGGAGAAAAGTTATACGCCTTCTTTTTGAGAAAGAAGGAAAGTACCTTGAATTTATGTTGAAAATTTAAATGGATGAACCTTTGAGTGATGCATACAAAATAAACATGTAACTGGGAAAGAGGAGGAGGGGTAGGGTGTACAAAGTATTTTGTACAAGTTATTGAGCTTCTCAAATAAATAAATAAATAAAATGAAGTTTTAACTCTTGTTAAATATCTACATAACGAGGGCATATGAATGGAATCCATATGAATTCAGAACCCAAGCCATATTATCCAAATGGCAGCACATCCTTGAAATTCAAATCCTCTAAAACTCTTATGAAACACTTTCGATGTCCCCAATTATAAAACATTTTGGTAGGCTAAGTGTCTTATAATTAGGGACAAAAGTAGTACTAAACAAGCGCTTAGAGGTAGCATGTGTCTGTATATATTGCATAGTTTTTATGATAACATAGATACAATGTGTGAGTCTCTTCTTAGATGCATATAGTGTGTCTTGTCTTACTCCAACTATCTGAAATCACAGCAATTCTACAGAGATAGACGAGCTTAGCGGCAATATTGATTCGTTTCTGATCAAGTTCATTGGTATGGAGACCAATGAAGGGGCACATCTGTGTGCCAAGCAGGCTTCGGCGAGTAGAAGAAGATGTATGTGGATAAATTTTGTCCCTAGTTTCTTATCTCAATGCCTGCTAAGCCAGCTGATTAATGAGTAAAGTGTTTTGATTCACAAAAAAAAACTAGTTTGCTGAGTCTTATCCAACTCTTACGCTATATATCTAGCCAATTTAGTCCATTTTAGTGTTGAGTAGTTGTAATTGGGTATCACCATGTTGACTCGTGGCGCAAAAACTCTTTTCCATAATATTCGTTAGGTCTAGATTAGCCTAGACTATTTTCTAGTATTATACTAGCACAACTATGATCATGGTTGTGTTTGACTGACTACTACATTTTGTTAGAAAGAAAGATGCACGTAAATATACAAACTTTATTTAGCCACATGTAAAAGGGTAGACATTAGTCAAGCAATATGATCCACAACACATCGAGAAAATAATACAAGTAAGATCTAAAATGCATATACGAATTTGTAAACATAATAAAACGAATTTGTGATTATGCATTGCAATCAGCTAGGTATAGATGATTAGAGAGTTGTTCCACTTATTGTAACCGTGTCGTGCTGGAATTCCGTAGACCGTATATAAGGAACATCTAATAAACATATAAAAATCATTACAACTAGCCAGACAAAATCCGTAGATTATGCAGGGTAACCTGGTACTCAGTACTAATAACTGAGTGATTAGCTTAGCTGGTTGTCCCGTCGCTTACGCCGCACGCGGACAAAAACCGCACTCCCTACGCTCACTCCCACTGTACTGTACACCACCACCGCCCTAATCTCTTCGGACCCATTTACCCTCGCCCCCTCACTCTGCTCTGCTCACCACCACAGTGACCACACCACTGCCGCTTCTTCGCAGCTCACATCCTCCCACCCCACCCTCTCCACCTCCCCCCACCGCTAATCGCCGGCCCCATTCGCCATCTCGTCGGCCCCCCGAGTTCGCCGCAGATCGCCGCCGCGCTTCCTGCGAGCGAGAGCGCAGGTACGCCGTCTCGCGCCGGATCTGCGCCGTTTCCGCTGATTCGTGCTGGGTTTCGCGTGCACCCGCCAGCCCTCGCTGGGTGACCGGTGGCGGGCGCTAAATTGGGCGTTTCGTGTCCATAGCGCGGCGACGTGTAGCTACGCCTTTGTTGAGTTGCGGCGGTTGTTGAAGTGACTTTTAACACTGGATGCACGCTCGTGTTTGGTAGCTTGCGAGCAGGAATCGGTAGCTGCTTTGTTGCTTCTTCAGCTAGTGCTGCTGGTTTTGTTCCCTTTTGCATGGTTGTAGCTGAAGGGGATAGTGGATTACTGGGGGCTGGGACTGGGTCGCTCCGGATTTCAGAAACGGGGGTGCCAACTGCTTTCGCTCTGTAGATGTGTTTCGTAACTTTCGTTTGATTTGGGAAAATTGTATTTCTGAAGCCTATTTAGTTAGCCTGAAAATAGATAAGAAAATGTTGCATCAGAATTTGTCTTAGCTCCAATATGTTGGTCGTCAGTTTCGTGCAAGCTCCGGACATCATTATGTCCAGAAGTGCTACATTCAGTCCGCTATTTGTTTCGTTGAGCAATGTGATGGCCGTTAGAGGGTTAAGGCGTTTCTGAGCGTTGTCTTTAGTTTGTTGTGATTATTGATATGATTTCGTTTTCACCATTGCAGGGTTGAGTTCATCTGCTTAGAAAGATGCACACCATATCTCCTCGTCCATGACCTCTGGAATATGCTCTAGTTATCTTTATATGCTTCACCAGGTGGTCATTAATGGGCTATTTTCTGAGAAAACAGCCCAGTTTCCTCTTTATTTTGATTATTGTGCACTGTGTGGCCCGTGAAGCAAGAGCGCTAAGTCCAGATGGTACGTCATGTTTGCGCCTGGTATTCATGTGAACCATTTGAGTTTATTGTTCTTGTACAGTGCTTATGTTCCACGAATTGTTTCTTACAGGTGAAGCACTTCTTGCCTTTAAGAAGGCAGTTACAAATTCAGATGGTATCTTTATAAACTGGCGTGAACAAGATGCGGATCCGTGCAACTGGAAGGCTGTTAGATGCGATAATCAGACCAAAAAGTGATTTACCTGTAAGAATTGAAGAACCACTATGTATATTAACTGATTTGTTGTGATTTGCTCAACTTCTTAACCTAGCTACTCACCATTTTGCTTCGGTTATTTGGTGTTCATTTTAGGCTAGCAATTTATAATTTGAAAGAATCATATTCAGTATTTTGGATTGCATTGCCATAAATATCTGGCCACTAACTGCCTTCTGTTTAGGATTCTCCCATATCACAAATTAGTCGGGCCCATACCACCTGAAATTGGGAGGCTAAATCAGTTGCAGACTTTGTAAGTGTGTCCGCATTTTTTTTTTCATTCTAAACATTTCTCCTGTTAATATCCACCTTGTACATGAAAGCACTTGGTCTTGATATAGATGCTATTTTATGTCATTAGATCGCTACAGGGGAACAGTTTGTATGGTTCACTCCCTCCAGAACTAGGAAACTGTACCAGGTTGCAACAACTGTAAGTTCTATAGTGACTGATTACTAGTAATGCTTTGTTTCCACTGAATGAAATATTAGACGATGTAACTGTTAATTAGTGATCATGGGATATTCTGTCATTGCATTTTTGGTTTGAAGCTTCTTTTATGTGTGCCAGAGGACTTCTAGTGTGTAGTGATTGATTCTATTTCTTCTGTTGTGAAATCACTTGCAGGTATCTACAAGGAAATTATATTAGTGGATATATCCCTTCAGAGTTTGGTGATCTTGTAGAACTTGAGGCATTGTGAGTCCACTGGTGGAGTTTGGCTGATCAGTTTTTTTTCAGTAAATCTGATCATCAATTCCGCATGAGATTGCTCTCTCATGTGGATTAATGAGATAGATAGCTTGAACATGAGTTATATTATGTATTGGAATGTTGATCAATCCCTCTGTTATGTAATTTAAAGATTAGTTGCCATTACTAAATTCTGTTTATTTATCCTACAGGGACTTATCCAGTAATACGTTGAGGGGATCAATCCCACATTCTCTTGATACGCTAACCAAACTTGCATCATTGTAAGTGATTTTGTTTATCTGTGTAAACATATCAAACTGGTATAATAAGCCATGTACAATGAGCCTTATTTTTGTATTCTTTTCACAACCTATGCAGCAACGTATCCATGAACTTTCTGACAGGACCAATACCATCAGATGGTTCACTTGCCAACTTTAATGAAACTTCGTGAGTTGTCTTTCCCTGCGTTAGTTGCATCTATCTAGTTCAATCTGTTTATTTTATTGAGTAAAGACAAAAGACAGAGGCTTGTGCAATATGCTCCTTGTTAGCTCTCCAACGAGTTATGCTTTCCAATTTATCATTTCTTCTGATTTTTTCACATGATAATGTAGCTTCATTGGGAACCGCGATTTATGTGGGAAGCAGATTAATTCAGTGTGCAAAGATGCACTTCAATCGCCATCAGATGGCACTCAGCTACCTTCTCCAGGTATCAGATAGTTGAACATACTACTCTGGCATCTTTTGTTCCATGCTTCTAACATCTTTAATCGTAGAAAGGTCGAATGTGCATATTTTGGTTGATATCAATATAGACTAACAAGTCTGTTTATATTCAACCGAGAAACACACTTTGGCTGTTTTGGGTTCTGTAAATTGATCTTTTGTTTCACTTCACCACAATGGGCCTATAACCTGAGATTTATTTTGCTGTTTTCTTATGTTAGATGACGCGAATAAAAGGGCCTCCGCAAGACTTGTTATAAGTGCAGTCGCAACAGTAGGAGCTCTGCTATTGGTGGCTTTGATGTGTTTCTGGGGTTGTTTTCTGTACAAGAATTTCGGAAAGAAAGATATCCATGGTTTCGGGGTGGAGCTATGTGGAGGTAACTATGCCGTGCAAGTACTCTGCATGTTTTAATTTTTTTTTCTAATCTTGCTTGTCATTTCAGGCTCTTCCGTTGTGATGTTCCATGGGGACCTTCCTTACGCCACGAAAGATATCCTCAAGAAACTAGAGAGCATGGATGAGGGAAGTGTCATTGGATCAGGGGCTTCGGAACTGTTTATAAACTTGCAATGGATGACGGTAACGTCTTTGCGTTGAAAAGGATAGTGAAAACAAATGAAGGGCGTGACCGGTTCTTTGATAGAGAACTTGAGATATTGGGAAGCGTTAAGCATCGTAATTTGGTCAATCTCCGTGGGTATTGCAATTCGCCTTCGTCAAAACTGTTGATATATGACTACCTTCCAGGTGGAAGCCTGGATGGAGTGCTACATGTACATGGTGAGTGCCATGTTTTTCTTCTGGACATACACCTTAATTTTATTTTATCTTATTGAACTCTTCCTATTATTCATAAGATGTGTGTTTGAAGTCGACACTAAAATAGTCTTAAGGGCTAGGTAGTTTTTTTTTGCGGGGTATTAAGGGCTAGGTAGTTGATCCCTGAAACTCAGCATGACATCAAAACCCAGATATCCTGAATTCAAGATACACCTGGTGCATCTCTGTAACTATAAATATAAGGAAAAGAGTAACAGTAACCGTTGCTATTGCCGGAGATCCAGTGTTGAAACCAACAGGATCCTCGGAGTAGACCTTTTCCTAATCTAGGGGAATATCCTGCCAGGGAAAACATTCAGGCAACTGTGCACTGGTAGTAGATTTGTATTTTAGCCAACATCAAGCTCACACCATATCTATCAAAGCGTAGATATGAGGGGAGCCTTCAAACATACTGAATATTCTGGAGTTCGATTCTGTAACTAAACAAGGACACTCTTTGTGGGTGGACTGGCTATGAAGATCAATCCAGTTACTTAGCTTTGGTTCCATTTATGTACTGTATTCGTGCTATTTTCTATTTTAAATTTGAAACCAATTGACCGGCAACAACTTTTCCTCAAGTCTTCCATGGGTGCTGGTTTTTACAGAACATAAATGAACTTTTTATGCCCAAACCTAACGTCTTGTCTTTTCATCGGTCTTGACAGAAAAAAAAGCTGACCCAGCTGACCCAGATGAACCAGCTGAACCGGCTGAACCGGTTGAACCGTTGGATTGGGATACGCGAATTAACATAATTCTTGGAGCTGCAAAAGGGTTGGCTTACCTGCATCACGATTGTTCACCTCGAATAATACATCGTGATATCAAGTCGAGCAATATCTTACTTGACGCCAATTTTGAAGCCCGTGTATCAGACTTTGGACTTGCAAAACTACTAGAGGACGAACAATCTCATATTACTACAATAGTTGCAGGAACATTTGGATATCTTGCACCAGGTATGTGGAAGTCGTTCTATTTCATCAATGAGAAGGAAATGCAGAATTGTGTTTGCTGCCTAGTTCTGAAAAATAGTTGTTGCTTCTGATTTTACTGATTAACATATCATTCTGTAATGATCTGAGCTAATATTCGAAAAACCAAACATCCAGAGTATATGCAGAGTGGCAGGGCAACAGAAACGACGGACGTCTACAGTTTTGGAGTTTTGGTGCTTGAGATATTAAATGGAAAGCGGCCTACTGATGCATCCTTCATTGAGAAGGGGTTGAACATTGTTGGATGGGTATGTCATTTCGTTTCATGTGGGCTACCTTCTTTTTCCGTGGATTTACCACGTACATGGCTTGAGGATCAACTTGTCCTATATCGCAGTTAAACTTCCTGGTTGGCGAGAACCGGGAGCGGGAAATCGTCGATCCGAATTGCGAAGGCGTGCAGACTGAGACCCTGGATGCCCTGCTTTCTCTTGCCAAACAATGTGTAAGCTCTTTGCCGGAGGAGAGGCCGACGATGCATAGGGTGGTACAGATGCTGGAGTCGGATGTAATTACACCATGTCCTAGCGATTTCTACGATTCAGAATAGGCTACAAACTACGGTTGCTGCTGTTGCTGGACACGACACACTGCTGCTGGTTTCCCCTGTGGAGGCACATTCCATTTATTCTTTGCAGATTATGTAAATGCATTGCCGCGGTGTTCGCCTCCACAAGGCTGGTTCTATGGGGACAACATTTTTGCGATTTGTATGTATCTATGCCACGCTACAGATTGTTGTATGTTAATTTAATAAGAAAACTTAGCTGGAGCTCGCTGTGCTTGTATATAATCTCATCGCTAGAGTGGAGATTATGGGGAGGCTAAATTGACAAAGTTGAAGATTCGCCGTTAGAAATGTGTTTGTCCAAGGAATACGGCTGATTTAGTCAGTCCAGGGTATATAACTGGGTGAAGTGTTTTTTTCCCCGATAGAGAGCCCTTTTATTAAATTCAACTGTTCGCATCACTTCGACAATCTGATTTCTTACCCCCTTCATCTTGAAGTAAACTGGAAGATGCCCCATTCTCAATGCTATCATATGTCTCTGAACAATAAAATGGAACATGCATACTATTATTTGTTAACTGGAAGATGCCCCATTCTCAATGCTATCATCCCCATTCTCAATGCTATCATATGTCTCTGAACAATAAAATGGAACATGCATACTATTATTTGTTAACCCCCATGAAACCGTAGTAAGGATACGAATACGACTTGAATAAACTACTATAAGGATCAGAATAAGTACTCATGGTTTAGCGGATTTGGAATTGTAACCAAGCATCGGGTTCTATACCTGATTCAACACTATAGCATAGCCGAAACTAGATATAGAGCCCACATACCTAGGATGCACAAGGCCGTATAACAAACAACAAAGTAACAAAAAGGGAAATAAATACAATAATGCGAAACGCCTATGTTGGTGGAGGGCTGATCGTAGACTATGTTGTCATCCATGTTGCAGAACCCTAGGGTGAAGCATGACGTTGTGCGGCGGTGCTGGCCATGGGAAGCCGGAGTGGCGTAATCGGAGCATGAGTGCGTCCCTCTAACGGAAGGCGCGCTACGGAGTGGCGGATGTGAGTCGGTCTTGGGCCTTGCACCCAGATATGAAACCATGGGAAGCCGGAGCATGGCGACGTCCCTCTGACGGAAGGCACACTACGGAGTGCCGGAGGTGAGTCCGTCTTGGATCTTGAGCCGAGATCAGACGATGGTGACCAGCTAGAGGGCCCGACTCCGGGAGCGTGGTGGTGGTTCTCTGCCCCTGGTCGCTTGGGTGGCAGGATATTCTGCCTCTGGTGTGGGTTTCGTCTCCTCTCTTCGATGGTCTTACTCGCTATGCAGCATGAACCATCCTCGCGATAGTTTAGTGATGGTGGTGCTTGTTGTGGCCCTCCGGACGGAAGTCTTGCCTGATCAGGTCGATGCCAACACGATGCTTCTGAGTGTCTTCTTCCTACTTGGGGTGTTGTCATGGAGCACGTCACCCCTCCAGCCCTCACTCCAGGGTAAAACCCAAATCGAGCTTGCTAGATTGGACGGTGTCTTCATTATCGTGACCTCCTTGGAAGCGCCGTTTTTGGAATATCAAGGGCCATATGGGGCGTTGTTGGTGTTGCAGGCTGGGTCAACGTCTTCGGGTATCGTTGGCTTGTTTATTGTGTATTTCCGGTTTGGAACTTAAAATATGCAGCCGTTTATCTTCGACTTTTGACTTCCTTTTGGCAGAGGTATAGGGTTCTTGGTTTGCCCCCAGACAGCCCTCCTAGTCTTGTATATAGGCTTTCCTTACATCTTATAAGAATAGGCGAGCTCCTGCCAGGTTATCCAAAACAAAACTATTGTACATGCCCTTAGACCATGCACTATGTGGGTTCGCATCAAAGAAAAAAAGTACCAGACTTTGGTTCGACTTGGTTTCTCTGCTATGTGTTGATTCGGTTTTGGGCAGAGATATGGGCCCACTAATTACATGCTGCCACACTACTCCACCGCTTTTGCATGCAGCATGCATGTGAAGGAAACATTATTTAATTGGAAGAATCAAGTTTTGAACCGAAACAACATATTGGTTCTTTTGTTGTCAGATGGCATGGTGCGATTTCCTACTATGTATTGAACCGAATCAACTAGCTCTTTGAACCGCTTTTTCACTACATAGTGCATGGTCTTAGTGAGGTGAAGGACGGCCAGTGACCTCTAACAACTGTGACAGGAAGGGGCCAGTCACTGGCATTGAAATCCACAGCTGACCATGGGCGTCCGTCTTCAGCACCGGAGACATAGATGGTAAGTTTAAGGGATGGCCTGATGAAACACGATCACGCAAACGATTCTGAGCCACATTTGATGCAACGGTGGTTCCCTCAGCACATGACCTTAAGCAAATACAAAGAAAGCAAAACATGTCAGATGTCGCCGGGTGAAATAAAATAATTAGTGAACTTAGAAAAATATATAATTAGTTTGAAAACTTTGATCAAAGTAAAAGAACATGCCTTGAAGTTGTGTTCAGAAATTCAGAGAATGCGCATAGGAGAAAGTCTGGTCTGAAACAACCAGCTCTCTCGGCAGAATACGGTTCAACCAATTCAACCGTCTGCTTTCGAAGGTCAACTCCAACAATCCATGCAGTCTTATCATAAAATTCCACCTTAGACATAAGGTAGACAACATCGTCACCATAAATGCTGAGGCACGGAAAAGCTGTCATCAGGTTTCTTAATGTCGATTTTCCAGCTCTACCATCCCATAGCTGAGGCAACAAAATAGAATGCCTCGTGTTGTTGGCTAAGATGTCATCAACATGAATATTGTGCCCCTTGCGCCAATATTCCCAAGAAGTATGTCTATAACATGTCCGGATCTTCCAACCATCAGGGACATAAGTGACTTCCTCCTGTGGGTCTAGCAAGTCTTCCTGTGGGAGGAGGAGGAGCTCCGAGTCGTACAAGACATCTGCACTATCAAGATCGTTCGTCATCTTGAACCTCTTATTATTCCGGTTATGGTTAGGAATAATAACCTCCTTTCTGCAAAAATGTTCCATCTCGACAAACTTGATGATACCATTGCAGCTGGCGACATCCCGTACCAGCACCGGGTCACCATCCCGGCACAAGTTGAATCCAGGCTTGGGTAGTGGGATGAAATAGATCAAAGGATCCTCCTCAAGAATGTTGTGGCAGACGATTATACCACGCCAGAGGTCGACCCATGCTAGCGCGCCTCCTCCTAGCGCAATCACCTTGTGAGTTACAATGAACATGTCCTCTACCCTGATCTCACCATTTGTCATCAGCTTTAATCTCCTGGTGGCTGGTGGTCCACTTATTCAACTTCGATGAGAAGATGCTGACGTCGTAATGTCCTAGTGTGTTTGTGATGGAGAGATCGGCCAGGAAGAATTCGCTGTCGTCGCAAGGCACGATGCCGACGTGCAATGAATTCCGGGTACCTGGAGGAGTGGCCGGGATCGCTCTGAGCGACGGCTTGCCGTGGCCAGCCTTGTATACGAAGTACTCCGCCTGATGATAATCTAGGACGGTGCTTCTGGGGCCGGTGGTGAAGGCGAAGCGGAGGAGGAGGACGAGGTCCTTCTCCGAGAACACAAGCCTGGGCTCGCCGTCGAAGTCTTGTGCGCGGAACTGATAAGAGGAGGGAGTGCTTGAAGGAGCTGACACAGTTGCACACACGTGTTGGCAACTTGAGTCCTTGATGATACGTGTTGGACCTAGCCTACAAATAAGAGTGCCAACTCACATAGCCTACAACATAGATATCAATACTAGCAAACGTGCCCGTGCGTTGCTACGTGCTGACTTTTATATTGAATACACGTCTACTTGACTAACTCGCACAACCCATCATGCGTATCTCCCACGACAGTTATCGCCTTCACGATCGCAGATGGCGCCCTTGTGTCACGCAACAACTACCGACCGGCGGCGCCTACTTCAGTGCTACATTTGGTGACCTTATCCGACGTGGCCACTGCCGACCAACGGCGGCTCCTTCACAACTACAATCCGTGCAGGTACCCGGAGTGGCCATTACCGATCGGCGGTAGTGGCTCTTTCACAATAAATGATCTACCATGTGCGGTTGCTGCGGAATTACAAGTTTTTTGATTACTGAGGAACTACAGTTTTTTAGATATGACTTGAATTATGTTAATATATTTTCAGTGCAATTTCCCGTCAGTTTATGTTGAGTCACTTAGTCCAAATACAATACAACCAAGGTACTCTCGAAAATAAAAACTGATGTACGTATTTACTTTTGTTGGCAAAGTGGCTTTTCTATATAGTGCTCAAAGACTGAACATAACTATTTCCATAACAACAACGTGGTCAAATGGCTGGTACTCCCTCCGGACTTATCTTCGGAACTGAAGATTTTCATCGCAGCAAAAGATTTTCTACTTTCTACTCTCCCTTTGCTGCTTGTCTTCCCTCTGTTGGCACAACTCAAGCACAACGGTGGTGGAAATCAACAACTGAAAGAGTGGTAGTAGAGCCAGATCCTAGGTCGGCCCATGGACAGCTCAGCTCCATTGTTAAATGCCATGCCTTTTGTGTTTGGCTGCATTATTTCCCCAACCACGTTGGTACTGCTACTGCACACGGACAAACTGAACCGAACTGTCTATACAGCACGGCAGAGGAGTCCAGCGCGCTGCGGCCAGGGAGGAGTAGGACGGGAGGGGTAGGACCCTTTTTCTTCAAATCAAATCAGGCGTCCTGGCCGCGGAGCGGCCGGCGACGGCAAAGGTGCTGCTGGAGGACGTCCAGCCTACAGAACAACCTGCAAGGGAACCAAGCAGCGCTGCGAGCTGGACTCCTCGGCCAGACTCAATCCGGGCGACGGCGCCCTGGCCGTAGCGCTGGAGGCTGGCTGGAATCCTCGGCCGTGGGCCACCCAAGAGATCCCGACGACGGCACCCTGGATATCCCGCAGTGCGCTGGACTCGATCCCGTGGGCCGAGCAGGGCAACGAGCTCGCGCTCCATGGAGCTTGGCGCACAGGGACAGTACGGGAATCACCCGGTGCCCGTGGCAGACCAGCCAAGCGGCGAGGTTGGCGAACGAGATTGTCGTTGGGATGCACCGATGCACTCGAGCCGGTATCGAACCACGTGCGTAGCACACTGTACCTCGTCGCCGTGCAACAGAGACGTAGTTGGGGGCGGCGTGGCGGCCGGGAACGGCGTGGGGGCGGCGAGGAGGTCGGCGAACGCGTGGATATTATGCAGGTCACCGGTCCCGGTCCCGTGGTCGAGCTACTGCAGTCTGGCCGCGCGGTCAAGCTCCTGCAGTCCGACGCCATGGTCGAGCTGCTGGTCGTCGCCTTGCCTCGCGGGATGGGGCACGACGTGACCTGCTGGTGTGGACCATGGGCTCAGAGCCTCAGACCAACAAGCCGCCCATGAGGATTTGTGGAGGCATGCGAGTTTGCGACGGCGTCGACAGCACCGAAGAGGGTGGGATCGATAGGCGTTTGCTCTTGATAGTTTTTTTTTTCAAGGAATAGATCCAGAAAAAGGTCGAACCGTTTTCTTTCACTTATAGGTGGCATGATGTGTAATTTATATCAGCTTCAGGGGCAGTTTTACCATGACGCACCATCACCTGAAGCCGTATTATATAGTAGAGACTACCAAAAGTACTGCACTACTAGTTCCTGATGATACGTGTTGGACCTAGCCTACAAATAAGAGTGCCAGCTCACATAGCCTACAACATAGATATCAATACTACCAAAAGTACTGCACTACTAATCATCTACACAGTTGATTTTCTTGACATCTAGGTTTATCCATCCCACAGTGAAACCCACTTTGACAAGCATAGTCGAACCAGCAGCTTAAAACACATGTCACAGCATCACTACATAATTACAATACTTAGGCATCATAGCCAACCACTCAGTTCACTTTCACAAAATACACATAAGATCATCAGGCATCACAGGCTTAACCACACAGTTCAGAAGACTACATATTAACTTAGTACTAAACCACACAGTTCACAACCTAGACATATACGTCATATAAACTAGGTACTGACATTCCAGCATCAGTCACATCTTCAGTTAACAGGAAGTTTCTAAATGTGCAGCCTCAGCCCACCATAGCAAGCTTTTGTGAAGTTGAAGAGGACGACATGACCTTCCTGCAGCTTGAACTCCTTAGCAGCTTTCTTCCACTCACCAGTCATTATGGCATTGTTTGTGAACTTGACCATCTTCATCTTAATGCTGAACGCCCTGGTATTGGTATCAAGGATGGTACACAGAGTTTGAACTGTTGGCAGATGACTCTGCAGGTACTCCTTACTGAACTTAGCTCCAAAGACCTATTATGTATGAACAGTTAGCACATCACATCAAGAACAGCAGTAACATTCACAAATTCAGATAGGCCAGTAGTAATGTCTTACCATCTTGCATTTGTAGTCAATGACATTGGAACTGGTGAGCTTGTGGACATAGAACTTGATATCTCTGTGGCCACACCTCTCACAGTACTCATCAAGAAAGTCAAGCTGCTGTTTTGTGAGGTACATGTCGTTTCCAAACATGCAAAGCTTGTCAAAGTTCCTGTCAGGAGTGTATAATTCTTCTTTGGGTCCTACAAATAAAGGAAGATAGAACTATATAAGAATACAAGCTAACACAGCAACTATAAGAATACAATCTAGCACAACAACTATAAGAACACAGGCTGTACTACATAACTAATTGAAACAGTAGGACAGAACTGATTGAACTATGTAAAATCTGCATAGTACCTCTGAACACCAGCTCCTCCTCATGTCCAGCAGAGCCCCCTGGCAGAGCAGAGCCCCCTGCTATAGCTGAACCCCCTGACAGAGCAGAGCCCCCTGCTATAGCTGAGCCCCCTGGCAGAGGAGAGCCCCCTGCTATAGCTGAACCCCCTGGCAGAGCAAAGCCCCATGCTATAGCTGAGCCTTTATAGTACCCCCCATCCAGAAGTGCAGTCAAGTAGGTGGCAGTATCTGGATCTGTATCTTTATCAGCTATGAGATCATCAATAGTTCTCTTCTGCCTAGCACTGGAACTAGGGGTGTCAGCAGCTTGCTTCTTTGGATTGGTTCCCATTGCTTGCACAGTTTCAGTTTCAGAGTAGTATGAATAACATGTTCATCTATCTGAATCTAAAAAACAAGTCAATAACAGATTAACCAAGCAGAGGAGAAGTAAGATCAGCACAACTTAAACAAAAAGAGATGTAACAACTCAACATAAACTACTGCAACAACTGTGCATCTTCAAATCATAGATGCATTCACCAAGATTCAATAACCCTAACACTATACTAGTTATCTTGCCAATTGACACTACAAATTATTTGAGGAAAATTAACCCTAACCCTAGATTGACACAGTAGACTTACCGTACAAAAGGATTTTTGTTCTTGAACATCTCTTTTGTTTCCTTCACATTCTTCTCGCGCTCAGATTCGCTATCACTGTCATGGACCAGAATGACAAACTTCGGCTCGTTTGTTGCCATTCTACAACAAGGTAAACAGAGATATATAAGTACTTCCCTATTCTTGTACTGAATCACTACTGCAACAACTAAACTTTCACTTCTGCAACAAGAAGAATGTTCAATCCATTCTGAAACTACTGAATCCCTACTCATCTCTCTGAAGCTACTGAATCCCTACTCGTGAACTATGCATCTACTGGATCCCTATTCATCTACCAAGAACAACAGTACAAGATCTGGAAATCTTGGGCAGAAAACCCTAACCCTAGCTTGTCAGAGGCTTACCCGAGGATTGTCTGGCTTGACGGTGGACGGCGACTTGCCGGCGGCTTGCCGGAGGCTTCAAGAATGGGAGGAGAAGAGGTGGCGGAGACGATTCGGCGGAGACTGAAGAACTGAGAGAAGAGGAAGGAGATTGAAGAAATGAGGAGACAGCGGCGGAGTAGCCTGCTCTACGGCTCGTTTATGTATTTGGTTATTTAGCGCGTACGTCCCCTAAAACTTTAAGTCGTGAAAGTATACCCTTCCACCTACGGTGTTTTTACAAAAACCCCACTGCTCTACTTGCTCTCCACGCATTCGAACCAATCCCCTCCCACTGCATCGCGGCGTGACAGCGATGAGCGCGACCGCGGCGGAGAAACCCTAGCGCGGAGGCGGAGGCCGCGCGGAGAAACCCTAGCGCGGAGGCGGCGGAGAGCAAGTCTACCTCGTCCTCGACACCGCCGGCGCGGAGGCGGTGGAGAGCAAGTCTAGCTCGTCGTCTCGCGGAGCAGAGGAGAAGACTCCGTCGCCGTCGACGCCAAGCTCGTCGACGCCGCGGAGCTCGTCGTGTCGTCCCCGGAAGAGATAGGAAGCCATCCTCACCTACCGCGCGCGTCGTCCCCGTCGTAGAGGAGAGCAAGCCGTACCCATCGCCGCCGAGCGCGTCGTCCCCGTCGCAGAGGAGCCGTCATGGATCCAAGTACTAGTTACCTAACCCGTCCACCAAACGGAGGATCATCTACTGGTTAGTTCCACTTATGCTCTTAATTCAGTTTATGCGGGCTAGACTGTGCTCTTAATTCAGTTGTGTACCACAAGTGTTTGAGTTTATGCGTGTTAGACTGTGCTTTGCCTGTCTGCTAGACCATCCTCTAATTGGTATACTAGTCCATGCTTAATTAGTCCTTGCTTAATTGGTGCCTGTCTGCTAGACCGTCCTCTAATTGGTAGTGCCATATATTTGTAGATAAGAATTGGATGTCAGCAGCCAGGTCAACTAAGATATATGAAGATGGGGTAATGCAATTTGTAGAGTTTGCTGCCAAAAATGCTGGGATGGTAAACAGATTTCTCTGTCCCTGTAGAACATGTGGTAATAGGTACTGGATAACTCAGCAAGTGGTCATAGACCATCTTATTTGTAATGGTTTCATGCGTGGATATACATGCTGGATATACCATGGAGAAAATTTTGAAGAAATTGAACCTGAACAAGTAAAGGTAGACTCTGACAGTGAGGATGAGCAATATTCAGATAGCCATGAACTGAACCAGATGTTGCTAGATAGCTTTGGCATGTATGATAACGCTCAGTTAGAACCAGATGAGGATGAAGATAGTGAAGATGATGGTGATGACTTTGACTGTGACCCAGAAGCTTACAGAAAACTAGTAGAAGATGGAAGCAAGGAGTTACTACCTGGTGGTAAATCCATGTCGAAACTACAGTTCTTAGTAAAAATTATGAACATAAAGAACACATGGAAAGTGCCTAATGGATGCTACGATGCCTACTTGGCTTTGTTTAAAGAAATACTTCCTGAAGGTCATGATCTGCCTAGAAACTTCCATGCGTCCAAAAAATACATAAAGGATGTTGGTATAGGGTATGATAGCATTCATGCGTGCACAAATGACTGCATAATGTTCAGAGGCCCTCATGCTAGTGCATCTGTCTGCCCAGTTTGTGACACTAGTAGATGGAAGAAAGTCACAACTGGATTAGATGGGAAAAGGGAATACAAGGTTCCACAAAAAGTAATTAGGCATTTCAAACTGAAGCCTAGGGTGAGGAGACTGTTCATGTCAACTAAAACAGCACCCTACATGACTTGGCACCATACTGGAAGAACTAGAGATTCAAAGATGAGACATCCAGCTGATTCCCCAGCATGGAAACACTTTGATTCGACACACAAATGGTTTGGTGAAGATCCACGGAACATTAGGTTTGGATTGACCACTGATGGGTTTAATCCATTCAGAAACATGAATCTGTCCTACAGCATTTGGCCCATTATGCTCATTCCATACAACCTTCCACCTTGGATTTGCATGAAGCAATCCAATTTCATCCTCAGTGTCTTAGTACCTGGAAGAAAAGCACCAGGAAAGGAGATGGATATATACATGCAGCTCACACTTGATGATCTTCAGGAATTTTGGAATCCTGGAGTCTGGACTTATGATGTTGTTCTTGGCAGAAAATTCAGATTGCATGCAGCTCTGTTATGGACTATCAGTGATTGGCAAGGAAGAGGATGCCTAAGTGGTGAAAGCTTGGTTACTTGTTCTCACTGTCTGCGTAACACCTGCTCAAGATATTTGAAACATGGGAAGAAGACGTGCTTTCTCGGACACCGCAGATTCCTAGATGACAATCATGCCTACAGATTTGATGCAGCTTCTTTTAATGGCAAAGTTGAACTCAGAGGTCCTCCAGAACAACCTTCAGGGACAGATATATCAGACATGGTCACATGTGTACATACAGACTATGGGAAGTTGCAGAAACCAAAGAGAAAAGAGAGGAAGAGGAAGAAACGTTCTGGAGAAGAGGAGGAGTATGACGAATATATGAACACAGTGTGGAAGAAACTTTCAAGAAAAGAAGTGTTTTCTTCAACCTGCCATATTGGAAAACACTTCTTGTTAGACACAATTTGGACATAATGCACATAGAGAAAAATGTGTTTGACAACATTGTTGGTACTTGCCTTGATGTAGATAAGAAATCGAAGGATGGATTGAATGCTAGGACCTAAAACAAATGAACATAAGAGCTGAGTTGCATGCTGATACAACAGGCCCGAAACCTATAATTCCTAGAGCAATTTACCAGATGACTCAACAAGGAAAGAAGAATTTCTGCATGGTAATTAAACATGCAAGATTTCCTGATGGGCATGCATCCAACTTTTTCCACAAGGTTCTTTTAGACAAGAAAATATTAGTGGGCATGAAGACACATGACTGTCACATCATCATGCAAGATTTGATGCCATTAGCACTGTGTAGATCATTGCCTGAGAATGTAGCTGTACCATTGATAAGGCTATGCAAGTACTTCAAGGTGATGTATGGTAAGGTGGTGGATGTTCATGAGGTTGAGGAGTGGGAATCTGCAATTCCAGAAATCTTATGCCAGCTTGAAATGATATTCCCTCCAGCTTTCTTCGATGTCATGGTACATGTAACTATGCACTTAGCAACTGAACTAAGAAAAGCTGGACCAGGGCTTTACAGAGACATGTGGTCAACTGAGAGGATGATAGGTAATATGAAGGACGCAGTACGAACCACAAGCCACCCAGAAGGTTCAATTGCAGAGAGTTATCAGTTTGAAGAGAGTCTCAATTTCTGCTCAAGATATTTGTTAGACACTAGTACCAATATTAATAAAGCGCCAAGACATGATGACAATCCTGGACCTACAACTGGTGATCAAAAATATTTGAGGATAATTGGGAGGCCCCTCTCTGGTTTTTCTGTTATCAAAATGGATCTCACATCATGGACACAAGCTCAGAGATGTGTCCTTGTGAACTACACACCAGAAATTAAAAAATATGAAGAGTGAGTACCAACCACAGTAGTTTGCTTTATATAGAGAACACACTGAATCGTATAAATATCTAACCCTATTTCATTCATCTAGAAAACACAAGAATTCCCTGAAAGTTGGAAGAAAGAGGTCGAAGAGGGAGATTGAAAATGCTCACCATAGTTGTTTCCACACGTGGTTTGTGGATCATGTAAGTGATGGAACAACTTACATGTGATAATGACTTCATACTAGATGTTATTATTTACAAATCTCACTCTTATGTTAGGTACAACATCTGAAAGAGCAAGGAGTTAATCTGCCTGATGAAGTGATCACCTTGGCCCAAAAGCCTTACATTATGGCCAAAACATACAGTAGCTACTCTATTAATGGATGTACTTACCATACACATTCGTATGGTTTAGGCAGGGCTACACAATGTGATGGTGTCTCAGTTATTGCTAAAACATCTAGTTATTCTTCAGCTAGAGATGATAACCCAACAGTAGGAGATGTGCTATATTATGGCAGAATAACTGACATTGTGGAATTAAATTATTCCAATGAGGACATGTAGTGCTTTTCAAATGTGACTGGTTCAAAACAAATGGTGTTAGGGTGTTAGATAATTTTGGAATAACGGAGGTAAATTTCAACCATATGTCCAACGCGCAGGACAAAAACTGTGAACCCTTTATTCTAGCTAGCCAAGCCAAGCAGGTATATTATGTGCAAGATCCTGTGGATACTGATTGGCATGCTGTTATTACACCTACAGTAAGAGATTTTTATGATATGATGCCTGCTTTGAACCATGTGAGTGTGTTTGCAATTCTGAATATGTCATGAAAGCAAAAAATATTGTTTTGAACTTACGATACCATATGTTTTTGTTTGCAGGAAGAACAATGAAAGAAGTAGAGGAGCAGAGACTCAAAGAACTTAACATGAAGCTGCATAAACTTCAATTACCTTCAGCAAAGTTACCACTTAATGAAGAACATAGAGTAGGACTATTGAAGGATGCTAGGGCGAAAGGCTTATACTCTTCTCAACTGGAAGTAAGTTCATATTATGTCTGAATATGTCATTTATGTCTGCAGTTTTGTTGTAATGTACATATTCAGATAACAAATAATTTGATGTTCCGGGGACAGCCTACTAGGTTATGTGAATCTGAAGATGATGAACAGGAACATGTCTATGACTCTGATGAAACTAGAGATGAACAGCAACATGTCTACGACTCTGATGAAACTAGAGATGAACAGCAACATGTCTACGACTATTATGAAACAATGGATGATGGAGATGAAGAAGAAGAAGACGAGGACGGAGAAGGAGATGAGATGAGATGGAGATGGAGATGGAGATGGAGATGGAGATGGAGAGGACAAGGAGAAGGAGAAGGAGAAGGAGAAGGAGATGGAGATGGAGAAGGAGAAGGAGATGGACAAGGATATGAGCAGAATGAACAAATTCAACAAGGTAATTTGATTAACAGTGGCACTATTCATTAATGAATTTGTTGATACCTGAATTAGTGCATCATTTTTACAGTAATTGAGGAGAAAACTACTAGAGGACCTACCGAGATGAAGAAATTTTGGAAAAAACATGGTCCCAACAACAAAGTGCAACTAGTATTTAACCATCTAGGGCAGCCTTGTGGACTCAAGACATGCAAGTTAACAAATTTTCTGAGTAGTTTGGTCAAAGGAAAAGATGTCTCTGTTGGTCACAGTAGTTGGAGAAAGGTTCCCCATTCTCAGAAAGAGAAATTGTGGAAGACTATAAAGGTACTAGTTATTGTTTTTTCCTCCTGTAATGCTAATGTACCTAAATGATGGAACCTACTGATCTGTACCACTCTGCACAGCATTTCTTCGTCATTGATGAAGTCAGCAAGAGTTGGGTTTTGAAGTCAGCAAGTAAAAAGTGGAGAGCTTTCAGATCTTTATTGAAGAACACATATTATTCATCTGATTTGTCTGTGCCCCAAAATATAGCTAATGGGTGCGAAGAAAGAATCCCAGATGATCAATGGAAATGGCTTGTAGAATATTGGAAATCTGATAAATACCTGGCAAGTAGTTAACTATTATTTGAACGACATGTTATGATACCTGCTATATACATATTGATGCTAACTTATTTCGTGCCATGCATGTAGACACTGTCCACGAAGAATAGAACAACAAGGGAGAATCAAGGTAATGGTAGACATACTGCAGGCACTAGGGCATTTTCAGTTGTGCACGATCAAATGGTAAGTTGTACATAATGTACCTGGCAATTCTTAATGTACATAACTGTCCATTGTATGGTTAAAAATGAGAATTGCATTACTAAGCTATATCTGCAAATTCTCAGGAAATAAAATTGGGAAGACCAGTCTCTAGGGCAGAATTGTACCGCAAGACGCACACTAATAAAGAAGGGGAACCTGTTGATGCTTACTGTGCAGAGAAAATTGTAGGTCAAAATTACATTTGTTAAGCCATGATGCTCAATTCAGAGATATAATTGCAACTCATATGATTTGTTTTCATGAATGACTTAACAGGCAACAATAACAGAGAAGTTAGAAAAAGAACCAGAACTACTTGGAGAAGAACACAGATTTGGTGATCTGTACTCCACAGTATTTCCAAGATCAAGGCATTCAAGAATGCATGGATTTGGTCTAATGGTTGGCGGGAGCTCATCTAAAGTGCTTGATCAAGCAATTACCACACTGAGGGATGCAAGGGAAGAAAACCTAGAACTAAGAGGAATTGTGGAAGTACTAGTTGCCACCCAAACACAATTAATTGAAAGGAGTCAACAGATGGAACAGAAGATGGATCATCTGCTTAGAAGAAATGGAGATGAAGCAGTCAACACACAAGATGGAACTACCAAGGAATCAGATGAGCTATCTGCAAAGGAACCACATGAGCAAACTGTTGAGGAAGCAAGAGAGACAGCAGAAACATCAAGATCCCATAAAGAAGAAACCTGTACCCTCGCAGCAGCCAAACAGACAATGGCAACTATCAAACAAAAACTGGACAGTAGGTCAGCTATCAGACAATGGCAACTATCAAACAAAAATGAAGAAGAAATAGAAGGAGGGAAGATAAAGCCAAAATTCAGTGCATCAACATCAAGGCAAGGAACAGCAGCAGTCAAACTGAAGCAATCAAAGGTAGATAAGGAAGCAAGAGAAGGAATAAAAATGAAGCCAAAACTCAGTGAGACAACTGTGAGCCAAAGAACAGCAACACACAGACTGAAGCAAGCAAATGTTCATGAAGAAGCAACAGAAGGAGTCAAGATGAAGCCAAAACTCAGTGAGTCAACTGCAAGCCAAGGAACAGCAACACACAGAATGAAGCAAGCAAATGTTCATGAAGAAGCAATAGAAGGAGTCAAGATGAAGCCAAAACTCAGTGAGTCAACTGCAAGCCAAAGAACAGCAGAACAAACATGCAAGCAAATAGCTAAGAAGCAAAGAAGGAGTCAAGATGAAGCCAAATTCAGTGGATCAAGCCAAGCAACAGCAGCAATCAAACAGAAGCAAGCAAAGGTAGATAAAGAAGCAAGAGAAGGAGTCAAGATGAAGCCAACATTCAGTGGATCAAGCCAAGCAACAGCATCAATCAAACAGAAGCAAGCAAAGGTAGATAAAGGAATCAAGCGAGTCAGTGAGTCAACTGCAAGCCAACAAGCAGTTAAAAACTGAAGACAGCAACCAGTCAATGGAATGCAAGCCTAGCCAAGGCAGTCCTGAGTTGTGTCAAGGAAAAGGACCAAAGAGCAAATGAAGAAAAGTTTAAGAAAGAAAGTAAAGCTAAAGCAATCCAATCGTCACCAGCAGCAGCACAAGGTAGCAAAGAAAATGAAGCAACAACTGAAGCAAATGAAGAAACATCAATTGAAGGAAAGAAATCAAAACGAGCGAGAGAATCAAAAACACAAGATTCTGTTGCAGCAGATACAGAAGCAAACTGTGAAGCAAGTCAAACGTTACTTCAGATTGGTAGTAAGAGACTGAAGAAGAAATCTTACAAGCAACTGCTATCGGAGTCTACAACATTTCAGAAGATAAAAAAAGGAGAGGGTACATGAGAATAATGAAACAAGTCAGCTGTCTGCTAGAAATCAAAAACCTAAAGGGAAATATGATAAGGATGAGTTTGATTGGTTACACCCAAGGAAGCCACTGAATATGATAAAATCTGGAATGGAAGTGGGTTTGACCTCACCAAACAGCGAGAAGCTGGTTGCCTTAGGCACAGTACAGAAGGTCGCCACTGATGATTACATAGAGGTGGTAGTTAACATGGTTTTGCATAGTACAACTCTACTGCCAGAACCAAGAGGAAGAATGAAAATTATAAGACATGCCGAAGCTCACTGCATCCGATGGCCCAAGAAATTTGTAAGTCTCAGTGTCCAGCATCAATCTGTGTCTTTACTACTATTACAGTCTCCTAATTTGTGTCTCTGAAAATCTTTGCAACTCTATGTACAGGTAACAAAACCAGATATCGACAGGTACACAGCAAAACTGTGCAACTCTATGGACAGGCATTTAATGCGTTCTGAGGTGAGAGTTGTCGACCCAAAGACTGGAATTAGCAAACCTACGAAACCAAAGATCCATATGACTCTGTAGTTGAAACAGGTACTCCAAACTTGCAACTCCACAATTTCTTTTCGTGTGGACTGGAATTCGCATTTCATGGACTGGAATTTGCATTTCAGTCAAGTAAACCAAACTTGCTTTTCCCTGTCAAATGCAGATTTATCATCACTTGTTGAGGTGCTCAGGTGAAGTTTCAGTCTTGTGGAGGTGCTCAGGTGAAGTCTTCAGTCTTGTGGAGGTGCTCAGTGTTCAGGCTTGTTTCATAGACTTGTTGAGGTGTTGTTTGAGTGATGTTTTGAGTCTTGTGGAGGTGCTCAGGTGTTGTTTGAGTCTTGTGGAGGTGATCAGGTCTTGTGGCGTACTCAGAACTTGTTTGAGTCTTGTGGAGGTGCTCAGGTCTTGTGCTCAGCTTTTCCCTGTCAATCATTTCTACCCATTCCACCAAGTGATGATTCTGTAACAGATCATGCAAATGTGATTCCACCAAGTGTATCATTTTTATAACATATTTGTGATTGTTTGAGTGATGTTTACATATTGTCTCGGATGTAAATGTGATTTGTAATTGGATATATGGAATTGGATACAATATGTGATTTCTATAACAGATTGTAGGTTACATTCGGTACACATTTAGTTCATTTGTCAAGAATAATTTGAGACAATTTTTGAATTTAACCATAATTCAATTAGAGGCACTTGTACAAAGAGCCCCAAAAACAATTTGAGGCATAAAATTGACATTTAGGGACACTTTGAAGTGATCCAAAATGCCAACCGTGATGTAGTGTGAGGGCCATGGACGCAGAAGTGGGAGACAGACGGAGGATCCGCGAGGCAGAAGGTGACCTTTACGGCCCGACCGGTGCTTGCGGCAGCGGTGGCAGTGGTGGCGTTCTCGAGGTTGGCGAAGTAGGCGTTCCTGTCGAGGAAAGCCCAGTCGGGATAGCGAGCGGGTGTGGCGGTGGCGGCGTGATCGATGTCGGGAGGGTGGAAGGAGGAGGCGTGGAACGACCCCTCCATTGCAGTCGGCGACTCGGCGTAGATTGGATTTGGGAACCTCTGAATCTTGGGAATTTTATGGGTTCCGCTGGGAAGGAATAGCTGCATTGGACTCGGATTCGTGTTCCTACGTGGATCGGCCTTGTGACACCCGCGTACCGCTCGAGGCCAAGAAGAGAAGTAAATTTTCGTTTTCCATGGAACTGATAATAAGACATCAGCACAAAACGTAAGCGAAAATACCTGCCAGCCCAAACTCTTTTCATTTCATTGCGAGGCAGCGATCAACAACAAATTCAGGAGCGATGACTAGCAGTGTCTGTTTATAACTGTGAAACGGACCACAAACATTCTACTACAGTCCACAGTACTACAGACCAAGGAAGAAGACCATCGCGAAGGGAATTCGGCCGGGAAATCGGGATCCTTCGACAGTGAATAACTGAAGGAATAATGGGCCAAAACAGAGTAAATCACAGCTACACAAAGAACACTCCTCTGCTCAATATGACAATATAGAACAGCCAACGTTCAGGTCACGCGTAATACAGAAGCTCATCATGCTCTCATCGGGCTCACATGCAAAACAGCAACTACATTCTACTACTACAGTACACCGGACTCACTTACACACAGTGAACCAAACATTTCACGCAAATGCAGCACAAGCAGAACTCACACCGCAGAACCCATATCAAAGCTGATTTATTCATGTTGTGAGCAGAGAGCAGGTGAACCGTACGCCTCTAGCCGGTGATCTAGACGGGTTTGACGTCGGGCTTCTTGGCCTCCTCCTTGGGCACGGTGACGGTGAGCACGCCGTTCTCCATGGCCGCCTTGATCTGCTCCGTCTTGGCGTCGTCCGGGAGCCTGAACCTGCGCAGGAACTTGCCGCTGCTGCGCTCGACACGGTGCCAGGTGTCGGACTTCTCCTCCTGCTCCTTGTTCCGCTCGCCGCTGATCTGAAGCACGTTGCCGTCGTCGACCTCGACCTTCACCTCCTCCTTCCTCAGCCCCGGCACGTCCGCCTTGAACACGTGAGCCTCGGGCGTCTCCTTCCAGTCGATCCGCGCGCCGGCGAAGGCCCCGGTGTCAGAGCTGGTGCGTGGGAAGATGCTGCCGCTGCCGGAGCCGAAGGGGAAGCCATCGAAGGGGTCCCAGAGATCAAGAGAGAAGGGGTCGAACACGTCGGCGCGGCGAATCAGCGACATCTCCGGTGGGTTGGCGATAAACTGCTTAATGTTTGGTGGAGTGGTTGATGTCAGAGATTGAATGGTTTGGACGATCGATTAACAAGCTAGCTCTGGATGTTTTTTCCTCGATTGGTCTTGACCCGTATAGATGCTGGGAGTGGAGAATTTATAGGGTCGGACGTGCAATCAAGACGAGGTTCTCGAGAGTTCTTGCTTCTTCGAGCATGTACAGGTAGAAACTGGATTGTGTAGATGGGCCGGAATGCTCCTTTGCTTCCACCCTCTGGAAGCCCACTCCCGGACCCTCGAGAACCCACGGTCACTCCCTACAAAATGACTCATTTCGCTTCTAGTAAACGGTAGATGTTTGTACGTTGATACTAGGTTAGTACATTTTACAACACAATTTCAAGTGTATAGAACTAATTGAGTTCTATTTCACTGAATGCCAGTGCTAAATTAATTTTAGGACCGTGCTACATTTAGAACGGTCTGACATTAGAGCTAACCGTAGAACATTTGGACAAATACCGTTCGGACAACCATGCACGCATGCACAAAAAAGTTTTAATCTTAACCACGTCCTTTCGCAAAAAAAATCTTAATAACACAACTCGTCCGCGTGCATGCAGCACAGGATGCGGAAAAAGCGAAGGCATGTGCAGAGCAGTAAATGCAGAAATCCGTAAATTTAAAAAGTTTTATCGATTAAACCGTTTATCTCATTTAAAATCTGTTTTCACCGTTGAGCTAGTCGCGACGATATTTTCGAAACTAGCTCCCTCATTGATAAGTTTCGACGAATTTTTTCTCGGACCCAAAAGTTACCCACCAATAACACGTGAGTTATCCAGACCATAATAAGTAAGTTACCCACCATATCAACGATTATTTTTGGCTTGAGACTGATCCCATTTTTGGTGGTTCATTTCAAAAAAAAAGTTTTGAAAGTACAATCTAGTTTCATAAGTGAGTAACCACTTTGTGATGGTAAACACATCATAAACAAATGGACAACTTCCATGGTGTTAAGGCATCCTTAATGAGACGCTTAAGCGCTAAAGCGCCCCGCTACGCCTTAGAAAAAGACTAATGTAGGCTCTTAGGCTCCTAAAGCATCCAGTGGCAACACATAGGCTCCTAAAGAGTCCGCTGGCGACGCTTAGACGTTAAGGACGCCTTACAAAATCATGGTAACTTTATCATTCCTGTCTCCTAGGTGGGTAAGTCCATCCGTACTGGGTGGGTAAATATTACCAAGAGAGTATGCTAACTACGTCGATTTTGTGGTGGATAACTATATCATGAATACATGGGTAATTTCATCAGTACAATGTGAGTAACTATAATTTGAAAGAGTAGGGTAATTACATCGATTTCGTGGTAGATAGCTGCACATTAACACATGGATAACTTTATCAGCATATGGTGCGTAACTATTATCGAGCGAGGAGGGCAACTACATCGATTTCTTTGTGGATAGCCGCATCATGAACACTTGAGTAACTTCATCAGTAGTGAGTGGGTAACTCCACCAGTACTGGATGGGTAACTATTATCGAGAGAGTAGGATAACTACATCGATTTTATGGTGGATACCTATATCATGAACACATGGGTTACTGCATTAGTAAGATGGATAACTCTATCAGTACTGGTGGGTAACTATTGTCGAGAGTAGGGTAAATACAACGCTTTCATGTGAATACTTATATCGTTAACACATCAGTACATAGTGGGTAACTCCACGAGTAGTGGATGGGTAACTATTATTACCGAGAGAGTAGGGTAACTATATCGATTTCATGGTGGATACTTATATCATGAACACATGGGTAACTCCATGAGTACAAGGTGGATAATTCTATCCGTACTGAGTGGGTAACTATTGCCAAGAGAGTAGGGTAACTACATCGGTTTCGTAGTGAATACTTATATCATTAACACATCAGTACATAATGGGTACCTCCATCAATATAGAGTAGGGTAACTCCACCATTAGTGGATGGATAACTATTACCGAGAAAGTAGGATAACTATATCAATTTCACAGTGGATACCTATATCATGAACACGTGAGTAACTCCATGAGTACGAGGTGGATAACTCTATAAGTAATGGTGGATACCTATTACCGAGAGTAGAGAAACTATATCAATTTCTTGGTGGATAATTATAACATGAACTTGGTAACTATTATGTAAACATCCCGGTAATTATCGGATGCGATGAGAAATTCGGTATGCGGTTACGTAACGGACGCACCGTCGCTTGGTCGTCATCTCGCTCCGGTTGGTTCAGCTCGTTGGCGACCCTTATACAACATCAGAATACATAATTGCACTCAAGTGCATAGTTGCGAAAAATAGCAATCCCACCCGGGTTGCGTGTCCCCGGCCTATCTTGGTACATCCAGGCACAGATTGAGATCCGTACACCCTTCTATATACATTGCATATTTTTAGGGCTGAATGAGTGTTTGTTTCAATCAGAACTTTTGGGGAAAACATCCATATTTGTTTCAGCTAAAAAACTATATTTATTTATCATTCGGTTTTTCCACTACAGACAAGGAAAAAATGAATAAACCCAGAAAAATCAAAGAATAAAATTCAACAATCTTCAAAAATGAAAACAATCTAGAACAATTTATTTTACATTTTCCCCACTGATGGAAAAAATTCGGAGCACAATCTGTTTGGTCTCTCTCTCCAATTAGATATCACTGACATACAAATACAAATCTGGAACACGGATCCAAATGATTTAACACAATCTTTATGTGCCACAAGAACACGGCATGGTCAAAACTGAGGCATACATCTTTTCTACAAAACACATGCACCATTGAAGTGTTTAAATTGCAAGACAAAAAATGGAATGTAAAATTATCTGTTAAACATTCACTAGCGTGGACACAGAACGGAGCCCATTCAAGAATCAATTGGTGTCATTCCCTATCACAAAACGGTGCTCAGAATTACCCCAGCAGTGCCTCCAATAAGAATGCAGAGAAGACATTTCTTATCATGAATTTGTTAGTGTGTCACCGGTGCTGGGGAATGGAGAGGACAGTGAGGCCAAGCCAGCGTCTCAGCGAGGTGTGTGCTGGAAAATGGAAGGGAGAAGTGCGCTATCCCCAGCCGCGTCGTTCTCCGCCCAAGGCCGCACAAGCCGCAGTCCTTCCGGCGCCCCCCGCACCGACTGCTTCCTCGTCCTCCCCCTCTCTTACTGGATGCGCACCTCAACTCCGACGTCTCCATCTCCGGCCACGGCGTCATCCGGCTCCACACGTTCTCCTGCAGGTTGTACCTGCTTCGTGTCGCAGCGGAGGTCGAGGACTGCGCAGCGGTGCACCGCATCCTCATCTCGTGACGGCAGCCACACCTTGTGCCGGTCCTTGAGCCCGAGGCGGCGATGCCGAAGATACTACATATGGGACGGAACGGCGCTGTCCATGTTCACGCGAACCAGCGGCGAGGCCGGAGTAGCGCAGGCGGAGGCGGGCGAGGACGAAGCGCCAGCCTGCTGAGGCATTGGGGACGGCAGTCAACGCCTCCTCTCATCACGGAAAAGATAAGATGGAATCACCCCGATGTGTGGATCGGACGGTGCGGGACGCGTTCTACGCGTAAGACAAACCACCGACCGTTCTAAACATAGATTTCCCGTTAATTTTATTATCGGACAAGGTTTTGGTTACACGACATTTAATAATGATGATAACCCACATGATATAGGACATACGTGGCGCCTCATATGGAAACCAATTTATTAGTTTGTTTAGACCCCTTTGGATGTATAGAAATTTTATAGGATTCCAATACATATGATTTTTCCTAGGGAACCCTTTGGATCAAAGGAATGACAAATATAAAATTGCTATGGATTGCATTGCTATATCTCAATCCTATAGGAATTTCGACATCCAGCCTCTTTGGATCGCAGGGTTGAAAAATACAGGAAATTCAAAGGTATGCAGGTACAAAACAGAGAATTGTAAAACACAAAAAGCTACATGAATTGTCGTTCGGATAAAACGTAGAAAAAACACATGAAAATTGTCTCGATCCTACGCACTTGAGTCTACAAAAAGTTATAGTGGATGCTCAAATTCCTATGGAATTGAGGCATAGGAATCCAATCCATAGGATTTTGATAGCACCATTCCTTTGAACCAAAGATAATTCATAGAAAAAATTCCTAAGGGCCTCTTTGGATTGTAGGATTTTCGTAAAAGTTTTGGAGGGTTTGAGTCCTATGAAATTTTTCCTATGGAAGCCCTTTGTATCATAGGATTGGGTTCGCCAAATTGCTAAGGAATCCATTCCTATGGCCCCAATTCCGTAGGATTCTCAACATAAGCTCAAATCTCATTTTAATTTCCTTCACGAAGTCCAATGCAGTTTCAATCTCTCTCTACTCTCTCTCATCAATCCTCTAAAATACCCGTGTTCAATTCTTATGTCCATCCAAATGCACCTGCTGCAAAATTCTCGCGTTTCAAAATCCTATGGAATCCACTTCACATGACATCTCAACTATGTATTTTTCCTATTCCTGTTTTTTCAGAATCCTGCAATCCAAAGAAGTCCTAAGGATTGGAATCCTATAAAAAATACTTTGAAATTTCTACAATCCAAAGAGGCTCTAACCTTTTTTAGACTCATTCGCGTAGAATCGAGGCACTTAGCCTGTGTTTTTCCTGCATTCCATTCAAATGACTATTCTTATAGTTTTCGTCTGTTAGCATTTCTCAGTTTTGCACGTGCAACCCTTTCAAATTTCCTATTTTTTTCCCATTCATGTGTTTTGTAATACTGTGATACCAAAAACGCACTATTTGCATCATCTCGTGTATTTGACATGTATTTGACCACCGGACCGATTTATCATAAATTTTAGGAAAACCATAAGAACCGATGTACTCTATATCTCTATGTCGCCGATGGTAAGTCCTGGCCTTCTACCAGTCTATTTAGAAACGACTGAAATAATCCCGATCCGGTGTAGCCTGAACGAGTTCCGAACGATCTTGACATCTTAGAGCATATCCATCAAAAAAAAGGACAGGACTAGGCGTCCCCCGGGGGATCTTTCCGTTCGATCCCCCGGGTCGCCAGCTCGACACGTGTCCTCTAAAAATAGGCTAATCCCGCTTTTGCTACAAAACTCCCCGTTTTTGCTACAAATCGTCCCGCTTTTGCTGCATTGTAGCAAAAAACGGTTCGTACACAGAACATGAAAGGAAAATTCTGGCCTCGCCGGAGACCTCACCGGATACCTCGCCGGACACGTGGTAGCAAAAAGTTTATGCTATTGTAGCAACAAAAAAGTTCGATTGTAGCAAAATCAACTTCGCCGGAGACATCGCCGGAGACATCGTCGGAGACCTCGCCGGAGATATAGTAGCAATTTTTTTGATCTATTGTAGCAAAACCAGAAAACAATAATAGCAAAAATAAAGTTATATTGCTACATGTGGCAAAAAATGAGACTTTTTTTTGCTACCGTAGCAAAAACGGGCTCTGGGGACTATTTTTTGGACCGAAAAGTTTTTGCTACATGTAGCAAAAATCGGGATATTTTTTTGCTACCGTAGCAAAAGCGGGATTGTGGACAAAAGAGGGGACACGTGATTGGTGGGGGACCCGGAGGATGGGAAGCTCGGATCCCCCGGGTGACTACTATACTTTTCCAAAAAAAAAACCGACCAAGCCACGTATCCGTCCTGGCCTTCTACCAGTCTATTTGGAAACGGCTGAAATAATCCCGATCCGGTCCATCAACGTCGCGTCTACGAGACCGGCACCGAGGCCAAATATAACCAGGAACGAAACAAGCGAAAGCTTTCTGTCCGCACAGGTCAAGAGCATTGCCCCTTTCAAACAAAAAAAGAGCATTGCCGACATGTCGGCGCAGACAACCGGCGTCTCCTTGCGACGGAGCTACGGAGCTCCCCGGCGACAAGCGCCATCTCCTGTCCATGACGTAGCCAGCGAGGCCAACTGCCAGCTCGAGGCGATCGGCAACGGTGTTATCGACGGACGTGATCAGAAGACTTCGACGACCACAACAAGCCAAACCACCCGCACCGGGCGCTGTTGTCTGCCGGTGCGTTCCCGGAGTGGGTGCCGTGTCCCACGCCCAGACGCCGCGGCAGCTCGGCGCCGCCAGTCCCTAGCCGACGGCTCCGTCTCCATGATCATTGCCGACGCGATGTTCTCAATCACTTTCAGCCGTTTGCTGATCATCAGCACGTTCCTCTCAAGATCTAAATCGAGTCAAACTCTTCCAAATGAAATAGAAGAAGAGATCTTGTTTTTTTTTTTTTTTTTTTTGCGGATAGAAGAAGAAGAGATCTTGTTGCGACGATTCCAACGCTCGCGATGAGGGCTGCCGCCTACCGCACACAACGTCAAGCCGAAGGAGCGGAGACCGGCGCTAACTCCAGTCCCTGCCATGCCGGGACCGCCCTGCAGTCATGGTGCGACGAGCAGAAGGGGAATGGGCAGGGGCCACCGCTGCAGGTCAGCCCCTGCAGCCACGCTGCGATGAGGGGCTGGGGATCCGGTGCGGATCGACCCATCCACCCTCATCTTATTTCTCTCCTCTGTGTACATGAACAAGCCTCCATTACTGCATCTCCTCAGCTCCAACGCTGCTCGGCGCCCGGCAGTTGCTCGCCATGGGAGCCTGAGCCCCAGAGAGAAAACATGGCTATGTGTGAGGGCAGCGAGGAGCTACACTAAACAAAAAAATGGAAACCCCTCAATGAGTAGAACATGTTGATGGCGAAAGTACTGTTGGTCAAGGGCATGGAGATCGGCTGTCATGGCCATGGATGTATATAAGAGAGAGAAAGAGGTGGACAAAGAACATGAAGAAAAAAAAAAAACCAGGTACTTACGATGGTAGGAATAAGTTCAAAGGGAGGAATATGATGGAAAAAGTACGTACACTTTGCTTGGCTAGAGGCACACATAAATGTACCAGAGACAAAATTTGACATATAACCAAACAAATGTGTTGTTTAGAATTTGTTTCTCTTTTTGCGGGTATATGTTTTCTATATGTATTATGTGAATAAATTTCCATGTGTTAGAAATTTACGACAAAGTTGAGATGATTCCTGCATTGGAGGAGTTATCTCTAACAATCCGACATCAGGTGCTAAGAGGCAATACATTGAGGAATGCAGGTAGCGGTTCCTATGTCACTAGATCATCATCCACGAGATGATATGTCGATTTCGCATTAAAAGAATGAGAAATCCACTTCTGACCTCTCTCTAGCCAAGTCTTAATCAACACTGGAGATGCCTTTAGGAAGAGAAATTGTGGGATTTCGAGATTTTCTCTCATGCGAATAGCATAGTGGTCGTCGGGCGATAAAAAGAAAAAAAGACAATGTTTACGTGGACTCTACCTTAAAGCCCATGTAGTCGTCTAACAGGATCCTCTAATCTTATGTGCTCTGATAGGTTTGTACTTTTAGATTTATTGATTTCTAATAAGTTGGAGAACGCAATTTTGCTTCTTCAAAACTCTCGTGCAGGATATGGTTATGGACAAGGAACAATTTTGGTTAAACCTACTGAAGTACAATGGAAATGAAGATGAATGTATATATAACATCCTAATATTTTACCATAATACCTAAAGAGCTTGGCAGAGTAAATATTAGTTAATAAGATAAAATATATTTGGTTATTCCTTTATATGCGTACAATTCTGGCTTTTATCGAAATGCATTTCAAGTGAAGTTGAGTCTTAACATATTTACATCCATTTCACGTGCATTATGGGCCGTGGCAACACACGGAAACTTTGCTAGTACTATATAGTACGACGTGATCCAAGCCATGGATCGTGCCTCTTCCGCTTACGTCTCCCACGTGGCCGTGTTTCCTCCTGATGCACATGTCACCCTCTAGTTAGGACTGACCATTCAACGTAGCAAAAGGTGTACCGTGCGCCAAAGGTTGCCGTATCCTCTCTCTCTCTCTCTCTCTCTCTCTCTCTCTCTCTCTCTCGTTCCTTGATCTATAGTCTAGTAGTCTAGGGTATTTCGTGCCGGTCTGGACAACGATGCATTGTTCCGTCGTTGATCTTCCCCTTAGGTATGCTTCGTCTTGAGTGTCCTCCTCTCCTGGGATTTATGCTGCCTTACTCTTCGTATCTTGGTCGGTTCCTCCCCGTCGTACCCTTCATGTTTGTCTACTTTATTGTATGAGTCCTGGCTGTGTACACCTTGTAGGTAGGTGACCCCTTTTGGTAGGATTTTACGCTTTGATACGAGGGTCGGAGGAGGGGCGCTTATACGTCATTGTGGTATGGGCCCGACCACTATATCGTCGACAACATTATCCAAAATTGCGAAAATGGTTTCCAACAAAGAACACGTAGCATTACTTTTTATACTGGGATATTCGTTTCCTTTATTTGAATGGGAACATATGAAACATGTTATAGCATTGATGTGCTCCTATAATCCTGGGGCGTTATGTTAGTTTAAAGAAAAAATTATCAAGTTCATACCCATTCAAGACCATTAATCGTTTTGGCGTCCTCATTGCATTCTTGATTTCCAGGAAATGGAGTCGACATTTTCTACCATTCAACATGTATGTGCACAAGAAATGGTTTTACATGTCGCAAAGTTTCGAAGATGGAGCGCCATCAGGTTGATGTTCGTTCCCTACACATTATTTTCTGAAATGAAAGATAATCTAGAAGAGAGCTCTTTGAAATTGGTATTACATGTACATTGCACTTTCAGTGATATGAAAATACTCAGAAATGAAAGATATACTCGGCATGATGCATATTCGGAAATGTCATATACATGTGGCAGATTTTTTTTTTCCGTTCAATTACCTGTTAGACTGTACATCCTGAATTTTGAAGTCGCTCGGCATGTGAGTACTGCTCAAAATGAAGAGGGATATTATGTGAAACATTATTCGGCTATATGTTCAATTTTCCATCGGAGCTACATGTTAAGTTAATACTGTTAAAGTTTATCACTGCATCACTTTTTTTTCGAGATCCTTTTACAGTTGGTTCACACATAACTTCCAATTGTTTACTGCATTCGCTGAGAGAACAAAGTACATCTTTTGAGAAGTACTAACTATGATTATTCACTACATTCTTGCCGTCTGTACCCAAGAACACCTCATGATAACACACTAATTAGCCGAAAATAAACCTTCAGAACATGCCATAGCTTACAAAGTTTCAGCTTTCGGATATCAGGACCATGAATATTCTGCACTTGCTGCTAGAAAACATCCATAGTCACTTCTACAAATTGCATCATTGCCCATTTATTTTAGATTTAGACAAAGAGGCATCTTATTTGTTTTAATCACCCCCTTCGAGTTTAGTTCATTGCTTAGCCCTTTTAGAAAGAAAAAATCTACGCACGAGTTGGTAGATGTATCTACTTTTTTTTTTGGTAAATTAGCAACTATATATTCCATAATAAAAATGCGTAGTTCATAGTTATCAGATAATTTTATGCATAGACATTCGTATGCTATGCAGAACTAAATAGTGGGTATTAAAGTGCATATCAACCAGTTAGAGATGATACCAGTTACAGTAATATAAATAAAGCATAAAGCAACCAAGTGCTAACAAGTTGACGATCATGGGCGGAAAATGTTGTCGAAATATGTCAACATGAGTCATGGCTTCGAAGCTCGTATCTAACCTAACATTGAATATGAGTCAGATTAGTGACATAAACGTTATTTATTTATTTTTTAGGCCGGCAATGTAGTCATGCACGTCATTGTCTTTCAAATGGAGGTTAACCTCGATCCTCCGGTAATTTTACACTCTTATGGTTAAATCTTTCTATACTGCTTCCATGAATGGCCATACAAGATATTTGCGTAAGTATTTGTGAAAACTTTAGATACAGGTCAAGATCTTCTTATGATTTCTTAATAGGAAAGTTTTATTGAAAAAGATAACCTCTCGGAAAGAAGAGTCTGTCAAACACCTTTTTATATCTCGCTCTCGTAATATTTGGCGCATCAAGCATCTCAAACCTGTTTGGCAATTGGCTAAACAGTGTTGATAAAATTATCAAAGCACGAATGCCTTTTTTTTTTGGGCAACATGGAATTGCATGGGTGTTCCGCATTATCTGCAGGTCATTGGCTGTCCTCGTACCCACCGACTAGCAGGATCATATGGATTTGATGAGCACCTCTTCTTCTGTCCCCTGTGGCGACTTGCTCCTCCCCTTGAGAGTCAGCTCCCCCTCCCAGATCCGGCGCCCAGCTCGCTCCTCCTTCCCCTCCGGCGGCGTTGCCGGCCAGTGTGGAAGAGGATGCGTAGCTTGGGTTGTAGATACTAGGGTTAGAGTAGGCTTTTTCGTGGCGGATGCTCTGCTCCTCTGCCTCTTCTTCTTTCTTCCTGCCGGTGCTCTGGCGACTCGCAGCGACGTCGGAGACGGCCTTCTTCTCCTTTGCAGCTTGGATCCATGGCGGATCTGCTGCAGGGTTGAAGATGGTCGAAGGTTTTCTAATAAAATCGACGGTTGTATCCTCCTCTCTGCAGATCAAGTGTTGAGCTTTGCAGATCGAAATCGGGAGCGGTGTTGCCTTCCTCTGGCCGGCCATGGTGGCGAGGAGAGGAAGAAGTGTTGCTGCTCTTCTTCAGGAACTGCGGAGAGGTTCTGGAGCTGGTGTGTCCCCGCGTTCGAGCGCGGCGTGGGGCGTCGACCTCAATACATCTCCAGCAAGCTTCCATGGTGGAAGCAGATGCAAGAGCTGTTCAAGGTAAGCTCCATTATCAAGCGCTGCTGCTTCCTCTTCGGGCGGGGTGTGAGGTGTCTGCTTCTTCCTCTGGACGGCCGTGGTGGCGAGGGGTGGAAGAGCAGATGCTTCGCTACCTGTGCTTCGGTGAGGAGGCTTTTGCTGCATACTCGAGCTCCTCACGCGGTGGACAAGTTCACCGCCGCGTTCTCCGGCCAGAATCGTGGCCAATCTTCAACCTCCAAGGTGGAGGCCTTCTCGATCAAGCGCCTGTGCTCGGCGGCTAGCCACTGCCAAGTGGTTCGTCCCCGGTGGTGTTTAGCTTGCAGGTGGCTTCGATCGCTCGTCGGAAGAGAGAGACCGAGCAAGATGTGCTCTGATGATCTCGACGTCGGCGCCTGGAGATCGCCGGCGAGCTGTGGCAGAGACTCCCAAGGGCTTGATTGCTTTATATCTTTTAGCTCTAGGGTGCTTTCTGTAAAATTGAAGGCCTTTCTTCGAATATTAGGTCTTTCAGGGCTAGATTTATAAAGGGCTTTTCTGTAATTTGTACCTGCCACGTGGTAATATAATTTGCAGCAGCGGGGTCTTCTGACCCCACCCCTTGTGCAAAAAAAAAAAAAAGGATTTGACTGATGTCGGTCGTTCGGCCCATTTTCAGTCAGGGTGGGTGACGGCATTCTAGGCGGATTGATGTTTAGGCTATCTTTTTTCCCTGGCTCATTTTTATATTCACTTTGAGTGAAGTACTTCGCAATAAAAATTGTATGTATCATTCTTTTTTTTTTTGAGAAACACAGTACAACGCAGACGCTCACAAACACGCGCATACACTCACCCCTATGAACGCACACACGCACACCCTACCCCTATGAGCACCTCCGAAAGACTGAGCCGGCGGTTGGGTCTTGAGATTGACGAAGTCACCACGGGCGCCTCGCTGTCGACGGGAACGTCGCCTCCCACTGAAAGAATATTCCGCCTAAATGAGAAACACCAGCGTCAAACCTGGGGTTTGAACTCTGATGGGCTGGGGGTACAACCACCCACCTAACCATCTTGCCACAGGCAAGTTCTCATGTATGTATCATTCTGATGCACAGGCCGGTATTGTTCCCCTTTTTGGGGAAAAAAAGGAGAAACACAGAAGAGTTTCCTCCCGGTCCACCTATAGCGGAAACCGAACAAGAGATAACCTTGAGCCAAAGAGCAGAAACTAGCGGTGTTTGCTCGTGTAGGCAATGTTATCCTGACCTTGGCATGCTACATCACTCGTGTATCCACGTCGCGAGTGGCAGCAAGAATCTCACCGATCAAACACTGCAAAGCAATTCCATCCGAGATGACACCGAGGTGAGACATATTGGTGATCATGACGGACTTGTAGTACTCTTGCTTGGAATCTCCACCGATCACCTCGTCAAGCGCCAGTATGCTTGCCAAGTTCACGACCCCGTCGCCGTCTCCGTACACCACCTCCGGGGCGCGGCCTTGACCGTCCCGGTACACCAGCATCTCCGGCGTCGGCACGCCGACGCCATTGACGCACGTTACGGGCACCACCGGCGCTCCGAGGTTCAACGCCACGGGAAGTGCCCGCGTCTCGTAGAGCCGCACCGCGTATGGCGGCAGCCCGGCCGCTGCCAGGAACGCCGGCATGTCGTTCACGGCGTAGCTCTTGTTCCGCGTGACCACCAGCGGCGTGTCATTGCCGAAAGCTATGGTAGACGGTAGCGCCGTGAACGTGCTGGCGAAGGTCCTGCCCACGCTCGGCAGCGACAGGACGTCGGCTGGGGACAGCGAGGAGTAGGACGAGCTGGAAGAGGTAATGCTGGAGGCGAGGCCCTGCATTGACAGCACGAACCCGCCGGCGCCCGTGGAGGCCATGACGAAGTGCTTGATGAACCTCTTGCGCCATGGTAGCGGGCTCCGTCTGAGGAAGTCCAGGGCGATGTAGCCGCCCGCGCTGTGCGAGACGAGGATGACCGGCTTGCCCCCGTTCGCCCTGCTCGCGCGCTCTACGAGCGCCCTGAGCCGCCGCCGGAACAGAGATAGCTCCTTGTTCGCCTGCCCAGCCGCGGCGGGCGCGTGCCGGAAGTCGTACGGAGCGCCGAAGAGGGTCTCGCCATCGCGGTATCCCTTTCGCTCCAACGACTCCACCAGCGTTCCCATACAGAGCTCCCTGGCCAACGAAACCGTTAATAAAATCGATCGGTGTGAACTGTGCCCTGCTTTGCGTTAGTTATTGTGATGAACTGACGATTAACTGGTTTTGTATAATTACTTGTCGGTCGGGTCGTCTGCCAAGAAGCCGCGGGTGGAACCGAAGGAGACGGCGCGGGTCTCGACGCCCGGCGCGTTGCCGTAGTCGCCGGCGGCGTGGTCATAGGCCAGTCGGAGCTGGTCGGCGAAGCACGAGGCTTCAGCATCAGGAGCAGTCGTGTTCTTCCATAGCCGGGACCACCGGCCGTCGCCCTTGCGCGCCGCGCAGAGCGGCGACGGCGGCTCGTAAGCGTCGGTGAGCCGGGCCTCGATCTGGCTGCAGTAGTAGCCCGGCAGCAGCACGACAGAGTAGACGCTGGAGAAGCTGTCGACGTATCGTTGGTGGGACTCAGTCGATGGCAAGGCGGTGGTCTGCCAGACGAGGAAGAAATTGAAGAGGATGAGCGGGAGCCGTGGCAACCATCGGAGCTTTGTGGCCATGGAGAAAGATTTGTGCCTGTAGGTACGGTGCCTGTTTCGGTCCAAGAGAAGGGAGGCTCGAATGGATAGTGTGCAGCAGGGTTCGAGTGAGTGGTCGACGTTTAGTAGTGTACATTTGTGAATGTGTCACACAAATATTTCGAATTTTCCCATGTCACCACAAATCCACAATATTCTGACAAAAAAGTGCAATCGGTTTGGCATGTGTACTAAACTCACTGAAATTTGTCGAAATATAGTCGAATTTTCCATGTGAATATCTGGACACGCGTTCGTACCTCGGATCGTTTTAGAGAGAAGATTTCATGGTTTAAAAAATCGAAAAAATATATTTATGAGTTTAAATTATTATTTTTTGAAACAAAAACCCGGATGTAGTCAATGGTGTATTCCACAAACGTAAAATTCAACTTAGATAAATGTGTGGATCTAAATATGCATATTTTTAAACCTCCAAATTTAATAGATTTTATCATTTGTGTAGCGCATAATACAAAATATTTGAAACTGATGTTTTACACGTTTGTGGAATACATCATTACTACTTCCGTTGGAATACATCATAGCTACTTTCGGTACTTTTTCAAAAAATTGAAACTCATAAATATTTTTTTCAATCTTTTAAAAACACCAGGATCACTCGTGCTAGGAGTCAAAACACACTTTCCGATCGTTTCAATCCTACAAAATCCCACGAGACAGGTTCGGTATTTAGTACTGTAATTAGTAGAAGCATCAGCAATTGATGGCACAGGTCAGCAATTGATGGCACAGTTCCAAGTGATCATACACTGTAACAGGGTTCCCGTAGACACTAGAACAGAGTTCTCGTGCTATGAACGCACCACACCAAAATTGCACAATGGATACTGACAACATTAGAAATGCGTGAGAATCAAAGTGCCAAACCGAGTCCCCGAAGGCACCAGCACCAGAATGGCAGAATTGATGATAATGACAACTGTAGGTATGTCTCTGACATCAACATTGAACCAGAATCAAAGTCCCAAAGGCAGCTAGAAGAACTAGCTGATTCATTTACTCGCTGAAACAAGCTTAACCAGTTCAGAAGATGATCACATTACAGTTCAGACTCCATACTCGCATCATTACAGGACTAAGTCGGACACGGGCACGTTGGACCAGGACACAATGCAACACATCCGACACTCTAACACGGACCCAAATCCACACCTATTACAGGCTCTGAGCAAAAACATCCAAGCAGCAAACTGAACCTCATGTTCCAGGCAGCCTAGCCGGAGATCTGGATGGACTTGAGCTCTGGCTTCTTGGCCTCCTCCTTGGGGACGGTGACGGTGAGCACGCCGTTCTCCATGGACGCCTTGATCTGCTCCGCCTTGGCGTTCTCGGGAAGCCTGAACCGACGCAGGAACTTGCCGCTGCTGCGCTCCACGCGGTGCCAGGTGTCGGACTTCTCCTCCTGCTCCTTGTTCCGCTCGCCGCTGATCTGCAGCACGTTGCCGTCCTCCACTTCCACCTTCACCTCCTCCTTCTTCAGCCCGGGCACGTCCGCCTTGAACACGTGCGCCTCGGGCGTCTCCTTCCAGTCGATCCGCGCGCCGGCGAAGGCCGCGGTCTCAGAGGAGGTGCGCGGGAAGGAGGGGAAGAGGCTGCCGCCGCTGCTGCTGCTTCCGGAGCCGAAGGGGAAGCCGTCGACGGGGTCGAAGAGGTCGAGCGAGAAGGGGTCGAACACGTTGCTTCGGCGGATCAGCGACATGGTTGCTCGATTGGGCAGGGTCGGACCGAGATTAGAAAGCTTTGTCAACTCCGGGAATGCTTCGGGTGTTTCTTTCTTTGGTCTGGCGACGAGGGGAGGCCATATTTTATACAGCGACGGTGGGTGCTGGAGGGAGGACTGAGGAGGTTCTGGAGCGTCCTCATCTGTTCTGGAATGCACCGGAAGCAGCTAATTTCGGAATGTTGGACCAACGGCTGGGATGAAATCGGCCCTGCTGGGCCAAACGAGATTATTCTGGACAGTACTAGGCGTCCCGGATCTTTCCGTCCGATCCCCGGGTTCCAGCCCGACACGTGTCCATTAAAAAAAGGTTAATCCCGGTTTTGCTACAAAACTCCGCTTTTGCTACAAAACCTTTTGCTGCATTGTAGCAAAAAATGGTTCGTAAACAGAACATAGAAAGAAAAATTCTGGCCTCGCCGGAGACCTCACCGGATACCTCGCCGGAGACGTGGTAGCAAAAAGTTTATGCTATTGTAGCAATAAAAAAGTGCTATTGTAGCAAAATCAATTTCGCCAGAGACATCACCGGAGACATCAACGAAGACCTCGCCAGAGACATCGTAGCAAATTTTTCGTTCTATTGTAGCAAACCCACATAATTCTATTATAGCAAACCCACATAACAATAATAGCAAAAAAATTGTTATATTGCAGCATCGTAGAAAAAAAAATCCGGGGAGTCGAGACTTATGATGCAAAACATCAGAACAAATTGTAACAAAAAAATTCTTCTTGGTGCAAAAATTCAGACATGAACAAGAACGTCGTAGCAAAAACATTGTGCTATTTTAGCAAACCCACGAAATTATTGAAGCAAAAACTTGTAAACATTACAGTATCGTAGCAGAAGCAACAGCGACGATGTCGACTGCCTGCAACTGCGACCGGAAGCACCGGCGCCTTGCCACGGGGAGCACCGCCGTGCTCGTTCCGTAGCACCGCCATCCTTCCATGGGAGCACCACCGAACACCAACGGCAGCGCAGCCTCCCTACACACCGAGCACCTTCGACAGCGCCTCCGCCCTCCCACGGGAGCAACGCCGAGCACCTTCGGCAGCACAACATCCTAACGTATGCAGCTCCACGCCCCCGGCTCGCCTTGCCGCCTTGGTCATCTTCTTCCCCAATGACGCGGGCGCACCGCTGCAGCAGAGGTGGAGCATGTCAAAGCAGGGTCACGGCGGCCTCGCATGGGAGCACCGCCATCCTCCTTCGGCAGCACCGTCGCCCTCCAATGGGAGCACCACCGAGAACCTCGCATGAGTGCTGCAGGCTGTGACGCCTCGAGCGCCGCGGCCGGCGGCGCTAGCGCGGTCTCGGTCACAAAGAGCTTCTGCTCGAGCTCCTTAGCGATGGTGGTGGTCATTGGCGTCGGAGCTGGTGGAGCGGGAGGCGGCGCCGAGATGCGGGCCGGCTGGAACGGGGCCGCGGCCGGCGAGGGCGCACGGACGGTGGCCGGGGAAGGAGAAGGTGCGCGGATGGTGACAGGCGCAGGCGCGGGCGTGCGGTGGACGACGCCATGCTGGTACGCGGGCACGTCCGGCCCCGTCGCGGTCGGGTTGTGGTAGACGGTCGTGGCCAGCGTGTATGGCACCGGCGCAGCAGGGCGCGGGGTGCCTTCGCGCAGAGGCGGCCACACGAAGCCGGTGGGCGCGCGCCCGCCTCCGCGCGCTCCCATCACGCTCCTCGCCGCCGTACGCCGGCTGCTGCTCCCCGCCGCCGCGGCCTCAGCCTCCGTCTCCGGCTCTCCGCTGTAGGCCATGGGTGAGAGCGGAGGTTGTGGTGGTCAGGGGAGTGGTGGTGGTGTGGTGAGGTGCTACTGCTACTGGGTGGAGGTGGCCGGAGTCGAGCTCGAGGTGGCGGCGGGAGGCCGCGGCGAGTCCAGAGCAGGGAAAATAATTTCATCGAAATTTCGGACGAATTTCTCGAAATTAACGATTCTCGTAGAGCGGCGAGAATACCTAATTGGCCGAAAATTTCAAGTAAATTTGAAAGAAAATCAAATATGTAATGGTTATAACGAATAGAAATCAAGTATACATCAGAAACAAGGCCTAACTCTATTGGTTGAGCGTCCGGTCAATTAAGTGCATGGTTGCGAGTTTGAATCAGGTTTTTACATTTATTTTTGTCAAATTTTTTAAACGCCAGAATTTGAATTTGACCGAAATATTTAGAACTTTTCTTCAAAATTTCGTTGATTTCTCGAAATTTGCGAATCTTGGCCGGGGGCGAAAGAAAACCTGAAAACGAAATACTGAACGCTGGTCCAGAGCCTGGAGGTGGGGTGCGTGGCGCGAGACTGAGACGCACGAGCGAAGCGAGCTCTTCCATGCGGACGCTCGCGTGGGGAGAAATTGGGGAAGAGAAAGGAAATTGAGGATAAGAACAGAGGTGCGTGGCGTTGGATAAGGTGGGGTGGGACCCCGCACTTCGTTGCCTCCTTTTTCTCTGGGACGCGTGGCGAGCGTACGAGGCGGAGGATGCGGAGCAACCGATCCCCGGGTGATCACTAACCTTTTCCATTATTCTGGTAGTTTCTAGCCCTTTCCAGACCTACTAGGTCGGGTCAAATTCTGGTAGCGAAGTCATCTGGTGTTTTGTAGTGCCCTATAAAAAATCCGGTGTTCTGTAGACATTTCCTTCAAACAAATTTTCTGTTTTTTTTGCAGGCAAAAGGGATATATTAAGCAGTAGGGCTTACAAACGAGGTCATGGTTTAGTTCCTGAACAGACCCGAACCACGCCACACCATAGTTCGCGCTTTTGTTCTTGCAAAATTTGCAAGACAGTGACTCACCCTATTCTGCGAACGATCCACTTTACAAAGGATATTTGTCTACTACTACTCTCAACTAAGAATCTAATCTCTGAAATTAAATGCGCCCAAGAAGATCGATCCTTGTCTTTACCAGTAGCTGCCAAGATCAGGTTGGAGCAATCAGTTTCCACCAGTATAGGCTTTACGCTATGATTCAGAGCTAACTGCAGACCCTCCTCGCATGCTCTAGCTTCAGATTCAAATGGGTCATCACAATCCTGGAGCTGGCGACATGCACAGAAAATAACCTGACCCGCTTCATCTCGAAGGACCATTCCGGCTCCAGCTGTACCATCCTCAACTTTAATCGAACCGTCGATGTTCAGCTTCACCCAGCCAGGGGTTGGCAGCTGCCATTGTTTGTCTGGGAGGTTTCGGATGGTGAACAGTATCTATAGAATCTCGAACCAGGCTTTCGCCCTGCTTTATAAATAAAGCAACATGCCAAGCAAGTTGATACAACGATGCAAGTACCCGAAAACAAGCTAGAAGAGTTTGCTGGGGCAACAGCACAGTAAGCCCAACAACAAGATAAAAGCTAGAAAAGCAAGGGGGTAGGGAAGGTGGGAAGAACAAAAAAAGCGCAGCCCTCCGGCGCTAGCTGCTAGATGAGGAGGAGAGGCGACGTGCGGTCACCACAGTCTGTCAAGCATGTCATCTAGCCGCCCCCTGTCGCGCTGTCTAGAAAGCGGGTGCCACTGCTGCAAGAAAGCCAGAAATTTAAACATGGAGTCAGAAGCACGTCGAAAAAACACCCGCTCAATCACCATCTTATTACGAATCGTCCAAAGGGTCCAAGCCATTGCCGCGAACACCAACCAGAAGAGGCGCCGGCTCCCCCCGGTACGGTTCGCGTGGGTCTCCAGGAACTCTCCGAGGTCTGAGGCCTGCCAAGCAGGCCCAAGTGCCTCGTGGACGAAGTTCCATAGAAACCTGGCCGCAGGACAAGCGAACAGGATGTGGGTTCCCGTCTCGGGGATCCCACAAAGGGCAAAGACCATCCCCCGGTCCATGTCGCTTACGGACCTCCACCCCCGACGGAAGGCGGTCCCTAAGGAGCTGCCACACGAAGATTTTGATTTTCAGGGGGAGGGGGGCCTTCCACACGGGGAAGCCCAAGCTCTAACCGGACCACTGAAGAGACTCCGATAGGCCGTCTTTACGGAGAAGGTCCCAGAGGCGCCAGGTGCCATGACACAAGGTCTTGGCCCCCCGGCAGCGCCTCCGGGAGCGAACCCCGTAACTCCGTCCAAGCTGTAGCCTCGGCAGGACCAAATGTGCGTCGGAACGAGATGTTCCAAACCCCATTATGTACTGCCGAGGCCACCAACAGCATCGGGTCCGCACAAATAGCAAAGAGAGACGGGAACCTATGCTGTAACGGGCTTCACCAAGCCACGAGTCCAGCCAAAAAGGGTGCCCTCTCCATTACCGATGGAGAAGCGGGCACCCTTTCTAATCTCATGCTTAAGGGTTTGGATGGATCGCCAAAACTGGGATCCATCCCGGCGGTCACAAGCAAGGAGGGGGCGACCCTGCAGGTATTTTGCTTTGATCAGCTGCAGCCAAAGACCCCCCTCCTCTCTAAGTATCCGCCACACCCACCGAAGCATGAGCGCGGTATTCATCTTACGCGACGCTAAAATACCTATGCCCCCCATGTCCTTGGGGGCGCAGACATCCGCCCATTTGACCATATGGTACTTCTCGCGCCCATTGGCCGCCTGCCAGAAAAAGCGCGAGAGCTCCTTGTCAAATGCGCCATGCACACCTTCTGGGAATTCGTACATTCCCATCATGTACATAGGCAAGCTAGACAAGCAGGAGTCAATAAGGACCGATTTGCTCCCCTTGGAGGTAAACCGCCCCTGCCAAGGTTCGGCCTTGGCTTTGACACGCCCAATAACCGGCTCGAGGTCCTTAATTGGATCCTAGCGTCACTAAGCGGCATCCCTAGATAAGTAACCGGGAAGGAGGACAACTTGCAATTAAGATTGTCCGCTATCCGCTGTTGCTCCTCTAAGGGGTACCCCATGATCATGACTTCGCTCTTGTCGAAGTTAATCTTGAGGCCAGACATGGCCTCAAAGCAGAGGAGTAGGAACTTGAGATTAATAATGTCAAGTTCCGAGCCCTCCACCATGATCATGGTGTCATCCGCATACTGGAGGTGAGTGATCCCACCACCAGGAATAAGGTGTCCGACCACACCAGAAATGTGGCCGGCCGCCTTGGCTTTGTCCAAGACAGACGCAAGGACATCAACGGCAAGGTCAAAGAGCAGGGGGGAGATAGGGTCCCCTTGTCTCACCCCACACGAGGACCTAAAATAGGGACCAATGTCCCCATTAATATTGATCGCCGTGCTGCCAGACATGACAATCTGCATAATCCAGCATATGAAGCGATCATCGAACCCTCGGCGCTCGAGGGCCAGGCGAAGGAACGCCCAGTCCAAACGATCATGCCTTCTGGAAATCTAGCTTAAGGAAGACACCCTTAAGGTGTCTAACCTTAACTTCATGGACCACCTCATGAAGCGCTAGAATTCCGTCATGGATAAATCGTCCCTTAAGAAAGGCGAACTGATATGGGTGTGCGAGTCGCTCCACAACTGGGGCCAAGCGTGCAGCACAAACTTTGGTAAGCAGTCTCTGGATGACGTTGATCACCGTAATCGGTCTAAACTGGCGTATCTCCGTGGCCCCTGTTACTTTAGGGATCAAGGTAATTACGCCAAAGTTGAGGCGAGACATAACCAATGTTCCAGTATAGAACTCCTGGAACATGGGCATAATCACCGCCTCAAGGCTCCCCCAGAATTTCTGGAAGAAGGAGACAGGAAGGCCATCTGGGCCCGGGGCCGAGTTGGCCTTCATCCCCATAATAGCCCGACTAACCTCCTCACGGCTGAATGGGAGTGTAAGCTCCACATTCTCTCAGCTGATACTAAGGCCCCTAAGGACCAGAAGCCATCAGCTAACGATACCCCGTGCGAGGTCCCTCCGTGAACAACTCCTTATAAAAGGAGTATATGTGGGCGGATAGGTTGGGCCTCCTCTAATAGGATGCCATCCGCCCACAAGCACGGTATAGAGCACCTTCGACGACGACCATTAGCAATGGCGTGGAAGTATGCTGTATTAGCATCGCCGTGAAGAATCCAATTCTGGCGACTACGCTGTCGCCAGAAGATCTCCTCGCCTTTGTAATCTCCATAAGGGAGGTCTCCAAGGCATACCGCTGAAGCCAACCATCAGCGGTAAGGCCCACCGTATCGGACGCCACGTCAAGCGTCTGAATTTGGGCAAGGATATCCGTTTTATTCTTCGCAGCTCTGCACCTCTATTCGCGCCCCACCCCCGCATAAATTGGCGAACGACTTTAGCACAGTGGTGCCAAATATCAACCGCATTATATGCCGGGGAGGAGACGCGACCGCCGATGCCCACTTAGTCGAACCGCTTCCACAAAGCCCGGCTGACAAGCCAGAACTCCTCAAAGTGGAAGCGGTTCGACCTAGGGGGAGCCCCTCCTCCAGAAGATAGGAGGAGGGGGGAATGGTCCGAGCCAATCCGAGTGAGCGCGCGAAGCGAACACAACGGAAGGCAACTTCCCATTCCACCGACACTAGGACCCGATCGAGAACACTCCGGATCGGGTCAGCCTGGTTGTTAGACCACGTATACCTCGCCCCAACACGAGAGATCTCGCGTAGCGCAAGGTCTGCAATCCAGTCGTTGAACAAGCGCATCCGAGGGAGGTCCACATTATCCGAGCTCTTGTCATCAGGGGAACGAATAAGGTTAAAGTCCCCCGCCACCACCACGGGGTGGGGCATCGTTCCACCTTTGACTTGATCTCAGACAAGAATCCGCGGACCTCCGGTGGTCCGCGGGGCCATAGACAATAATAACCTCCCAACGGAGGTTAGACCGTCTATGGGTGAGCGACATGCTCACAAAGAATTCCCCGCGATCCATATCCTCTACCTCAAAGGTATCCTCCTTGGCACCAAGGAGGATACCCCCTGAGTGTCCCGTCGCCGGAAGCCAGTGCCACGAAAACTTGTGGCGACTAAGGCTCTCCAGCTCAGAGATCGAGAAGTCCTGTCGAATCGTCTCTGAGTCCTACGATGTCCACATCTTCATCTCTAAGATAGTTGATCAACTGTCGGCGGCGGCCCTCCTGCCCGAACCCCCGCATGTTCCAAATAAATGTGAGGACATTCATTGGGAAACATTGTCGGGGTTGGTCCCCTTAAGGGGGACCGATCGAGCCCTACTAGAGGTCGAGGGCCGGGACGCTGACTTGGGGGGCCTCCCACGCTTCTTCCCAGCATGGGAAGATGCCACGGCAGCTGCCGCACTATCCGGCCTAGGAGGGGCTCCACTACCGGACCCTTGTGCCTCCTGCACAGGTCCAGTGGGAGCCGGGGGCCCTGCCGCTCAAGCTCCGCCTGAGCCCGAGCTGCCGCGAGGACCCCCTCATAGACCTCCTTAGCCTTGATAGCCGCAATCTGCTCAAGGCGAGGCCCCCTCTCACCGCGGAAGATAACGTCACTGTCCGCCGCAACCTGGGCGAGGTGGTCCAACGGGACTGTGTCGAGAACCGAGAACCGAGAGCCAGATGGGGGAGAGGGGAGGGGGGGTAGGCGTGGGATGAGACGTACCAGTCCTACAGTCGAGAACCTCCAGCCTGCGAGACGCCACTGCCGCAACAGTCGGCTCCACCACCTCGCCCCCGGTCCTAGCACGGGCCAGGCGAGCGCTGTGGCGTGTGGCCAGAGGTGGGGAGGACCGGTGACGACGAGGGCGCATCCTGGTGCCAGTCACAGGAGTGTCGGGGAAGACCGTGACTGGCTCCAGGGCAGGGGCTGCAGGGGTGCCCGGGGAGCGGGTGTACCAGACAGCCCCCGGGGAGCGTGGGGTGTCAGGCGCCATGACCTCCATCCCGACACTCGTCGAGTCCTCCTCTCCCTGCACCTCCTCCTGAGGTGAGGAGAGAAGACCCACGGCGCCGAGACAAGGCCGGAGAGGTCCACGGATCCCGGCCCGTCACAGAGGTTGGAACCGTACTGTGCGAGCGGGAACCCAAAGGGCTGTAGAAGAGCTGGGCGAGAGGCGCGAGAATCCTCCGCCAGGGCCACCTTCGCCGGCGCACTCTTAGACAGAGTACCCGACGCAGAGACGTGCGGTCCAGGCGAAGATGCCTGAACCTGGGACCCGGCAGAGGTCGAGGTCCCCCCAGCTGGAGGCTGCGGTGGAGCTGGAGTGGGCCCCTCTGGGCGCTGACGAGAGCCCTCCCCCCGCCGTCGGCGTCAGACGGGTCGTCCTCCGAGGAACCATCCCCGTCCCTGGAAGAGCTGTGACGCGGGGACGGAGAAGGGCGTGGTGTAGAGGATGGGGGAGACCCGGAGGGTCCACCACCGCCTCGACCTCCACACGAAGCAACCTGCCAACCCCGTCGAAGTAGATCGGAGGGAGCACCCAGCCAGACGGTCAGCGTCTGGAACCCTGACACAGAGGCGGAGTGGCCCCTCACCCGGCAGGGAGTCACCATCCACCTCCTGAAGCACTCCAATGGTCCTGGCACTCCCATGGATCCGGACCCAAACAGAGGAAAGGGTGGAAGTCGAGTCGGGATCTATGGCGGACGGCTCGATGTTGACCTTGATGTTGTAGACCGGGAGAGTGGTGGTACCAAACCAAGAGACGGTCTGGAGCAGCGACGCCGACGGGAAGGCAACCGCGAACTCGGTGGGGGAAATCTCACGCACCACCCAAGGGGCCTCGCCGTCAAGCCGTAGGAGCTCGGTGCGGATGGTCTCCACCGAGATCACCACGGAGGGGGCAAGGTCCTGCTCGGGGAGCACGGTGATCCGGGCCATGTGCTCAGGGGTCGCCAACTTGATGCCGCCAGTGTCGATGTAGAAGAAGTCGGCGTCAATGCCCTGGCCTAGCAGCTCCAAGGTGGGAACCCTGCCGGATTGCTCCCCCGTTCCAGCAACCACTACGGTCGTAGGCACGGGCACAGCACCGCCCGCAGTCGAGCCGGTCCTCTTCTTCTTTTTAGTCTTCTTCTTCTTGCTTGCACCCCTGGCCGCAACAGGTCCAGCAGCATCAGGACGCGTCGCGAGGGCAGCCTCCCGGCGTGGAGGGGAGCGATCCCTACCCCCCCCCCTCCACGATCCAGCCTCGGCCTGGGACCAGCCTCCCGGCCGCAGCACTTGCTGGCGAGCCACGAGGGACCCCCGAAGCTGGGCCTCACGGCGCTGGCCCTCCGGGGATGCACCCCGACGAGGCGGCGACCTGCGCCGGCTCGGGCTCCTGCCATCCCCTCCTCTCTGCGGTGGAAGGGCACGGCCATCCCGCCGGTGGAAGGGCACGGGGCGACCGGCGCGGAGGAGGACGGTAGGGGGCAGGCGCGGGCGCATGGGAAGGACTTGCGCGGCGGGGAGGACTCGCACGACGGGGAGAGCTCGCACGTCGGGAAGGGCTCGCACGTCGGGGAGGAGACCTGGCGTTCCCACGGGGAGAAGGAGGGGCGTCTTCCCGGCGGCGCTTCATCGGCGGCGACGCCACCACGGCGGCGAAGGAACGGGTCAAAGGAGGTGGCGGCGGGTGGACAAAGACACGGCGTGCACGCCTCCTGTGCTGAGCAACCTGGTGTGGAGAAGCCTCAAACCCTAACGCTAAGTCGTGGGCTCCCCGACGGATCCACAACCACGGCGTACTGGGCCGCTTCTGGGCCGAAGCTGGGCCAAGGGAGGCCGCGCGGGCGTCCTGGCTCCTCCACCCGAGAATGGACCGGCCCACGATAGGAAGCCCATCCTGGCTAGGGTTGCCGTCCACTTGCGGCCCATGGCCCAGCAGGGATGGCTCCGCTGAGGGAGATGCACCCCGCCGCCCGACGGTGACCGGCCGCCCCCCTGGGGGTCGCGCCGCCGCGTCGCCAGCCGCCGGCGCCGGAGCCGGAGCCGGAGGACCAGCCGACCCGGAGCAGAGCTCCAGGCCAGCCGGAATCCCCAGTCCAGCACCCGCAGGTCTCGCGGGAGACCCACCAGCAGCCGGCAAGCACGACCTCGTCGAGGACTTTGTCACCACCGGCCTGGCAGGGCCGCTTGCCGTCCGACCTCCGCTCGAGCTGCGCCGCCGCGCTGGAGACCTCCTCGCCACGGCCATGAAGTCTGCCAGAGTCGGAAGCAACGGCGTCGAGCAGAGGCGCTCCTCCTCCAAACGCGCTTCTTCCACGGCCTCCACTTCGTCGGCGACGTCCGCCCAGCTCCGGCCCCGGATGGAATCCTGCTCCACCGTCGGCGCGGACGGGGAGGCAGCGGCCAGCCGCGACATCGCCGAGGAAAGGGGCACGGCGCCTGTCCGCGCACGCGCTCAGATCGCCGTAGCTGCCATGGTCGCCCAAGGCTCCGCCTTTCGCCTCGGTCGCCAGTTGCCGATTTTTGGCCTCCCAAAATGGAGAAAGACCCATCACTGCAGGCGCCTTGCCCTTCAACATCTCGTCAGTTGAAAGTTTATTCAAATTCTTCAGCATATTCAGATATCCAATAAGAAATCGCTTAGAACCTTCAGTAGACGGCAGGGGAAAATAATTCTATCGGACCTGGTCTACAATCGCCTCTCCGTAGACCAACTCCAAACAGCGACGCGTGGAGTTGTGTTTTTTTCTTTCCCTGGCTGCGTTCTGTGCACTAATCCTATACGTACCGGTCATCTACGATACGTACAGCGGCAGTTCCTTTTCTGGATCGCATCGCTCCGGCGGCGGGGCGCGCTGGGCACGTAAGAGTTCAAGCCTCAGCTCGTTCCATCTCCGGCGGCGCACGTACTAGCCTCCCTCGTTCCATCTCCGGCGACGCGCCGCGCTGGGCTCCGGCGGCTCGGCACGTCCTCGACATTTGTCTCGATCGTCCCATCTCCGGCAGCGCGGCGGCAAGATGCAAGACCGCGACGACGAGACGATGCAAAGGCTCACGACCATGCCAACAGATCGTCCGCTCCTGGTGAACTAGAACATATGCATTTGAATGACTCTGCCACTATATTTTGGTGGTGCCGGTGTTTGTTCCGCCTGTCCTAGGTGAATATACAAGACTGATGCTTGAAGCTCAGGGGGATAGCACAACATCGTCGGCACGTCAATTAAATTTCAGCGAAGGGCCTAGCACATCTAGTTTCAGTGGTCATGATCATCAACAGTAGTAGTATCATGTTATTTTTTTGTCAAAGAAGTGTGTTAGTACTTTATCTTTTGGAAACCGATGATATGTAAACATGTGTGATGTCGGAATATTATTCTGAAACTCCTCTTATTTTCATCTGTGGTACACAGTATCCGTTTAATCTTTACATCTGATGGTATGCTTGTGAAGCTGAGCACTAGTACAGATTGCCCCTTTACTTATTTTTCAAAGTTCTGCTGCTCATGCTCTCTGTAAGAAAAAACAGTATCTACTTCTCAGCTTCTACTTTTCAATGTTACTCGTAAATAAAACTAAGAACTTGTGTTCTGACACTTGATGATCAAGAATGAGAAGTAAACCGGAAACTGGTCGTGCTTCCTGTGCAGTTTTATGCTTTTCTAGTGCTCAGCATCATACAATTCTTGTAAAAAACATCATACGAAGGAAGCAAAATCCACATATCTTCTGAACTTATTTGTGCATCAACGCATACAACATCAGGGGCCATCTTCAAGCCTGACAAGCAAAGGGATCTCGTTTCTCCATGCGTTCTGGACTTGAGCAGCCACAAACGGAGCACCAGGACGCCGCCGGAGTTGTTGCATCGCCTCGTCCGCCATGGATTTCCTGGCGCACATCATCGGCGGAGCTCGTTGGCAGCCACCGTGTCGTCCTCAGCGTTAGGTGTAGCTTTGGCTAAGAGCTGGCGCCGCCGCGCCGCCGGAGTGGGACGATCGAAACAAGAAATGTCGAGGAAGTGCCTCGCCGCCGGAGCCCAGCGCGCCGCGCCGCCGGAGACAGGCGATCGATCTCAAAAAGAAACTGCCCGATATGATGTACGTATCGTAGCTATACGATGGCCGGTCCGTATAAGACTATGAGTAGCGCAGATAACGCAGAGACGCCGCAACCAGGGAAAGAAAAAAACACAACGCCACGCGTCGCTGTTTGGAGTTGGTCCACGGTGAGGCGATTGTAGACCAGGTCCGATAGAATTATTTTCCGACGGCAGGGGCTTTGCATGGGTCACTTCATTACGGCCATACCAAGCACGCCACACCACCAGGATGAACATGTCAATCATATTTGCCGGTATGGATGTCAGCATTGTTTGCATCCACATATGCGAGCTGACCTGGGTGTCAAGATCTGATGGGATGTGCCACACTCTGCGCATTACATTCCACAGCGAAGATGCATGCGGACACCGGAGCAACTGATTCCGACGTATTGATTCCCCTCATGCACTATTCGTTTTACCATCCTCCGGTGTACACGACCGCAGTATGAGCTCTTAAAAACTTTTGGCCTGCAAAGTAAAGAGATCATTTGCACGGTGCTTATACCAACAAATGCGACCATGAACAGAAGAACAAATCTTGTCTATCTACTGAATAACAGAATAAGCAAAGAGAAGACCAATTTGCATAGCTTGCACCAACAAATTAGTACCAACGACTCGTGCAATCCATTGAGAAATAAACCACAGAATGGTGAATTTCACAGATACATAAGGTACTTTCATGTTTGAAGGTTCAAGAATGGGCCAACATAGAACGTACAAACATAAGAGTTTTTTTACTGCAAAAGCCGGAGATTTCCGCTGTTAGCATTTACATGGTTCACTAAAAGGGCAACCATAGGACACGACAAACGACTAAATTAGGGACAACAGAGACGCGCCAGCTCACAAACACACCAAATTCATCTAGCTGGTCTACAACAGCCCCGATCTATACACAAAATACCAAGATCTACAGATAATGTAAAGCATTTGGAGATAGCCGTTGGCTCAGGACAGCACCAATCTAGACTCAGAGCATCACTTCTTGTGTGAAACCTCAGGGATCTTGGACCTCTTGTCTGATAGAGAAGCTATGTCGTCCACACATTCATAAAGGTCTTTCTTCAGCCCAGCAGTTGATGCTTCTACGAACTCTTTATAGTCAGAAATAGAATCAATGAGCTGCAGCAGTTCCCTCGCGCACATCTGAGTTTCTTCATCAGTTTCCCGTAATGCATCATGGAGACTCTGTTCAGAATTCTGCCGAATCACATCGTTGTAAGTGAGCTGTTTGTCCATGTGTCGCCGAAATAGAACAAATTTAGAAGACAGAACACAAGGAAGTACCTTTAAACATTCGCCTGCATCCTTTTCGACAGTGCTCAACTGATGTTCCTTTTTCTCTAACTCATCTTTCATTTGTCTAGCCTCAGCTGTGCACCTTGAAACATGACTTCGGATTTCGAGATCCAGTGAATCCAACTGAGCAATCATCTGGTGAACAAAAAAAGTAAAACCAGTTCACTGTTTTGCACTTGCTATCCAGAAGGTTACAGACTAGTTATTGTGATTATGCTGTACCACGAGAGTCCCAAATAACTAGGTTGGCCTGAGTCTTAACTCTTAACATAGGTAACCTTTTAAACCTGTTATTATAGTTCCCTGATACTAGATGACAGATGTTTCGTAATCAAGGACACAAGATAGCCAGCACAAATGATTTATCAAATGAAAGTAAATCAAGAATCCACAACAACGTCTATACAGAACTAGAAACTCTAAGGCCACACATACAACATGACTCGGTTAAATGCTTTCAGCTTAGCTGTATGTTTGACCAATAAAAATCCATCCAGATGTTTAGCTATCTTAATGGGCTAATCAAAATAACTGCATGAAAAAGCAAGTAGAGATTAAACTCATGAATAATTTCACACTTTTTGGAAACTCCAAACACAGTTTTTGAATAATGGGGTGTAGTGGTAACTAGGTAACTAAAGTAAATTATTTTAAAATTAAGGGCCTCCAGGGAAGTGGGAACACAAGAATTTGAGAGGAACCATTTTATTTCCCACTTCGAAAAAGGTCGAATTGTGCAAGTTTATCAGGAGCTAGGCATCTCAACCAGTTTATGCAGCACAAACAAGATGTGCAGATGCATAGCTTATCACTTGTAACAGGTTACACATGAACATCATTTGTTAAGTTCTATACAGTGTTCACCAAGGCGCTAGGCACATGTCAGAAGGGCCTAATCACCAAATAGGCGGACGAAGCGGGAGGGCATTGGCTAGTGCCTAGGCAACGCCATTCAGGGCATGTACAGGTGGTTGAGCATGCAGCCTTCATTTAAAGATTACAATTAAAACACGTTATAAAATGGATTATCATGATGTTATTTCTAGCAAGGAATGTTTGCATGCCCCTAAATTCATGTGGCAAATAAAACTAAATAAGAAAACATGTGACCAGGAGATGGCATCAGGTACAATGGAGAACAACGTCTTATCAGGCACGCCTTTTTTCACTTCTCTCTCTTCTAAGTTCCAACTCAGCAATTATCATATTTGGTTTGCTAAGAGAAGGCTGACATCACCCCAGTTTAAAAACCCTTAGAACACTAGTCCTCTCGTAGTTGCAGCGGATGAGAAGTAAAACAAACCACATATCAGTAATACAACATATTTCTAAAATGCAGGTCATCGATACCTTGTAACTATCATAACCAATTAGTATCTCACTGTCTCTGTACGGGAATAGATAATGTCCTAGAATGCATGCAGTAACTTCTCTAACTTGACAACAAATATTTACAAAATAAATTGGATTGGCAACGTGAAAAATTGTATGATTAGAATTTTATGAAATAATCTGAGTTTTCACTAACATATCCATATGAAAACTAACGGTCAAAGTTGCATGCTAAAAACTGTGTCAAAAATCAAAATCCAAAACACAGAGGAATGAAGTGAGCCATTGGCCAGTGTTGACTAGAGTTTCCTAAGAAAGTTCAATATTGTACTGTTTGCATGATGCACAGCATAAAAATAATAAGCCACTATTTTTTTATTACATAAATACATAATACATGGTACAGAACCAGAATTGTGAATAACTTTCGTTAAACGATATAAAGAAAGGGTTTCCGCTTTGATGCATGAGTTTTAGCAACTTAACTGACATACCAAAGGTTAAAACAGACTTAAGGTCTGTTATTTTTTCATTCTGTGATATATCATACTCCTATGTAGTATAAGGTGACTGACCTCATTATCTTTAGCCTGTAGAGCTTTAACATGACTCTTTCTCTCCTCCAGCAATTTCGCAATTCCTTGCAACTGCTTTTGCAGATCAACTGACTCATCGTGCTTCGATACATATATCCTTTTAGTCTCATTAGCAAGAGCACTTAGCGCAGGTTTTATGGCAGTTTTGTAGGTGGTACCAAGGATCTCAGCTGGGGAGGATCCTTTTACATTTACCATGTACTGAAAATCAATATTGGGTTTCAATCTGCAAAATGGCATAAGAGTAAAAATAAGGAAACAAACTCTACATATAAATTGAGGAAACAGAAGTCAAACAATAAACAAAAAAATGATATCTTTCTGAGATCTTGACTCTGTTTGCTTCAGCGCTGTCACTAAACAACTGAGCACTGGGAGCCAATTTAGGGACAATATAAGAATACAGTATTATCTAAAACCTATCTCGACAATGTTTTATTTATGAAAAGAATGTTATTATACCCTTGGTTTTTGTATTTCTCAAATTACCTACTCCATCAGTTTTACCGTCAAACATAGAGAAACTAAGACTTCCTGCATAATTGCCAGCTAGAAATCTTATATTTACAAAATGGAGCATCCTTTGGAGCTTTCACATAATTCTAGAGAAATAATCCGTTAATTTTATGATCAAGCTAAACAAAGGGTTCAGATTAAATAGTCGTGCAGCAAGAGGTCGTCGTTCAAACATAATAGTCTAAATCCCAGGCACCAATTATGTTGGATAGTTGAAAATTCTCGGAATTTCAAAAGTGGAAAACACCATCGAAAGCAATAAAGTAGTTTCATGTCAATGCTTGCTAGCCAAGATTTTCTTGCCAGATTCAAAGTTCACATATTATCTGTCATACATGAACCCAAAAAAATATATGGCAGCTTTATATCCGGTTATGTTGAGTACGACTTTTAGAAGCCTCTGTCTTAATCCTAGAAAATGCAGCAAAATAAATTAAGTTTATCAGGGTTATTTATAAAAATGGTCAAATTATCCCTTCAAATAGGATAGAGATAAAACTCTTGTTCGATTAGTATCACATCATGAAAAGGATGTACTATCCTTATTCAGTTGTACACGTACGCCTAGTACTATCTTGCGGCTAGGAATTCAAACAAGACACACCAATAAGAATAGAGGGGGGAAACACGATTGTTATGACAACATACTTAATCAGTTAGACACGTATGTAAGTAAATATACACTCTAAAGAATGTACTACTAACTTCCTACAAGGAGAGGTGGGAAGTGGAAGAATATTAAGCAAAATATATAGAAGCTCTTTCTAAAGTTGTCTATAGCATTGCCATACATGGTTAACATATAGGCAAACGGTATAATATATTACAGTGACAGAGCAGAGTGCATGATTCTAACTAAGTCCTTCTAAATGTGCGTCCATCACCAAAAGCAAAGTAAATTACCAACAGAACACACACATATAGCTATATAACCTTGCTAGATATGCTATCTTAATTCGTATATGAATTCATCGTTTTGTAACATGCTACTATGTTGAACAGCAAAAAATAAAGAAAGGAGTTATCAGGCGCAATCGGTGAGGGAATCACGCAGAGAAGAATTGAAGGGAGAATGGGAGACAAAGTAAATCAAAACATATGTCCTGCATCTTTCCAGCACTTTCTGCTGTATAACACTGCAAAGCTTGAACCATCTCTATTTAGCTAACGTAAACTAACGAAGGACTGCCATGTCCACATCCTTATTTATTATCTCAATCAGAAGTTTATCTATGCACAGATCTGATCTCAATAACAAGTGACTGGTAGCCTAACTATTGTTGATGAACATATACCAGTTCAGTTAATTTAACCTGAATATCCCAAAGACAGACCAAAGAATCAGGCCTTCTCCTAACATATATAAATGAACACGTAGCAAAGTGTAATCTAAACCAATAGGAAACATGCAGTAATGCAAGTTAAGAATGAAAAACATCAAAAAGGTAAGAGGGAACCTACACAAGACTAGTTGCACAGTCAGAGATATCATGACAAAGCTAAAGCACAATCATGTAAACTACAGTAACCACAACTCCTATACAAAGCAAAATGAGCAATGCTGATTAATTAATTCTCCCAATGAATTACTACTTGAAGTTTTGAACTATGGAGATTCAGAAGACCAGACATATCAAAGTTATGGAGCACCATGTCAGCACTAGAATAGATAGATTATCTTCTTAAAGTTATTTTCTTAATATCAAATAAGAGTAGCAGTTACTTGGTTAGCATCAGCTTCAAGGTGCTCAAATAATAACCGATTCATTGGTGAAAGAATATGAAACATGGACAAACTCGAATAATAAGGAAATCCAAAGTTCTTTTGGGGAGTTCATACTTTCTGAGGGCCTGGTTGCACTGCTCAGCAAGCCCCTCGGTCTCCTCAAGCTTACTGACGACTGAAGCTTCGAGTTCCCACATCTTCTCCTCCAGCACCCCATTGGCATTCTCCACCTTGGCAATATCATGCTCCACCGCTTGCATCTCCCTAGCCATCCTATCGACATCCCTCACATTGACCACCTGCATCTCCACCTTTTTCACCAGCTCCTCATTCTCAGCCATCGTTTGTTGGCCATTCATCACCTTCGCCTCCAGCTCCTTCTCCTTCTCCACCAACGCGTCTTCCTTCTCCTGGATCTTTGTGGTCCAGCTCTTCACCACTGCCTCAAACTTCTGAACATCCGCAGTAAATGCCTCCTTCTTCTCCTCCAGTGCCCTCAGGCGAGAGGGCCCTGAGGTTTGCTTACTCCGCTTGGCCAGCAGATCCTCAACCTCCTTCTCCAGCGCCTGAACGGCCACTCCGCACGCATCTGCTTGGGCGCGGGCCTTGGAGTGGTACTCCTCGTCGAGGGAGGCTACAGCATCATCCTCGCCTGTGAGGAACAGGTAGTAGCTCTCCGTGAGGTAGAGCATGAGGTCATTGGAGGTGGCGGCGGTGGGGGAAGAGGATGCGCCGAGGTTGTCGGCGACCTGCGAGAGAATGGTGAGCCAGTAGAGGACGGATAGGAGGGGCGGCCAGGAGTGCGGGGTCCCAGGGGCTTTCAGCGCGGACCGGGTGAGCTTGTAGGGGCAGCCGAGGAGGCGAAGGAGGGTGAGGAGGTCTTCCTCCAGGGAGGTCTTGATGGGGTAGCCGAGGCGCTCGAGGAGGTGACGGAAGGCGGCGAGGATGTCGCGAGCGGCAGGGAGAGGCGGGCGGAGGTGGATGGAGGGGGCAAGGTAGGCGTTGACGGCGCGGAGGGCGGCGGCCTGCGAGCTGCGGTCTGAGAGGTTGTTGATGGGGCCGGCGAGGGAGGGGGCCGTGCGGATGGAGGAGGGGTGGCTGCTGCAGATGCTGTAGGCGTCGGAGTCGCGGCGGGAGAAGGCCTGGTCGAGGTTGCGCGGATAGAGCGGTTGGTCCGTCATCGGGGTGCAATCGGCCGCGGAGGAGGCCGCCTGGGAGGACTTCGGATGGCGGCCTGCCGCGCCGCCACCGCGCCGCATTTCCGGTGCCGGAGGGGAGGGTTTGGAAATTTGAGAAGCAAGGGTTTCGATTTGAATTTGGGGCAAGAGGGGCGAGGGGAAGGAGAAGGAGGAGAAGGCTATCAACGGCGCGTTTGGTGGCCTACACCCGATTCTCATCTCCCTGGGCAGGGCGGCCACGGTCTAGTCTGGCTGAGCCGCCCTCTCAGTCTGGTTGTGCAGTGCGTTTGGTGCTGCATGACCTATGGCTGCATCGGCTTGGAGAACTAGCACATAATGTTTGGTTACATGCAAACACTCGTTCATGGTTCGGTAGAAGTAAAGGCGCCGTGTTTGGTTGCATGCCGTACTCGCACTAGGGTAACCCGAGTTTAAATATGGTGAGCTTACCAGTCTTCACCGCATTACAGCATAAGATAATGCACTGCCATCTAGAATAGCAGTAGCTGGAGTAACCACAACAAGAACTACGATGACGAAGTCCTTGATCCTGCTAGGCTTGTGATCGTTGTCCATCTGGCTATCACCTGATTAGCCAGCATCTGCTCGGCCACCATCATGTTGCCTCCTCCGGCAACATCTTCCATGGCCTCCTGCTGACTCAGGAAGTTGGAGTAGCTGTACTGTGCTTCAACCAAAGTTTTGAAGCCTTCGTAGCTGTTGTTGGAGAAGCCGGCGACCTGATCCTGGCAGGTTCTCCTGGAGTTGTACACTCCAGGACGCCTCCCTCTGTAGACGACATACCAGTTCATCTACGAGCACAGGAGCAAGATCAGAGGTTAAAGAAGATACACAATAACATCATAAGTACACATCAATTCATAGAAGTAGAGCAGCATGCATGATCATTACAAAAGCAGGATCAGAAGTTCATCCTATCACTATGGTGTTAAACTACCACCACATCAAAAAGCGGGTGTTATCCTACCACCAGCACCATCAGTAGAGGGGTTAGTATATACCACATCATCAAAATATACAGGCCATAATAGAAGTTTGTAAGCCCTAGCTAAGCCAAAATATACATCATCATCTTCGTCTTCCTCATGCTGCTGCCGGCACCACCACTCCCAACACGCCTACTCGGCGTAGTACTTGGCGAGGAAGGTCCTCAGCCAAAGGGTCATGTGCTGCAAATGCATGCCCACAAAGCTCACCCCCTGTGCCTTGTTGTCCACAAGGTGGCTCGGAGCAACCATGAGTGCTTCCTCCGTGAAGCCGACGGCTTCCATGATAGCCTTGTAGAGGTCAGGGTGCATGTCAGTTGGCTTGCTCTCTCTAATGGCCTGGGCGACCTCCTTCACAGCTTCGGTCATGCTGGCGAAGGCCTGGATCACGTCGTCGCCGAGAGCTCCTCTTTTCCTCTTGCCTCCAGCTCCAGCTGCCGCTGCAGCTCTGGATCTCCATTGGCATCAGCAGGCTTGTCCGGACCATCTAGCACGATGGTCTCCGACTCCTAGGTCTCGCTGAAGTCAGGCTGCGCTCCGAGAGAATCCCCTGACCCCCTGGCAAACTTGCCAGTTGCCAAACCATAGGAGAAGATGATCTGCATCTGTGTGTAGTTCATGATGGGCTTGTTCAGGAACTCGGCGTCCTTGGGATGATCCTAACATAGATATAGGACAGCGCAGTTAGAGGAGACTAAAGTGAATGATTGAGGTGTACAAGACAGTGATCATGTGCTAACTGTGACGTGCCCCTCGTAGTGGTCAGTCTCGAGGATGATGGTGAAGGTGTCCTCGCACCATTGAGCCCCGCTCAAGTCACGGAGTTTGCTCACATGGAGCCACCAGAGCCTCCACTTCCTTAGGTGGTTGTACACCTGGGTAGAAGTGACCTCAGCTCCACAGTGAACAAACAAAGCTTTGGCCACGGTTGTTAGATGGACCTCTTTGAAGCCCTTGTCGTTCCTAACCCCAGTCTTGATGAGAGCACACATCTGGTTTAGCACAAAGGTGGACATGAATGGAAGCCATTTCATGGTCCCTGACGTGGGGTTACCACGGCAAATCCCGGGGCCGAGTACCCCAGGTTGATTGAGAGGGAGAAAGATTGGAGTGCTGGTAGTTACCATGGCTGACAAGTAAGGCGATTTACCCTGGTTCAGGCTCCCGGAGGATAATACCCTACTTCTAGCTTGTCTGTTATTGATGTTTTGGAGGTGTTACAATGGTGATCCCGGCGAGATGTCGATCTCGCTAGGGTTTTGATGGTGGAATATGAGCGTGCCCTAGATCGGCGGCCCTCCCAGCCTTTATATTGGAGGCTGGGTCTCGGAGTTCGCAACCGACTAGGTTTACAGGTAAGGCAAATCTCTACCGACCTATACTACACCTTCCTTGGAGCGCACTATGTCTTCTTTGGGCCCCCTTCTGAAAGGACAAGGATGTCGCCTAGGGGGGGGGGGGTGAATAGGCGATTTAAACTTTTCCGGTTTAGGCTTGATAAATGCGGAATAAAACTATGTGTTTAAATTAACAAGCCAACAACCTAAATAAACTAGGCTCACCTATGTGCACCAACAACTTATGCTAAGCAAGACAAGCAACAAGGTGATAGCAATATAGAATACTTCAAGCACGAAGGCTATCACAAAGTAAAGTGCATAAGTAAAAAGCTCGGGTATACAAATAACCGAGGCACGCGGAGTCGAGGATGTATTCCCGAGTTCCTCCTTGTTAAGGGAGTACGTCTCGTTGGAGAGGCGTGAACCAACACAATGGTTCAACAACCACAAAGGTTTCACCTTCTTCTCCGATGAACCGCACCACAAAGGTTTGGTTCACCTTCCACTATCGGAATCCTTCGAGGCAGAAATCCGGAGCCTTTCAACAACGATCCGGGGCACAACCCACAACGGGATTGGGGGCTCCCGAACAGATACAAGTGACCACACAAGGGTCTCAACAACCACACGGGCGTCTAGGGTCCAAAGACCCAAGAGTAACAAGTTCACAAGCTTTCAACTTCCACGAATCTTCGTGGAGAGCACACCGATGCACCAAATGCAAAAGGCAAGAGCACAAGTGCTCAAATCCTTCACTCACAAATCCCACCACAAGCAACTAATACTTATGGGGGAGAAGAGAGGAAGAACAAAGTAGGAGAAACACCAAGAACTCCAAGATCAAGATCTACTAGGTTCCCCTCACTTAAAGGAGAGATGAATTGGTGGAAATGTAGATCTAGATCTCCTCTCTCAAATCCCTCAAAGATATGCAAGAATCATGGGAGGAATTGGGAGAGGGGCAAGCTTTCCAAGGTCAACAATGGAGGAGAGAGAGGGGGAAAACGTGCTTGGAAAAGCTAAGTGGCTGAAGGTAGGTGGAGGGTATTTATACCCCTCCCAGAAAAAGAGTCGTTGCAGCCACTTAGTCCGGAGACTCCGGTCTGGGAGGCCGGAGACTCCGGCCCGGGCGGAGACTCCGGACCAAAAGGGCAGAGACTCCGGACGCAGAAAGTCAGGAAAAAGCCGATGCAGAAAAACTCATACCGGAGACTCCGGACCACGAAGGCCGGAGACTCCGGCCGGGCGGAGACTCCGGGGATACTCCGGACCAACTCCGGACGCTATACCGCAAGCGCCGTCCGCGGGGCACTTCGCTCCAAAACCAGGGAGGCCGGAGACTCCGGCCCTGAGGCCGGAGACTCCGGACAGGAAAAACAACAGCAGAACAGCAAAGCCTAAAATGCAATAACTTTTGCAAGGAAGCTCCAAACGAGATTAAACCAACGAGGAGGACACATGGGAGATATGGAGGTAGCGACACATGGGAGGTAGCGACACATGGGAGGTTGGGAGGTAGCGACACAAATATGGAGGAGATACCACACATGGGAGGTGTGGACCTTATCTCGAGGAGGACCAATAATATTTCCAACACCGAGAACGCAACAAGTTTTCCATCCGGACTCCGTTTTCAATGATCTTGGGCTTGCTCCGAAGATAATCACAAGCACAACAAGATCATGCATATACACATCATAGTCCATCATGTGAGGAGGATAACACAAGAGGAGAGTTTGACCTCTCTACAAGAGACGAACCGGTAAATCCTCCAACATCAAAAACACCACAAGATATCCAAATGAAATCCGTTTTTGATGAACTAGAGCTTGGTATGGAGATGAACACAAGCTCTAAATTCTCACATGAATAAAAGCCAAATAAGAACCAAGAAAGATGATATGCCAAACTAGCAAAGGTTTGAGCTCTCCACAAAGGTGCGATCAAGTTACTCACTTGAGAGCCCCTTTTGATAGTACGCCGTCTATGCTATAACCCGGTCTCCCACTAACACCACGAGACCGGTAAAATAGAAAACCTATCAAGATCATACCTTTGCCTTGCGCATTCCACTTGAGCTCGATGATGACGATCTTGACTCTCTCAAGTTGGAACACCTTTCTTGATTGTGCTTGTTAGCACATGCTTGATGAAGACTTCTCCAAATACTCCCCCATACACCATTATGGGAGAGCCTTGCTAAACTCCGTCTTCATGAAACCACTTGCACTTCATCTTCTTATCTTGATATAGATGATGGCTTGGAGATAAACATGGAGTTCACTCAATCTTCCTTATGGACAAGATCTATAAAGATATCTCAATGCAAACATTAGTCCATAAGGATTGTCATTAATTACCAAAACCACGCATGGGGCAACACATGCACTTTCACCTTCGTGGGCCTTGAATGTTGTCTTCTAGTAGGCCGTCCGTCGGGCCCTAGTCCTTGCGTGCACCAGGTATCTTCATGGTGGGGCACCCGATAGGTAGGCCCACGTCAGTCCCCTTGACCCCTGACTTAGCCTTGGCCACCTTGGCTTTCACGGCCGCATCGAGGGAGGCAAGATATTCGTGCACTGTCGCGGAACTGGCCGGATCAACAGGAGCTAGGGGCATCTCCGGCTGGGAGTCCTCAACCCATGAAGGGATCTGAGAGTCCCAATGGGGATCAAGGCCTGACTAAACTCTTCGGCGGAATCCTACATCGTTGACGCAGATAGAAAGAAAGGTATGAACAAAAGGAAGAAGCAGGATGAACAACAAAGGTAGAAGAACTGCAAGACCTACACATCCATGACACAAACAACTAGTACAATATCTTATGCATGATCAAAAGGGAGTGCTGATCTAACAACGGCATAGACAAAAGGTCTAACAGTAAACTACAAAACATCATCTACATCACCAACTAGTACAACATCTTATGCATGGTCAAAGATTTAACAGATTCTACACTCAAAAAACACATACGCATCACCAACTTTGAGAACATTGTACACATGCTAACAGATCTACAAATTCCAACACATTCTACACGATCTACACATCCTTACGCAATGTCCAAGATCTACACATGCTCAAAGATCTACAGATTCCTACACATGCTTGCAGATCTAGGTTAGGAACATGGGTTCGGTACTTACAGCCATTGGAGCTGCCGTGGACGGAGGAGAGGTCGACGAAGAGTCTTTGGTTCCCACCGCCATAGCCGCCGCTATCGCCGCCGCCTTGGCCCACCGGAGTTGGCTGCGCCGCTTACCTGCTCGCCGACGGGAGGTGAGAGCTCCGTATGGGGGGAAATGGTGGCTGCAGATTGGGCGGTGAAGGGAGAGGGTCTAAAAAGGGGTAGGGATTCGGTGGGAGGCGACCGAATTTCTCCCCCCCCCCCCTTTTCGCTGCAGCGCGCGGGCTCCCGTCATCTCCATGGCCGCACGAGCTCCTGCAGGCGGGGGAGCGAAACTGCAGCCATGGGCGAGAGAACGAGCCAGGCTCCACGGGCACGCTCGATCTGAGCGTGCCTCTCGGGCCTGGCTCGACGCTGCTTTGCAGTTCGCGCTGGCCTGGCCCGGGGCCTCTACCAGGCAACCAAACATCGGGCCTTCGCAGCTGGCGGGCCAGGCCTGGCTCTTCGCAGGCTACCAAACGCGCCCCAAGGCTCTTTGAGCAGATCGCTTGACCGAAAAAAAGAGCCAAATATATCCCTTATTTTGGTCAAAATTCAAAAAAAAACTCCTCAAAACAACTCTCAAACTTCTGTCAATCTACAGTTTTCGCGTCATTTCTCACTTTTCCTCCTCGCTCGGAAAACTTGGCGCCCTTGAAATTTCAGCCCGCGCCCTTCCGCCACCACCGCCGCCGATTTCTCAAAACAGGTTTTGCCCTACTACATTAATATAGCAACCATACCATACAACTGCGAGTTCACTGCAGGGGCAAACACAGCACAAGCCGCTGATTTGGGTCGCCCCTTCGACTCGGCGGCACCTAGAAGCTCCCCGCCATCAGTTGCATCATTCCGGTCCCTCCGAAAGCTCGTGGCTCGTAGTTCCCATTCGCCCCGAGTTGACCCGAGCAGGTGCGATGAACCCGACACAAAACTTCATGGGATACCCCAAGACGCTCGAAATGGCCGCCACCGATCGTTCTTGAGATGCTTCGTAGAGTAGTGGCCGCTACTCCCGCTGTTCGATCACGGGCTAAATCAAGGTGGTCGTCGTCGCCGCTACTGATTTGGAGATAAATTTGCTCGATTTGTTCATGTTTTAGGTGTTGCGATCGAAACGCCTCACACGAACACGTCCTCGCGTACCCGCGGTGCCGGGGAGATACTCCGCAACTCGCCCCGCGGGAGGCCTGCTTCCAGCGCGATAAGCAAGACAACAAGCAGACACTTTTTAGACCAGATGCCCCAGCCCCTCGGGAAGCCCTGTCGGAGAAAGCCGGCGACGATTGGTTGGACCCGGTCGGACTTGGCCTCTCCGGGATCCGGTTGTCGATATTCGATGAACTTCAAAAGGATTCGCCGAATAACGGAAGCATGAACAAGGATAAAGGAGTAAAAAGTAGGGTTTGTATTGATATATCGATTGTTTGCTTAATTTCCATCACCTCCCACATATATTTGAGGCGGCTGGACTTCCTGTACAAGCAAAGGACTCGTCTAGACTTTCCTTACAAGAAAAGTACATTAATTCACGTCCTAAACCACTAGGTCTTTCCTAAGCCGAATCCGTGTCCGCATCTCCTTTTGTCCTTCTCCTTGTCCTGCTCTTTATCCTGCTCCTTATCATGTTCCTTATCCTGCTCCTTGTCGTGGTCGTAGAAGTCGCATACGAATTCGGTGAAGACGAACTCAATATCAAACTTCTTCGTCTCGACGAGGCGAATAACTCAACTCGGTCTGTTTCTCCAAACAAGGCCGGCTTCATGACTTTTGGGGTCCTTTTCTTGCTTCAGCCCAGATTCTAACAGATGACAGGCTATTCTGACTAGGTCTTGACGTATCTCTGTAGGTCGCATACAACTTTGGATGAAGATGCCTCCAAAATAAATGTTGTGCGTCTTGACGATACGCACAACTTCCATGTTAAGGACTTTTCCATACGAGATCATCTTCATGGCGCTATCGTGCTTGTATATGTATATTGTAAAGGATCTGCCTCGAGAAGGACCGACGTCCCGGAAAGGACTCGCCCCAGAAAGGACTCCCCGTGAAGGATGGTGACCCGAAATGGACTCGCCCCAGAAAGGACTCCTCAGGAAGGACTAGTGCCCCGGAAAGGACTCGCCCCGAGAAGGACTCCTCAGGAAGGATGGTGCCCCAGAAAGGACTCCTCAGGTAGGATGGTGCCCCAGAAAGGACTCACCCCGGGAAGTACTCCTCAGTAAGGATGGTACCCCAGAAAGGACTCGCCCTGGGAAGGACTAGCTCGTCAGCTAGATATAACAGTGCGCTGGGTAAAACATGACGACTCCTCCTCTCCCTGGACACGACGGTGCTGGTTTGAACTTGCCAACTGTCATGGCAGCATGCATATCGGCATGAAATGGCTGCTCCTAAGACAACTAGCTCCTTGGATAATGCCGGCTCCCGGATGACTCCTTTGGGAAATGCCGGCTCCCGGATGCTCCTTGGGTAATGTCGGCTCCCGGATGACTTCTTGGGCTATGCCGGCTCCCGGATGACTCCTTGGGCTAGCTATGTCGGCTCCCGGATGACTCCTCGGGTAATGTCGGCTCCTAGAGCATGACATGATGGATCCTGACTCGCCTTATAGAAGCCGGTGGCAATTTGTAGCTTTGGCAAGGGCTAGCTATGTCGGCTCCCGGATGACTCCTCGGGTAATGTCGGCTCCTAGAGCATGACATGATGGATCCTGACTCGCCTTATAGAAGCCGGTGGCAATTTGTAGCTTTGGCAAGGTCGCCAGTACATGGTAGCCTGCAGCCTGATGGCTTGCCGATTGGGACATAGGACTGCTTGCCTCCTTCTTTCTCATGTCCTGGTGTCTTCCTGAGTGCGTCTCGCATGGATCAAGGATATCCGGGGTTGGGCTGGCTAGGTGCCAAAAATGGGTGCTAACATCAGGTTAGAAAGTTTACCCTCTCTAGCCGTCGGTAGATTTAACATCAAAATTATCATAAAATTTATAAATTCATTCATGAATCGACTCGTCGGACGATTCCAATATAGAGGACTAGATTCATGACAACGAATGTCGAGAATCTCATTTTGTTTCTCGCCATGAAAGAACTCAAGGATACGGAGGAAAAACGGAGAGGATCGACAGTCAGTCTATCTTTGCATTTCTGAGAACTGAGCTATGAGGTATGACATGCTCATGTAGCGGATTACTTCGCTGTGGTTTGTACCTACCCACCACATTTCTTCCGTATGTATTATTCACAACACGATCATCGAGAACGAGAGGGGTTTGAACTTGGACTTTTTTATGGCAATGTTGATAGGCATGTCAAACCTAGTAGAACCTGGACATGATCGATCCAATCATTTCTTGATACGTACCGGCAGATGAAAAGTTTGAAAACTAGGGATATGCATACACAATATCTAGTGACAATTATAATGGAGATAGTTTCCCAATTTTTTCACTTTTACTCATGTGTGATTTAAACCATTCTTTACATTCCGCAAAATTTGACGTTTGTTTAATTATTCGAATTTAAATTATTATTATTTGGATTACGGTTATATCGTGGGCTCTAATGGGAGCCGCCCCCGCCCACGCCACAAGACGGCATCGTTATCAACACACTCACTTTTTTTTTTTGAGGAAGGATCTGATCATATATTCAAGAAACTCCAGTACAAATACAACCAGGACCAAAAGAAAAAAGAAATAAACAAACGGACCCAGAAACTTCCACAGAGCACCTTGAGTTTCCGAAGAAAAGCAATCAGATCCACGCCGCACCCAAAGCTTCTAGCTGCTGCCGTTGACGCCGAACCACTCACCGCCGGGAAGAAGGCGCCGCCACACGTTGTAGAAAGCCGCAGAATCCGTCCGCCGCCAAGCGACGAAGCCTAGTCTCGCTGAACGAGCACGGCCACAGCTCCAACATCCCCGCTCCACCTAGCACCCAGCCGCCACCGCAGCAACCAGAATGTGGCGCCCTGACCCGACTGCTATACAGTGATGCTGTGTGTCGCCGGTTAAGCGATACAACCGGAGGTTACGGGTTTACCAATCCCCGGCCAAAACCTTTGGCAGGTGTTGCTCGGAATGGATCAGCGGCAACACAACACCCCGATTGATGCCTTAACACAGGCACAACTATCAATGCATAATAGAGAGATCAAGACTTGTGGGACAACTGGCACATCACTGACTCTACGACACAAATCATTATAGTTCAACTCTTATAATAGAGAAAGATAGCAAATTACAACCAGAGGTCACAGACCCAACAGTACAACATGTGGAAGCGAATTAGGTTCTTCTAAACAACAAGATCCAAATTATGGCCTAAGAAGCCTACAGATAAACATTCAAGCGCCAGCTGTCCCGGGATGTCCCAAGCTGCCACCTGGGAACCCCAGACTACTGATCGACATCCACAAAGAACCCACCTTCGAGGTCGGTGAAGTCCTCCTCTGAAACAAAACAAACGACGTTGAGTTCGACGAACTCGCAAGATTATATATAGAGCTTTAGCTCGACGAGGCTTTCAAGGTTTTATGGCTGTTTTGCATAAAGCTGATTTTATTTATGAAAACATAACTCCATGGCATCGACTATTCAGAGTATTTTTAAAAGGGGTAAGGAGTAACTCTTTTCTCTTGATCACCCTTTTTCATCATCAACCACCATCATCATCCACTGTACCTGTTCTACAAAGGCACCTCCCCGAATCACCCTCGAGGAAGTCGACCTTACAATCTTGAGTGGTACCTTTAGTACCCAATTTTTAATCATTCCGTTCAAGTTATTCTATGGTCTCTGAATCCGTCACCAAGTCGTCCATAACCGCGGACACGGCTTTTCGAAAAGATTTATCCCTGCAGGGGTGTACAATGTGAAAGTCGCCAGGCTCCCGAGGGCCCTCCCAGCTTCTTATCCATGCGTACCGTCCGGCCCATTGCCTAACTCTTAGCTCTCTTCCGGGGAAAGCCGGCTGGGTGGGAGCGGCTACAACCTTTACCTCGCTTAAGACTAACCCAGGATTATCAGTGGCGGTAGGACAAGAGGTGACTCCAACACCCTGTCCCGCGGCCACTTAATTTCCTGACACCACCATCCTCATCTCAGTCTTGGCCACCATCTTCAACGCACGCGCAAATGGAAAGCCAAACTAGAGGACCCTCGGCTAGTCCGCCACAAGTTAGTCGGTCGACGAGGTTCCATATGCCCACGCATGGTTGCACGCTCAGTCTTGGCTCCAAAGGGGAGAACTCGCAATTTAGGCGGCGAGAACGAGACAACCCACCACATCCACCGTGGCCTCTCATCCCCGCCTTTAAGCAGTTTATTCATGTCCCCACAATTTTCCACAACATCCGGTCATTCCATCCACTGTTCCGACAATTGAAACATCCACCGGACTAATAAGCATTTAACTAAGCATGGCTAAGCATATATATAGCAAGTATAATTAACTCAGGCCAACACTTCAGTCCTATGGATATTAGGAAGGAATCAGGTAATGGCAACAGGTATCTAATGCAACTAGTAGGATACTCTATTCCGGGCAAAAGACATTTAGAACCGAATGCGATATTATAGTGGGGAAAATATTTGCTGGAAGTAGGAGGAGACATGCTCAGAGGGGGGATTACGCTTGCCTTGTTCAACAGGCTGGTAATACGGGTAGTCAGGGTATTGCGGTGGAACCCCGACTCCTTGATCTATCGATGTATAAGAACACCGGAAAGCACAATCAATTACCACACCATATAAAACAAGTGCAATGCACAAGCACATGATGATATGACATTTTAAATGCACCATAAAAGCATTTGAACATGACCAACAAGTTAAATGGGGTCCCAATTATATTTATTGCATTGTTTGGAATACTCCCCATATTTAAACTTAATGGAATTAGACAATCTTGAAAAAGTACAGTACTGAAATATTGCCCAAAAATGCATGCAATTGATGTTACTGGATACCTCATAATTTTGTGAGCATTTTGATATATTAAACACATTTTTCTGATTAACCAATAAAAAGTTATTGCATTTTCAATATTGGATTTAGTGCTGCCATTTTAGTAATTTATTTTAAACAACACTAAAACTATTTATCCATGCTTGAAAATGAAGTGAAACTTGAAGTACTTTTGTTGCTGAACATTTTGGTATATCATACTTAATTTTTGGATCAATTTTTATAATGTTATGAATTTTACAAAATCCATTTCATTTCTGCCATTTTACAAAAAGGCCAGAAACATTTATTTCCATTCTTCATTTCAACATGAAATTGACATGAAAAATGTAATGTTCCTTCCCCTGGTCATTTAGAGACCAAGTTTGTATTTTTCTGATCTAGCAATAAAAAGATATGGATTTTCCAAGAATCCTTTCTTTTCTGCCATTTTCTTTCATTTAATAAAACAGCAACTAAATTAATTTAGTTGGATGTGTGAGTTACACCAATAGACTCCATTTATTTTTCTGAACATTTTGATATATTATTTGCAAATTTTGGACAAGTATTCAATTTGTTATGTATTTTAGAATTAAAGATTTTAATCTGCAATTCTGTTTTTCCATTTTCTTATTAAACAGAAATTCGCCGAGACGTTTTTCACCCTGTGGCTTCCTAGCCACAGTCGCTTACGGGGTGGGACCTTGCCACGGCGGCAGCCACGCAGGCGCCACGCCAGCACGCGGCCCACTGGCCGTTTGACCGTGCCGGAAGCGCAGACCGGCGCGCTCGGGCGGTGATCACGGCGACGATGCCGCGCACGGCGGCGGCGCTCCGGCACGCGCGCAGGCCAACAAACACCATCTACGCGCTCTACGTGGCGAGACCTATCTACTGGCGGCGTTGGGGACCATAAGGTCACCGGAGTGAGCTCGGCGACGAACTACGGCGGCGGCCATCAACGGGCAAGGATGGCGCGGCAAAATACAGAGCACGAGGGAGGGGATGGAGATGTCCAACGGGACCGCGAGCTCACCCTCGTTGCGTGCGAAGCGACGGCGAGGCCGTAGGTGGACCAGAGCGATGGCGAGCTTCCTCGACAGGCGGCGGCCGGAGAGGAAGAAGGCAAGCAAGTCGGCGGCGATCCCGGGCTCCCCTCTTCGATTCCTTTGGCGGGGAGGGAGAAGAGGACGCGGCGAAGACGGTGGCGCTCGTCGATCTGCTCCAGGCGTCCTAGAACGGCGGCGATGTGGCGGCGGAGCTTCGGCTACGGCTCGGCCATGGAGGGAAAAGAAACACGGAGGGGAAAGTGGACAGGGGCTAGGGTTAGGGTTTCGGGTGCTCTTCTTATCCAGGTCCAGGAGGCGTGGATGCTCGACAGCGAGGCGGGGCGCAGCACGGCGGCGAGGGAGCTGGTGCGGCGCAAGCAACTCGCCGTCGGTCGCTACAGAGAAGAAAGCATTTTTGCACAGAACCCCCTGCCTGCGTTTTCTAATTTACCAAAAGGCCCTTTTCTGTTCTGTATTGAAATAACCAGCACTGTTTCTGAATTAATTGGGGCACTTAAACACTTCCAAAAATTCTGTAAATTTTTGTGCAGGTTCCCCTTGTCATATAGAGGCTCCACAAAAATTGGTGGTTAAAAATAAAATGTTTTGCCCCACATTTGTTCATAGGGTTTAAAATATGGCATTTTGCTAAATTTCCAAATGTTATTACTTTAGCAACCTTTTAAGCATGTGCAAAATATTGTTTTTGAACCCTAGGAACTTCCTTGACAAATATGGAAGTTTATTTGAATTGGTTTTGTCACAAACAAACTCATTTGGATTTAGATTGTTTGGAAACAATTGTTGCCTTTGTTTCCATTTGTTTTTAATTTGTTTTCCAAATCTTTGTTTCAACTTGAGCACTTAAGCAAATAATGCCATGATGCATGAATGAAATGCAAAAGTGGAAATTTTATTCACAAAATTTCAGTTCACAAACTTGGGGCTGTTACACAGAACCACCAACACCAACGCCCAGCCACCTCCAGATAGCACTCCCCTTGCCTCCACGGCCGGCCGGAGATCCATCAAAGGAGAAAGCCACCAGAACCACCCACAGCAAAACCGGACCACCCTCCACCACCACCTCCTCCCTTTGCCACCACGGCCAGCCAGAGAAAGGACGGAGAAGAGGCTCCGAGCACACCTACCATCCCCGAAGCAGCCACCGATGGAGACGACGCCACTGCATCGGCAGAGTGGAGGTACAGGAACCCCACGCTTGGTCAACGGCAGCGTCGCTCCGCCGTTCACCCGGGAGTAGCAACTACTCCCCCGATCCGTAGATCGAGGAGAACTAAAAGCACCAGACCCGCAGGCCGGTGGACCGAGCATGCCTCCCACCCGCCGTCGCCGGCGAGGAAGAGGGAAGGAGGCGGAATTATTCCTCCGATCCGGCGCCGAAACCCTCCCGAAGACGCCGCCGGGGAGACACCTAGCTACCCTATCTACAAGCCAAGTGACCGGGAACGAGACCCCCGCCCTCCCCCGCCGCCGTAGCGGCGAGAAAAGGCGCGGATCTGCTCCGGCACCGGCGGTGAGAAGGGGAGATTTTCCTTTCACCCTGTCGCCTCTCTCGGGAGCACTGTAGCGGGAGGGGATATTTTGCCGTACACTCACTTTCTTTTTGTTCACACTCTTCTAGTTAGTACATTAGCGACGCTGTTGTTTCTCTTGGTTTCTTTATTTGGTTTCAAAGCCATTATAACTTCTTTTTTGTCGTTTGTAGAATTAGGAATTAGCAGGCCTTTACCTCACAATCCAATTGGAATTCTTCAAAATGGATTTCCCCCATCACAAAAGAAAAATGCTTGGCCATATATATATATAATATATATATATATTAGTTACAATAATTACTTCGAAGAAACAGCCTGTGTATATATCCTCGATCATGCTCTAATCTGAAGCCAAGAACTTTTCCACCTTCTCCACTTCCTCCACGCTCCCGACGTACAGAGGCACTCTCTGATGGACCTGCACAACGCATATACACAACCATTAACATCACGATCTCCAATAAAACTATTTAACCACACATTTCAAGTGCATCTGCTTATAAGAGCGTACCTCTGTGGGCATGATGTCAAGTACCCTCTGGTGGCCATCGGAGCCTTTGCCGCCGGCCTGCTCGGCGATGAAGCTCATGGGCGCGCACTCGTAGAGCAGACGCAGCTTGCCGTTCTTGCTGTTGGTGTCCCTGGGGTAGCCGTAGATGCCGCCATAGAGCATGGTGCGGTGGAAGTCGCCAACGAGGCTGCCGATGTAGCGCGCGGAGTAGGGCTTGCCGGAGGTGCCGGGTTCCTTGAGGCTGTCCATGTACTTCTTGAGCTTGTCATCCCACAGCGCATAGTTACCCTCGTTGAAGGAGTAGATCTTGCCGGACTTGGGAATCTGCACCTTCTCCTGCGTCAGCACGAACTCGCCGTACATCGGGTCCAGCGTGAACACGTACACCCCGGTGCCGATGGTGAGCACGAAGATGATGGAGCTCGAGTACATGCAATAGCCGGCGGCCAGCAGGTTGGTCCCCGGCTGGCACACGTTCACCACGCACATCTGCGTCACCTCGTCAAGCTGCACGCGCGAGCTTCCGTCAGCGCACGAGCGAGCTGTGTAGAAGGAGCTAGAACGATATTTATTCAAGTGGTACGTACGGTTGGGTCGTCGCCGATGCCGGCGAGGCACTCGTCGGCGGGGCTGTAGATGCCGAAGATGGAACCGGTGGAGACGGCGGCGTCGATGTTGGAGGAGCCGTCGAGCGGGTCGAACACCACGATGTAGTTGCCCGAGTAGCTCTCCTCCACCGCCACCGGCACGTCTTCCTCCTCCGACGCTATCACGCCGGTGCGGCCGCTCGACCTCAGGCAGTTCGAGAACACCTGCGCGCGCACGCGCGTACAGTACATCGGTTTGGGGTTCCTTTTGGTTAATTTGCTTACTACAGTAGTTACTCCATTGGTAGTACACACATACCTCGTTGGAGATGACGTCGAGCTTCTTCTGATCCTCGCCCTGCACGTTGGTGGCGCCCTGGATTCCGGTGAGGTTGGAGATGGGCGCGCGCTGCACCAACGAGCCAATCTGCTTGCACGCCGTGGCGATGCTGGACAACACGATGGTCATCTCGCCGTCGATGACACCGGCCTGCTCCTGCTTTAGCAGCCAAGTCGTCAGGGTGATGATGTCGTAGCTGCTCCTTGTTCTAGCCTTCGCTACCGGCGCCGAGGCCGCGTCCACGACCGCCTTGCACCTCAGGCTCGGAGCCGACGCCGAAGCCTGGCCGGTGAAGAGGCCACTTCCGGGCCTCCTGGCGAGGCCGCATTGGAGGAAGCTGGCCGCCGCCTGCTGGCGGGAGATCAGAAGCGGGCGGGAGGAGGTGGTGGTCGCGGCGGCCATTGCTTTGCTGCTGCTACCGGACTGATTGTTGTTGGTGCGCACCGTGGTGTCGGCTTCTTGTTTTGTCGATCCATTGGTTCCGAGCTGCGGTTTGTGTGGCTCGAGAGAGGGCGGGAGGCAAGTGTGTGGATTGGGGAAAGAATTGTGAGGATGTCGTCGTTCGCTTCACAAGTTCACAGCCTTGTCCTCTGCCTGAGTCACATTCGCACACCAGATTAGATATTTCCTGGATCATAGAGATATGATGTTGCAGGTATCCGAACACTAGTAAAGTAATTTATTTATTATTTTTAAAGGATGATGAGTTCCCAACCTCTGCATCGAAATGATGATGGATGTATGCATCAATCGTTCTAGATGTTGGGCACCCTCCTTTTGGATTTTTCATGAAATTTGCTCCAGCCGTGACAAAACTACACAAGACTTAGAATATTGTTAGAAGAAGTATGCTTAATTTTGTTAGACACGGTGTTTTGGCTAATGGGATCATATAGTCCCATTATAGGAAATGTATTTTAAAAGCATTTTAAAAATCAGGTGTATACCCGAACATTTTATGTTGGCACACAAAGTTCCGCGAAAAAACACCTTTTGTGTTTGTGTAAAAAAGACAAATTTGATGCTCTAAAATGACCTCTTACAAGATGATTTTTTTGTTTTCTACATAGGGCACAAAAATGTCTTTTTTACGAAACTTTTTGTACCAACATAAATAGGGCACAAAATGGCTTTTTAACGAAACTTTTTGTACCAACATGAATATACGGATGTATACACGATTTTTTTCAAAAAATTTAGACATTTAAAATGTGTTTATCCATAATAGGAGCATCTAATCCTGCTAGACAAAATGGAATTCCGTGAATTAGAGGCCTTCTTCCACTTTCTACTTCCTTTTGTAACTAATGGATGGGCCTGTATTTTATTTCTTTTGTTGACGATGGGCCTGGTCATAAGAACCTCTTGCTCGCCCATGACCAAAGGACTCAAGCCTGCTCAAACCATCTCCAGCCCACGCGGGATGCTGGGGCATTTTCATTGATTTTAGTAGATGATGCATCATAGTAAATGGACGTTGGTAAATAACACGGCGTTTCGGGTCACGGGTGCAGATGCATCCATTGTGCAAAATATTTTTGAATTTTTTTAAAATGTTAAAAATTCCTCAGGAAAATTCGGATATATATCAGAACATTTATGCTAGCACAAAAAGTTTGGCGGAGAAAAGACATTTTTGTGACCTGTGTAAAAAATAAAAAAATTATCTCCTATAAAGTCGTTTTGGAGCGGCTGGATTTGTCTTTTTTGCACAGGTCACAAAAAATGTCTTTTCTTCGTTAAGCTTTTTGTGCTAACATTAAATGTCTTGAAGTATATTTTTATTTTTATTTTGACATTTTGAAAATTGTTTTTTGAGCAGTGGGTGCATCTGCACACATGACCCGATATGGATTTCCATCCGTAAATTACCTTAAGTATTTATGCCTCAAAATAAATTTAGATCACGTTGAGGGCAATACCAAATCAACATATGATGCTAATCAATAAGGTTTATTTTGAGGTACTATCAGAATGTCAACTAAACATTTTCTTCTTCACCACCTGAACTTTTTTTTGGACGAAAAAAAGCTGAGCCCTGCTATTTTATTGCCACGATCCGATGGGGAGTACACATGTCTACCTTCGAGTCAATTGAGAGTAAACTAATTCTTAGTTGATTTAAATTTATTTATATATATAGAAAATCACTATATTACAATAGTTTTTCATACAGTGCAACAATTGTAGTATTTGTATCGGTCAACTAACAATGCATATCACTTTACAAATTTGTCCATACATATCCATAAAAATGTTCACTGTGTTGTTACAGTTTATTTATCTTGTGGAAAATGTATTATTTGTTCTCAGAGTTCACAAGAACGTTGCATCTTGCAAGGTTCTCGATACTGTATAAACGGTTCTCGATGTCAATTGAGAACGGAGCATCCGGCTAAAACTAAGTGCACATGTGTGTTTGTGTTAGAAGTGTCTAGCCAAATTTATCAAGATTTGCTCGCCGAAATATAATTTGACGCCAGAAAAGTTGATATATAGAGTGGACAAGATTTCGTCTTGGACAGAAATCAAACATAGCCTAAGAGCGACAACCGAAGAGGTTTGTTTCATTCTTGACGACTGCCCCGTCTTCATAGCTAACCCTTGTGTCTCCATCCGTAGTTGAATTCTTGTCAATCTCTGCACCAACCGAAGCAAAGCATTAACCCCATGCTTAACAGCTCGAACAAGAACACTGTTTGGCCAAGAAGCCCCATCTTGCTGTGCAGTTTAACAAACTCTGTTCGAATCAGAAGACAACACCTACGCCACGCGTACAGCAAAGTGGACATTCCAATGAAGGAAACCCGCACGATACGCGCACGTTGGCGTGCTAAGCTTTACATCGACAAAGCCCAACAGAGTGTACATGTCCTGCTCCTTTCCAAACGCATGGCAATATTTTTGTCTACTGCCAATCGGGAAGCACGGACACCTCACCGGAGACAACGGCAGGGTTTTTATAAGAAAAAACAAAGAAAATACCCTTGTCGAAACTCTGTACTTGTCCGCTCTCGTCAGTAGCAACGGAATCTCCTCAAAGAATCACGGCAGAGCTTTGTTAAGAATGTTCGGATTCACCCAGCAATTTTAGCGATCACTGTCTTGATTCTATCGCGTCATCTTAGGAAACACCATGTCAATTGTCATGTACGTATGTCAATACCAAACTGGGAGTCTGGGACATGCCAATGCCAGTATGCAGCCAAAGCCAAATTTCTGTCGGTAGTGGAAGAAAAGATCAATGTGGAACTAGTTCAACCAGCAATAGGGAAACCTTTTTCTTTTGTGGGATGTCAACCAGCAAAGCCTAGCCTGTCTTTGCCCTCTTATCTTGCTCGGAGAAGAACAATACACTAACCTACGGTAGACTTGCGAGATCCAATTGTTTCCAAAAGTCTCTCACGTTATGTCTATGTATCTGTATCTGACCTTTCACTAAACTAGATAGGCACTAATACCCGGTCAGAGAATGTCTGATTCGACCACACACTACGAATTCAACTACTCCCACCACGTCTTAAGTTCCAAAGTAACATTTCACAGTTCAAAGCACTAGCTGGGGCATCATGCGACGTCTAGCAAGTCCCAGATTTCATAATTAAAGTGCTGCAACTAACAATAAACCAACACAAAGACATCAGAAAACAAGCTTTTTTTTTTTTTTTTGCGAAACCGCTCCTGATCGGCCGGCGGCTCCAGCACCATGAAGAATTAAAAAGGAGAGGCTTTTCCCCGACAAGCAAGGACCATGCATATGAACGTACGTTTACGTTTTCGCCGAAATGGTACTTTCCACACTGCAGATTTAACCAACTACTCACTAGTGAAAGGCATAGCACTACCGTCTCCTACTGTTGACAATAATTTCGGCCTAGCTATAGTCAGGGAAACCGATGGGCCGGGAGTGCCGATTTTTCGGCACGTTCGACATTTGTTTTCAGGGGGCATCCCTTTCAGGACTAAATCCCCGGCGCAGATTGTGCAGCCGATTGCACATGACGATATCTAGCTAGCAGCCTGAATCATCTCGATCCATATTTTCAGAGGTGACCTATTTGTTCCCCTGCGTCCATTTCTGTCCATACGAGTAGAAAACACGGCCCAACGCGGCGGTGCGTTTTGGTCCCCTGCCCGTTTCATATATGTTTGGTGTCGGCGTGCACCCATTCCCGGTCCAAATTTATGAGGGTTTGCGTCCCCACGGACAGGAGACGGACACACGGTGTCCGCCCCGATCCCGCATGGCAGCGGCCCAACCGCCCCCACGTCTCCCTAGCTGGCGGGTCCTTTTTAATACCACGTGCATGCGAATAGGGATGACCACAAGTTGGCTCCCTCGTCGGGCCCGTGACGCACGGCCTACCCTCCTCCTACCTTGTCAATCTCGCCGCCAGGGTAGTGACTCAGCGGGAGCGCCATTGCGTCCCCGTCGATGAGTGCCTGCTGTACTGGGAGAAATTGTGTCGGTGCAGTCGTCGGACGAGCACCTTCCGGACCATTGGCACTTGAATCTGCAGATGATTCCGGCAAGTCATGGAGGAGTCCATCCACACCGCCGCCCTCGATTAGATAGGGCGATGGGACGGCCTCGCTCAGGTGCTCCACGACACCGCCATGGAGACCCAGGAGCCAGAGAGGAGCCCGACCCATGGTGGGTAGGGTTGGAGTAGGAGCAGGCTACCCCGCTCCCCTCCCCCCCCCCCCCCCTGGCACGAGAACGCCATGTAGACCTAGGAGCACGAGCAGCCGTCGGTCCGTGTGCCACCGGCCCATCTCAGGATGCTGCCGATGTACATCGACCTCGGCGACGACAAGGAGTAAGTCGTCGATGGCCACGTTTATCTATTTTTTTTTATTTTGAGTTAATGTAAAACCTCGTTTTGTGACCAGCTACTATCTATGAATAAATAAAAATCTGTTGTGTTTGGTGCACTACACGAGTCAGCGGACATGGGCAGACATTTGTGATGCTGAAATTTAATATTATGTGCTGAAATGATGATGTCTTTGTTGAAATATGCATTTTTTATTTACATAGTTAGTCTCAACTTTACCAAATATTATATTACTTCTCAAATAGAAATAAAATTGTGTATCAACGGTGCTCGTATCCTCACCACCTCGAGAGGCGGTAACCACATCTAGCTGAGATACAGTCTACCAAACAAAGTCTCAGCATTTTTGTGGGTCATTTGTGGCATGTAGGAAGAGCCCGAGCTTCTGCAGCACATATGGCTAAATTGACACATACTACCAAACGACATCTTAGTTTAGCATAGCTTATCACATACAGGCTACCAAACACATGGCGTAATCTCATCTCAGCATGGTTAGAATCAGCTTGTATCAGGTGAGATGGACATGCTAGTATGAGGAGGGCTAACAAACACACCATTGGTATTCGTTTTGGTCGGCGCGTTGGAGATGCCCTGAACTCGTGGTATGTACCCTTTTTCCATGGCGATTTGGTTGCATCTAACATGGTCGCATGCGACATGTTCCACTTGCTACTCGCCTAGTGCATGCACAGCTCGATCACGCCGCATGCAGATGGCGGTGACGAAACAAACGTCGCCGTCTCCCGGCCGGTCGATCGAGCTCGCGCACTAGCTAGGTGAAGACGGAGGTGTCAATTGTCATCGCTTTACAACTCAAAGATTGCAGGACTCGGCCGCCGGCCTGCGCCTGTGCGCACCAACCGGGCAAAACTAACGTGCGAGACGAGACAATTGGGAGGCCGGGGTTGGTTGCGAGGACAGTGCGGCGAAAAACGCTCTATACGTACCGATCGACGTCTCTTGGGCAACTGATCGATGTGGACTGCCACCAATGAACAATCCGATCCACACGGCCGTACTCGTGTGTGTATACTGCGCCGTTAGGTACCAGGACTACTAGACCGGCCTACTTGCTGTTCCACTACTAAAACCTTGGGACCGATTTGCGGTAGCCAGTGTAACATGCCAAATTGGAATCGATGCTCGAGTGTTCTTGTTTGCTTGCGTAGACCCGATCCGCCCCCTTTACGCTTGATCTTGACTTTGTGTTTCCCACAAAAAATAAGAAAGATTCTTTTCTCATTGACCTCTTACAGCTTCTCATGCTACGGATCCAGTCCCCTGCGACCTGCCTAACTCCAGCCAGCTCGCCCTGGGTCCAAAATCAAATTTCTTTTGACGTTTTGCCCGAGACGAGAAATAAAAATCTCGAGTCTTATCAGTACCTCGGCATGCATCTTTCGTTATTACGATCATTGACATGTTTGAACCAAAGCGCGGGTGCATTGTCGGTAACGTGCATGCAAAGATGCTAAAATTCAAGCTACCAGACGTGATCACCGGAACCACCACACGCACGTACACTAATTAGCTAACTAGTGTGGGCACAACGAGCAGTAAGAATGTACCTGATCACTGCCGATCGGTGGAAGAAAGGGTCATCGTCAAATTAGTTAGGGCATCTCCAGCACCCCCCCCCCCCCCCCCCCCCCCCCAACAAGCCAAAAATGGCCCCTTTTTTAGCGCCGGCGCTAAAAAATCTTTCCAGTCGTCGTCCCAAGAGGTCGACTAGCGCCGCGCGGGGGGGGGGGGGGGGCGGCGCTAGCATTTGCATGCAAATTTGGCCCACTGTCAGCGTCGAAGCACCTTCTCTCTCCTCACTTTTTCACCAGCCCCACCATGTGCGCTCTCTTCTCTGTCCTCTATCCTCTCGCTGCGCCGCCCTCCAACCTCATCTGCTCCGGCTCGCCCCTCCTCTGCATACCTCGCGCCGCCGCCGCTCCTCTCTTCCGGCTCCAGCTCGAGCTCGCCGCCGCTCCTCTCTTCCGTCTCTGGATCGAGATCGCCGCCGCTCGCGCTTGCCCCTCACGCCATGGCCGACGCCGCGGATTGCCGCCCTCTGGCCGTCTGGCGCCCGGCTCGCCGCCTCCGCCCTCCGCCCAGCTCGCTTCATCCTCCTCGAGGTCGCCGCTTCTCCTCCGGCCGGGGCGCGTGGTGGTCACGGCTCTGGTACGTGACGAGCACCTGGGTGCCGCCCACGCGAGGACGCGGTCGGACGCCGTGAACAACACACCCTCGCCACGGCGAGAGCGTGCACGTTGCCGTCCAGATATCGCCGGGGCGCGTCGCCGTGGCGCACTCGACGTCGTGCCCACCGTCTTTGCCGGGCCGGGGCGGAGCTCGCGCCCGCGGCTGTCTCCCTGCTGCCGTCGCCGTGGACGTCGAGCACTTGCGAGCTGCCGACACGTGTCTGCTGCTAATTTCCTGGGTTTGGCCACGAGTGGAAAACGTCCGTACCCAGAGCCAAAATTGCTCCTGGGGGGCACATCCGGCGGAAGAAATAGCGCCTGGGGCTTCACGGTTGGAGATGCCCTTAGCAGTGGCTAAATTGATTAGAACTCGAGTTGTTATGGCATGAAAGGCGCGGGCTGCTCACCGGCCGGACTCCGATCGCCTTGTCAGGTTGTTGGGGCTACCACGTCGGACAAACAGTGTCCCCGTCCCTATAGCAGGCAGCACAGCAACCGACGACGCCACCAGCAAACCAGGCTCACCGGTCCTGAAAGTGGCCGCCGGCGGCATCACGCACGCACGCAAAGGGAGGCCGGCCGGCCGGCCCGTAATTAGGCGGCAACGTGTTACGTGGCTCGGCACTCACTCCAGCTGCGTAATTAAGCTACTTAATTACTTTCGGTAATGCTGCACATCCCTTATCCGCTACACTACGACGACGTGCGTGTAAAATCTAGGTCGTGCTAATCATCCATTCATTCGCTGATGATGATTGGGATCCCGCGATCCGATTAGAAATTAAACATAGGCGGCATGTAGTGCGTGCGTGCGTGCGGCCGGGTCAAATCGAATCACGCAGCGTAAGTGATGAGAAATACTGGGTTTGACGCCTTGATTGATCCGTGGATCTTCCCCCTCCCATGATGTCGAGCACCTGTGTCTCAGCCAACCGCGCTCGATCGATGACAACGACAGAGTGGTGCTGGCCATGGCCGTTGGCAGCAGCAAGAACCTGGGTGGCACGTCGGAAGAGACAAGGTCTCCAGCCCACACGAACGCCAATACAATATTTCGCCGGCGAGCGATGGAGATACTCCGCTAGTATACTATACTGGCACTCCAGCACGCATGGAAGGGGACTAGGCAAGCGTACAGCACCAGCGCAATAAGAACAGGTGGAAATCGGATACCAATCCGCTCGATCGATCCACCCTGAATCATTAGCCGCGCCGCGCATGGCGCCCGCGGCCGGCCGTCCCAACCACCGGCGGCCCATCGTCCGTCCGTGTGATCGACGGACGATCTCACGCGAAACGCCAGCAGCAATCAAGCGTGGATCATTGGGGCAACCTAACTAACTACCAGGCCCCATTAAACAGAGCACTAATCCTAGTCGTGATCGTGATGCTGCTGCTGCTACGTAGCAGCTCCATTAAACCTTTTCGATCGATGGAAGCCGGTACTGGTTACGTAGGCAGAGGTCGCTAGGCTACCAGTTATGGAAAGGGACTCCCGGGCGTGATTGGGGACGACAGGCTGATTGCGTGGTCGTGCATCGCGGTGGGTGGAGGAAACCGGGAAGGAACAGCTTGGGCAGTTCAGAGGTCTAGCTAGGCACTCGTAGACTCGTAGTAGCGTACTTGGGCAGTGCCACAGTGCGCGCGATGGCGAATGGCCATGGTTGCTGGGCGGAAGAAACCGTTAGAGGCTTAGAGCATCTCCATGAGCTCATCCAAATGTGGTCATCTATATCTCCATATAGAGGATCATCTAAAAAGATTCCTTTTTAGATGTTCTCAGTTTTCCAGCAGCTCATCTATATTCAGGACATCTATATTCTCTCTCCTATATTATAATAGTTTTCTGATAACTATCATTCAACAGCTTTTTGCCAACAGCTCTATTTTTGAACGGATATATTTTGAACAGCCAGATTCCCAACGGCTATATTTCCAACAGCTATATTTTCAACGGCTATATTCCCAACAGCTATATTTCCAGATCTATATATACCACCATCTCCCACCTCTCTCACAACATTCCTGGTTGTGGCTTCTCTGCTCCCTATCCACTCTCTCACAATACAATGAGCACCTCATGGAATATGATGATGAATTCATCCTCGTCTTCATCAGGCGACGATGAAATCATTATGGCAGCATTCCCCGACCGTGACGAGGAAGAGGAGGGAAATGCCCGACGCCGTGGCGGTTCGAAGCCTGGACGTCAGATAATTGATAGAGGAAGAGATGCTGGATTTGTTCTTCTCTGGGATGACTACTTCAAACAAAATCCTCGCTACCCTGAGCACTTATTTCGGCGAAGGTTCGTCATTAGAACACTACTCTGTGTTTCTATATTTTTCAATACTGCGTCTCATTTATTTATTTTTTGCACAGATTTAGGATGTCCCGTAATTTGTTTAACCGCATAGTGAATGGTATACTTGAGCATGACTATGAGGGTTATTTTACGCAAACAAGAAATTCTGCTGGAGTTCTTGGGTTGCATCCTCTGCAAAAGATGACCGCGGCAATGTGGATGTTATCTTATGGAATAGCTGCTGATTTAGCTGATGAGTACATCCGCTCCGCAGAATCCACAAATTTAGAGTCGTGCAAGAAATTTGTGATCAAAGTTTGCGAAGTATTTGGGGATGAGTACCTAAGATCTCCAAATGCACAAGATACTGCAAGATTGCTAGCAATAGGGGAGGAAAGAGGATTCCCTGGTATGTTAGGGAGTATAGATTGCATGCATTGGGCTTGGAAGAATTGCCCAAAGAAATGGCACGACATGTTTAAAGGCCATGTCAAAGAGCCCACAATGATCTTGGAAGCAGTTGCTTCACAAGATCTATGGATTTGGCATTCTTACTTTGGCTTACCGGGGTCTAACAATGATCTAAATGTTCTTTATCGTTCTCCTGTGTTTGCAAAGCTAGCCGAAGGTAAAGCTCCCGAAGTGAATTATAGTATCAATGGTCATCAGTACACAATGGGGTATTACCTTGCAGATGGCATATATCCACAGTGGGCAACATTTGTGAAAACCATACCAGCTCCAGACACCAAGAAGACGAAGAAATTTGCCCAAATGCAAGAGTCAGCTAGAAAGGATGTTGAACGAGCCTTTGGAGTTCTGCAAGCTCGTTTTGCCATTGTTCAAGGACCTGCTAAAGGCTGGAAGCGTAAACAAATTCGTGATGTCATGAAAGCTTGTGTCATAATGCACAATATGATAGTTGAGGAGGAACGAGATAATGGTCGGCAAAGCTACACTTATGATGGAATGGGAGAAAGGGTCACAGTATCTCGTACCTATGCAGAAGAGCTGAGTGATTTTCTCCACATGAATCACCGTATTAAAAATAAAGTTGATCATTCTCAACTTCAAAGAGATCTGGTTGAGAACATCTGGCAAAAGTTTGGAAACGAGTGATGTAATCCAACATTCATCAGGTCCAGAAAAGATCCACAAGTAGGTACCGGTGAGTTGTTCATCTCTGAATTGTCCATCTAAAATAAACAACATCATAATTTAGTGTCTACACAAAATCAATTCACAGCAGAAATCTATTCACTGCAGTAGCAAAGCAGAAATCGATGCAGTAGCAAAGCAGTAGCAAAGCAGAAATTGATGGATGCACCACTCTGCATCGGTGAGTTGTTCATCCCTAAATTATCCATCTAAAAATAACCAACACCACAATTTAGTTCAGGAATTGACCAACATTCAGTAGCAAAGCAGTATAGGAATTAAACAGCAGCAGGAACAAGCAGTACGCACGAGCATGCCCAGCCCAGCCCTTGCCTGGCTTCCAGCACGAGCAGAAACAGCACCACCGCTGCAGCCCAACTCGCCTGCCAATCCTTCCATGGTCGTCGTCCTCACCACCATGGCCCCGCCCCCATCTCCCTCCTACCTATTGCCTCCTCCGCCGCCAATCTCGGCCTACTCCGCCGCCCCGTTTCCAGGACGGCGCCGCCGCCGCTGTCCCCTACCTCGCAGCGCCGCCGCCCTCCGCATCTCAGCCTCCTCCGCCGCCCCAATCTCGGCCGCCCCGTGCCCTACCTCTAGCGCCGCCGCCGTGCCCTACATCCAGCGCCGCCGCCGTTCCCATCTGGCGCCGCCGCCGGTGCCCTACCGCGCTAAATCGATGTAAAAAAAGAAGTGCATCGCGTACCTTTGTCCGGCGAGTCGCTGAGAGGCACCGGCGTCCTCCTCGTCGCCTGCAACTTCCGATTCGCGCGGGAGGCGCGCGGGCGAGGGAGAGATGATCCCGGCTTGGTCACCCAGATGTGGAGGACGCACCCGAGAGCTGGCAGGACATCTATCGACCCATGTCCATGTACATGTGCTGCTGGAGACGGTTTTTTAGGTTTCGTCCTCTATATATCGTATAGATGTCCGTTTGGATGATCTCCTGGAGATGCTCTTAGGGCTGATCGCTTGCTTGCTTCGTGTAGCGCCCGACCCGACTGCTATACAGTGATACTGTGCCCCCGGTTATCCGATACCACCGGACACACTATCAAAGCATAATAGAGAGATCAAGACTGGTGGAACAACTGGCACATCACAGACTCTACGACACAAATCATATAGTTCAACTCTTATAATAGAGAAAGATAGCAAATGACAACCAGAGGTCACAGACCCAACATTACAACAAGCGGAAGCAAAATAAGTTGTTCTAAACAACAAGATCCAGATTATGGCCTAAGAAGCCTACAATTAAACATCACAGCGCCAGCTGTTCCAGGATGTCCCAAGCTGCCACCTGGGAACCCCAGACTACTCGTCAACGTCCACAAAGAACCCACCTTCGAGGTCGGTGAAATCCTCCTCTGAAACAAAACAAACGACGTTGAGTTCGACGAACTCGCAAGATTATATATAGAGCATTAGCTCGATGAGGCTTTCAAAGTTTTATAGCTCTTTTGCATAAAGCTGATTTTATTTAATAAAACAAGACTCCATGGCATCGTCTAATCAGAATACTTTTAAAAGAGGTAAGGAGTAACTCTTTCTTTCATCACCTTACTCAACATCAACCATTGTACCTGTTCACCAAAGGCACCTCCCCGAATCACCCTCGAGGAAGCTCACCTTGCAATCTTGAAGTGGTACCTCTAGTACCCAGTTTTTAATCATTCCGTTAAAGTTATTCTATGGTCTTATCGTCATTTCCCAAGTTGTCCGTAACCGTGGACACGGCTTTTCGAAAAGATTTAACCCTGCAGGGGTGCACTGTGTTTACCTTCGGTACCGCCCGGCTCATTGCCTACACGTAGCTCTCTTCCGGGGAAAGCCGGCTGAGTGGGAACGGTTACAACCTTTACCTTGTTAAAGACTAACCCAGGATCATCAGTGAGGACGGAGCAGCGATCGTCAACACCCTGCCCCGTGGCCACTCATTTTCCTAGACACCACATCCTTATCCCAGTTCATACCACCATCATCACGCACGCGCAAATGGAAGCTCAAACTAGAGGACCCTGCCTAGTCCCGCTCAAGTTAGTCGGTCGACGAGGGCTCCATATACCCCACCGAAAGGAAGCGCGCTCATTCTTGGTTCAAGAGGTAAAGAACTCGCACCTAGGCGGCGAGAGTGAGACAAAACACCACCATACCGAAGTGGCCTCTCATCCCCACCTTTAAGCATCTTATTACCTGTTACCACAAATTCTCCACCATCATCTGTACATTTCATCACCTGTTTCCAACCAGGAACATCCACCGGACTGCTAAGCATTTTAACTAAGCATGGCTAAGCATCAACACTGCATAGTTAATTATTTCAGGCCAACAGTACAATCCTATGGATAATAGGAGGGGGAACAGGTAATTGGCATCGGAATCTTAATGCAACTATAGGATACTCTAATCCAATAAAATTGACATTTGGAACCGCATGCAATATTATAGTGGAGAAAATATTTGCGGAAACATAGGATAAGATATGTTCAGAGGGGGGATTACGCTTGCCTTGTTGAGCGGAGTAGTCAAACTGCTCGTCGGAGTAATGAGGCTCAACTCCGGACTCGTGATCTACCGGAGAGCAAACAACACCGGAAAGCAGAAACAACAATCAACACATGGCAATGGTGCAATGCATACAAAAATGATGATATGACATTTTAATGCACCGACTTATTATTAGCTATCCGACAAATTAAATGGGGGCGAGAAACAATACTTCATGTGAGAGGAAAACACCCCATATTTATTTTAATGATTTCTCTTAGCGTCTAAAAGTACATTATGGTTACGGTGATTACATATGCATGACATTTAATTTAGAGGGGTTGTTCACAATTTCCCGGACTTTTTGGTATAACAAACACAATTTTAGGATGCCCCGATGGAAAGTTATTACTTTTATCAAACCTCTTTAAATTATGCTTCCGTTTATTCCATTCTCCCCACAGTACCATTTTTATTCAAAACTGAACACTAGAAATATTCAAATCGAAGCGAACAATTTGAAACAGGAGAGATCATTTGGTACCAGACCAATTCGGAATATCCGATTTTTCCTAAATCGGAATATCCGCTCGTCACACGTTTTTGAAATTTTGGCTAAGGACTTTGAGTGGCCGCGTACTGACTAACTTCGGATAATCCGAATTCATCTCAACCGAAAAATCCGATCGTTGCGGATGCATGGGGAAACGACTAAGGACTGAAAAGAACCACGCACTGGCCTCAGCCGGAATATCCGGCTCGATGCTGGTCGGAATATCCGACGCGACGGCGAGCGCAACGAACTCGAGCCACAGCTCGCGAGAGACGAGGAGGAGGACTTGGGGAGGAGCAGCAGCTCACCAGGAGCTCGTGGGTAGCGGCGGCGGGGTTGGAGACGGAGGGAACGGCGGGAATCGCCCGCGGCGACGGCGACGGTGGCGGAGGAAAGCGAGGACGGCGGCGGCGAGTCACGGCCTCCCCGGTCGATTCCTGCGGCGAGGTGGTAGAGGAGATCCCCATGAAGCGGGTGGTGGTCTTCGATTTGCCCCGGAAGCTCTCAGACGGCGGCGACGAGCACGGCAGCCACGGCGGCCATGGCGTGGCCGTGGGGAGGAAGATGGGGAGAGAGAGGAGAAAAATCGGGGGGGAGCAGGGCAGGTGAGGCCTCGGGGTGCTCTTCGTCACAGGAGAGAGGCAGAGAGAGGGGGGGGGGGGGCAGGCGAGGCGTGCTCTGCGCGAGCGACACGCACAGCCATGGCGCCAGAGGTGAGAGATGGAGATGGTGATTTTACAGATAAGTCCCTGGAAGTTTTAAAAACATCACGAACAGGTCCTTTTCCCCTTCTTTTTAAAACCAGTAGCTTCAGTGATTTAATTTAGGCACCAAAACATTTTCAAAAATTATGAAATAATTTGGGTGGCCCTTTTATACCATGAGGAAGCTCCACAAAAATTGGCGCCTCCAAATAAAATGTTTTGGACAACCTTTGTTTAAAGAGGTTGGATATGGCATTTTTCTAAATTTCAAAATGTTGCTCCTTTAACAATTTGGAGCAAGTGCAAAATATTGTTTTGGAGCTCTTGGAACTTTCTTGACAAATAGGAAATGTCGAAGTAACTTCAGTTTGCAAGATTGAGTGCCTTCGTTGTTTCGGAATTTGTGGAAGCACCTTTGGCAATTTGGTTTTTGAAATGTTGTCAAACCTCCACAATTCCCTAGCAACACCCACAATTCCCTAGCAACAACAACAATTGCCTAGCACAATTCCCTATTGTCAACAACATGATGCATGATGCCGTGATGCAAGGAACACAAAAGTGGAAAATTTACACAGGTTTTCAGGTTTTCAACTTTGGGCTGTTACACTTCGTGATCTTGGGTCTTGGGAATTGATGATGGTAACATCAAATTGAGCCATACAAGGGTATGCGCTGTTAATCGTCAGCAGAGTAGAGGCATGATCCGCTTGCTGCTTGCACACAAGTTGTCATGTCGATTTGCCAGTGGATATATTTGGTGAGCATTCTAGTTCAGTCTGCCCTGAACCTCTTTATTCCTTCCTGAACTATATGTCTCTTGACTATACACACGAGTACGAATACTTCCGCCGTGGTTGGCAAAGTAAAACATACCAGGTCCGGAGTATTAGGCAAAATTTGATTTCGGATCGGAAGAATCAAAGCAGAAGGAAGTGTGCTATCTCTGTCTGTGGGAACACTGGACCGAAGCGGGCGAGGTTGGAACTCGCAACGGGAAATGTATAATTTCGTTGACGCACAAGGAAAATCTAGAAAAAGAAATCGTTAAACAAAAGATAGCCCAGTGCGTGCGGCCACGACCAAACTTTTAGCGAAAGATAATGAAAAAAGGGAAACAAATCCGGGCGGGCCCAGCTGCCAGCTCCCACGAAAAACCGGTACAAGACCACCGAGACCGGCGCATAACCCAACAAAAAGGAGAGCCTTCCTTGTTGCGCTCTAGCGAATTAACACTTGGGCGCTCGTACAGAGCTACACGGCGTATCGCATCGAGGAAGAAGAAGAAGCAGAGCGAGGTCGAGGATTGCGCTGTGGGAGAGCGCATCTATGCTTCTTCCCATGAGGAAACTGTGCCCGAACCTGGAGCGGGATGACGCGCTGGACACGGTGCTGGAGGTGCCCATCCCGAGGAGATGTTCTCCGGCGGCGCCGGCTCCCGCGGCTCCAAGTTCAGCTGCACCGGCGTCAAGGCGTGGATGCGATCGCACGGCGCCGCGGCGGACCGCTCAGGCGCCGGCGAGCCGTGCTCCATGAGCCGCGGCGAGCTGCAGCTCATGCTCGGCGTCATCGGCGCGCCGCTCATCCCGCTGCCCGTCAGCCACGCCAAGCAGTCGCCGTCCTCCGTGCTGTGCGAGCAGCTCAAGGGCGATCCCATCGTACGTCGTCCAGCTCCTCATCGATCGTATTTCTTTTCTTGGTGCTGATCTTTAGGCTCTTGATTACCAGATTGGTTCTAGTAAATAACAAATCATCCGCGTGATTGATTTGACAGGAATCGTCGTCGGCCAAGTACATAGTGCAGCAGTACATCGCGGCGTCGGGCGGGGAGTGGGCTCTGAACAAGGTGACGAGCATGTACGCGATGGGGAAGGTGCGGATGACGGCCGCGGAGCTCAACAGCAACGACGGGGACGCCGGCGGCAATGGCGGCGGCCACCGCGGCGGGAAGAAGGGCGGGAAAGGCGGCGGTGCCGGGGGCGAGATCGGCGGGTTCGTACTGTGGCAGAAGAAGCCGGAGCTGTGGTGCCTGGAGCTGGTGGTGTCCGGGTGCAAGATCAGCGCCGGCAGCGACGGCAAGGTGGCCTGGCGGCAGACGCCGTGGCACCAGTCCCACGCCTCCCGTGGCCCGCCGCGCCCGCTCCGACGGTCGCTCCAGGTGCGTAGTACTCCGTACTTTTTTACCGTTTGTACGCGCACAACGTATACGTTACCCCTATATTGCCGCCCGCCCTGTACCGTGAACGTGTTTTCTGGTACTCCCCGTACGTATGCGTACAGTATCGTAATCGTAAGACGTTAAACTAGGCTGCGCGGTCCCGTAGCATGTCTTATCGAACACAATGAACTCTTCCCAGATAGCTTAGCTAGGAGAGTAAAATTAAGCTTAACGCCACAACCTACAGATGATGGAGCCTAGGATTCTGAAAGAAAACAGATTAGCTTAACGCAACAAGGCTGATGCGAGGCTGACGTTGCTGGTGGTCGGACGTACGAACAGAAACAGAGCCCATCGGTGGCTCTTAATTAGTGGTTGCCTCACCTTATAGTCTTCTTCTTAACTTAACATGGACATTACCAATGCTACAGTACGCCGAGTACAGGATGTGCACGTACGCCCAACGGGCGTGGTAATGTTGGGAGCAAAGCCAGCCGTACGCCGGGTACAACACCATTATCATGAGTAGGTAAGGTGAGCCGTGGCGTCGACTGTGCGTAGAGGGACGTTGATGAGGCAGGGCTGTCGGTGAGACAAAAGGGGCGTTAATTCCTTCCCCGACGGCCCAATTACGCCTTCTTGGCATGATTGAGCGGTCAAGGTCCAGGGCAATGTCTGTCGGGGAGGTATCTCGCCGGTACGTACGTAGACGTAGATTCGGATTTCCTTCATCATTGCCGTGGTGGCGGTATCCTGTCGGTCATGGACGCCGAGGGAGATGCGGCGCGATTACGGGGGGGCCAACGTGCGCCCATGTGCGCTGCTACAAACGCGGACGCACCACATGGACATACATCACCCTCCCGGCCGTCATCAAAATCGGTTGGTGCAATTTCTCATTTCTCCACCCCGCCAACTCTCCCCGGTAATCGCGCCGCACCAACTAAAACTAATCCGAGTGCCCTAGCTCCACCGAGCCGTTAAACATGTGACCGTCCAGTCAACTCTTAGCTCGTCCACACCGTTCGTTCACACATGTGATGCCTCATGACGTGAAAGCTGACGTCTGTTTCTTCACAGGGTCTGGACCCGATGCTGACGGCGAGCCTGTTCGCGGAGGACTCGGTGTGCATCGGCGAGCGCAGCATCGACGGCGAGGACTGCTTCGTGCTCAAGGTGGAGGCCGAGGCGTCCAGCCTGCGCGCGCGCAACAGCAGCAGCGTCGAGATCATCCGCCACACCGTGTGGGGCTACTTCAGCCAGCGCACGGGGCTGCTGGTGCAGCTGGAGGACTCGCACCTGCTGCAGATCAAGTCGCACGGCGCCGGCTCCGTCTTCTGGGAGACCACCATGGAGTCGCGCCTCGCCGACTACCGCGCCGTCGACGGCGTCAACATCGCCCACGCGGGACGCACCGCCGTCTCGCTCGTGCGCTTCGGGGACACGCAGGATGGTCAGGGGGGGAACACCAGGACGCGCATGGAGGAGACGTGGAGCATCGAGGAGGTGGACTTCAATATATGGGGTTTGTCCATGGACTGCTTCCTCCCGCCCAGCGACCTCAGGGAGGGCAAGGAGGCGCAACAGCAGGATGCTGCCGCCGCCGCCGTCGTCAAGGCACCCAGGCCGCCGCCGTTGAGGATACCGGCCGTCGTGGCTGTACGCGTTGGGCCCTCGCAGGTCGCCGCGGTCAACTTGGACGAATCCGAACCGCTAATTGCGAGATGATCATTCACACATAGTAGTACAGTGTTATTACTACGAGAAGTATGTAGAGGTTTCCGTCGCCATAAACTACTCTCGGTAAGATCTTGTAAATACGCTTCTTCAAGTGAGATTTTTTTTCTTCTTTTTCCTTTTCGAGGAATGGATAAATCCTCAGCTAGAAATTTGGGTCAGGGGTGAGCTAGTAGCGAGAGTAGCAATTCGGATTAGTAGATGTATACTCATCTAATTATAGCAGTTGTATTGTAATGAGTTTAATGACACTCCGTCAATGTAAATTTGAAAGGAACTCCAGATTCTGCTTGGCCACATAATCCTAGACATTAAGGGCGTGTTCGGAAGTGGTCCGCTCTTCTGAAATCCATGGATCCTGCTCCGCGTACGCCCAAACTGCTCTCCGGCCAGAGCGAATCACGTTCGGCGCTACTCCGCTCCTATAGTAGGCAGTAAGTTTGGGCCGGTTCGATACGAGCAATTGAGCCCACATGAAAAGGTCCCGGTCGTCTTCCCCATCCATCTCACCTACGATTCCTTCACTGGCGTTGTCCACCGCCCGGAAACGGATCGATTCCCCTCACTCCGGCGCCGTCCCGACGAACAAGTTTATTCCCCTCACCCTCCCGGGAACGATCTCGCCCAAGAACGTATTGTGGCCTCCCGGAGCAGCACACAGGAGGAAGGCGGCACGCTAGGAGGAAGGCGGCGACCTCGGGGGAGGACGGGCTGGCGCGCTAGGAAGGAAGGAGGCGACCTCGGGGGAGGGCGGGCCAGCGCGCTAGGAGGAAGGCGGCCAGACTCGGGGGCGACGGCGGGTCTGGAGGCCGGCCGGCCGGCTACGTCGCTCGTTTCGTTTGTGGAGAAAGTTGCGTCCTCGCTCGAGAGAAAAGAAAACGAGCGAACAGTTTTCTTTCACTTGGCGGTGGCATTCTCCGTAATTTGGTGCTGCTCCGCGGTGGCCTGCTCCGTGGAGCAGCACCAAATTACGGAGAATGCCAATCACCGAAATAGGTGCTCCGCAAGTTATGAAGGAAAATCGGCCTGCTCCGCGGATCTCGCTCCGTGGAGTTCGCATGTTCGGCGCTGCTCCAGGCTGGAGCACCGAGAAGCTGGAGCGCGGAGGACATCCGAACACACCCTAACTTGTCTTCTCAGCTGGAGTTTTCTGAAGAATCTATATGACGCTGACCACAGGAACTTCAGGTCAGCTGAATGTACAGGAAGTGTTTGACACTTGACAGACGAGAGCAGAGCTAGATGAAACTGCAGCCAACAACTTAATTTGTGTAGAGAAAAATGTAAACAAGGGAATACCATTTCTGCATGGGATTGACTGACACACGATGTCGGAATGTACTCTCCCACAGCTGACTCGCGAAGTGTGTTCACAATTGACTCGCACAGGCAATAACAAAAGCGTTGACAATTGACTGGCATAGGCCCTCCCAGGTGGCCGCTGTCAACTTGGACGAATCAGAACCGCTAATTGCGAGATGATCATTCACACATGGTAGTACAGTGTTATTACGAGAAGTAGAGGTTTCCGTCGACATAAACTACTCTCGTCTCTCGGTATGATCTGTAAATACGATTCATCAAGTGAGATTTCTTTTTTCTTTTTCTTTTTCGAGGTGTGGATAAAACCTCAGCTAGAAATTGGGGTCAGGAGTGAGCTACTCCCTCCGTTCGGATTTAATTGACTCACACTTGGTTATACATGGATGTATCTAGTCACCTAACAAGTATAGATACATCCATATTTGAACAAAAGCAAATCAATTAATATGGAACGGAGGGAGTAGTAGCGAGTAGCGATTCGGATTAGTAGATGTACACTCATCTAGTTATAGCAGCTGCATTGTAATGAGCTTAATGACGCTCCGTCAATGTAAATTTCAAAGAAACTCCCAATTCTGCTTGGTCACATACTACTAGAGTAGACATTAACTTGTCTTGCTCAGCTGGAGTTTTCTGATGAACCTATACGACGCCACAAGGACTTCAGTTCAGCTGAATTTACTAGAAAGGGTTTGACACTTGACAGACCAGATCAGAGCTAGATGAAACTGCAGCCAACAACTCTGTGTACAGAAAAATGTAGACAAGGTAATACCATATCTGCATGGGATTGACTATCACACGATGTCTGAATGTACTAGGAAGTGTTGACAGTTGACTAGCACTGGCAATCACCAAGTGCTAACAGAGCAGCAAACAACATTTCTCTAGAGGAAATGTTGTAAAGCACAGCGTTTCTGCATGTAATTCACGGACAGTCACACAGAAGAGAGCATATTAAAGGGGTAATAAGCACTGAGATGAGCCTTGCAGCAGCATCACATAGTCACAGTTTACATGTACAACCACCTAGCTACCCCTAAAGCCAGTTCCATAAGATCCATTTACTTGGCGATGTGTGAATCACACAAGGACCATTATATATTGGCCCAACAGCACTACTTAGATTACAAGACAAAGGGCAAAAGAAAAAACATGCATTTTTATCGCGACAAGCTAGGCTCGCCCTACAGGAGATAGAGGCGGCTGCTGCGGCACATAGCTGGGCCGAGCTCTACCCTGGCTGGCTGCCATAGCCTTGAGCTTATGATCTGCAAGGAGTGTGTGTTCTTGCGACCAGGCATATCACCCTGCGTCCTGACAGGGCACTTGCCGTGAAGCATCACTATACACATCGCAAAAGCCTGGAGTAAAGCAATGGATGAACTGAACTCGACTGCGTACAACCCTTCTTTGAACGAAACCATACTGAAGGCATGCCTATCTTCCCGCGATCGACCCTGCAAACAAAGGTAAGAGTACATCAAGCGCCGATCGATTTGTTCTGCCGTGACTGATAGATATATCCTCCAAGCAAACAAGAGTAGGGAAGTACAAGCACACACCTGAGTGAGCAAGTCGAATCGATGACTGCCATCCTGCATCGGGTTCTCCTGAATAAACTTACAACCTTTGTTTTCTTTGGTGTTGTCAGTGAGGACACTCAACATGCAACCTTCATCCCACCCGCCACAGTCACATGATCCTCCTGATCTCCACCTCTCCATCAGAGGTAAAGGTTGCCCAGAAGTTGATGCGCCGTGAAAGCCATTAGGTAGTATGGCGATGACACTGGCTGCAGCAGAATTAGTATTTGCCATGTTAGGGTGGAAGTTTCCCAGAGGAGGGCAAGAGCAGCCAGTTGTTGCTGAGCTAGTTCGGCTTGAATTCTGTGAAGATGGTTGATGACGAGTTTCTGCTATCTGAGGCACTGTGCTGATAAAAGCCCCAATCTCTCTGCTAACGTGTGAATCACCTGATTCTGCAGGTGCTGGTAGCAGTTCAGAACCAACCAGCACAAATTCCCTGTGCACATGAAAATCTTTTGTGTGGAAGCATCTTGATTTTCGGCGTGAGATCCTCAATTCCCCAACAATACTCGATACCAGTTGATGTTTCTTGTTCTTATTACCTGATGTGATCCAAGCTCCACTTTTCTTCTTGGGTTCTTCAACAGTAAATAAACTATATGCGCTTTCTAGATCATCCTTATCAGAGACGCCATTCCTTCTCACTGTGGCCGCCAGGATATCAGAATCACCAAAAGAAAGCATGAATAGAGGTAACCCATTTTTCCATGCTAGCTGCAGAAGCGCTTGCCTTGTTGTTCTTGAATCCCTTTGTTGCTGGAGGTACCTTTCACTGTTCAATAACACACGAGGAGGCTGGTTTATGTTTGCTTCAGCATGGTTATTTGAATTGACTACTGCATCAACTGACCGACGATGAACATTTTTTGACCCAGATCCTTCCAAGTTAAGAGATTGCTTATTGGTATTGCTTGGCAGATGACACTTTGGAACAAATGAAGGTTGAACTGGCACAGAAGTGGACGTTTGCCTAGACTTTAACAATGGATCTAACATTCTCCTCAATGGGCTGCGCCTGCCTTTGCTGCTTGATCGTTTGTCCTCGTTAATCTTATCCACAGAAGCGTCAGGCCGTCGAGGAGATGGTGCTTCCTTCAGGCTAGAGCATCGGCTCACTCTATTCAGCCCAGAAACAAGATGACGATCAGGCAACACATCCATATCACAAAACTTTGAGCTAATTTTGGGCGGATTCTTAGCGACACTGATGGCAGATTTGTGTTGGTTACAGTTTTCACCTCTTGTTACAGATGCACTACCAAAATCAACTCTAGCTGCAGTGCTACTGGTGGCAGGCCCTTCAGCTGAATCCATGATGGGGAGTGGACACGAGTGTGGAATTCGAGGAAATTCAGGGTATTGACCAATATCCTCCAAGAAACCAACAGGTGACCTACTGCCGTTTCTTTCTGTTTCCATCACAGCACTAGATATTAGACCACTGATGTCACTGCTCTGTTGGGGGCATTGCACATGGAATCATTGTTATGGGATGTGAAGAAATTTCGCCCAATGTTATCATCATCTGTAAAAAGCCTGCGTGAACAGTGATGAACAACCTCCTCTATCTTTCTCGTGGTAACGTCATCATCAACCATTTCATGTGGCGTGCAACTCCCAGAGGCAGCGAGCATTGAGTCTGAGGGTAGACACAACTTGCTGAGATTTAAGCCACCATAGTTACCATTGTTCTCCACAGACAGGTACTTGCCATGACCTGGCAACAAGCTCAGTACTGCGGAATTCGGGCTAGGTGAATAGGTCTTCTCATGGTGTTTATCCACAGGACTACTTTGATGAGACCTCATAGAACGATGCTGATGGTCATTCAGTGGAGGAGATTGATTGCTATCAAGAGATTTGCTGCTGGGGCTTGCGGAAGAATTGGATGGAGAAGAGAACAGAACAGATCTACTGGTATCAGATGGAGATGCCCCATGGCTGCTAGTGAGGTCACGCTTTTGCTCGTGAGACCACCTTGCAAGAAGGCCCCACTCAAGAACCCCAACATTCAAAGCCTTGTCCTGAAGATGGTGGGCTGTCTCTTTATGCTGTAAATATGAAGGAACTTTGGACATATGCTTGACAAGTTCATCAACAGCAGTGGCCTTTCGTGCAGGCCATGGTTTTGAGCTCTTCAAGGCTGCACCCTCTTCTACATACTGAGGTTCTCGCTGCCTTCGAATCTTATCATTCTTCACAACTCTGATTCTATCTTCAAATTTTACGTCAATGTTTCCACTGGCTGCTGAGACCTTTGGCACTTGTACAAATTGTTCTGGTTGGCAATTTCCCCTTTGTCGTCCTTCACGACTTGATGTGGTCTTCAAGTTCCTTTCTCTACCAAACTGCCCTTTTGTCGCCATATTTGTGATGGTTTAACATAACAAGCACGCCTTTTCAAATTATCCCGCGTATACACAACAGGATATATTACACTTGATTCGGTCAGATATCCTGAAAATTTCAGCAGATAAAGATTCAGTGATTACAATCCTTAAATCCGAATTCAATTCAATACAAGCAGGATAAGCTATCACGTTATCTATTTTTTATATTTCTGCCAGCCAAAAAAAACTACTTGGATTAGTGGTCAGCAATTAAGATAGCACGCAGTATGCTGTACGCACACTGTGATGAGTTCTTATCTTAGTTAAGGGACATGAATCTGTCGGTGGATGATCACATCATTTTGTCTCCCAGGGATCCTGGATTTATGATCTATGATGTGTCTATGTCCTCAGCTGGTCGGGACAATTTTTGACATTATAATGTTCTAATTGGATATGTCAACAATCTTGCATACAAAAAAGAAAACAAAGAGAAAGGACCATCAAGTGCGGAGGTTGGCCTGAATCTATTCATAAATAAGTGCAACCGTGCACGGGGTCTAGCCAGCCTTCAATAATTCAGTCAAAGGTACAAGTATTAAATCGACAATCTATCATCTTTTCCCGTTTCCCTCAAGAAAAAGTGAACAGATTCTCCATTTAATAATCTTTTAGGGGTGATTTAAACGATTGGAGAAAAATCGTGTGAGCCTCTGTGAACATGCAAGTCTGACTGCAGCAAAGACCGAAAAAAACTGTAAAACTGTAGTCGTACAAGAAAATACTACTAGCATAGATTGATTTTTTTTTTCGATGATTGAAGGATCATTCTGCCGGACTCTAAATAGGAAAGGCGGAAAAAATTGCAGCTCAAATTTACCATGAACTAGGCTCCAATGAGGTTTTCCCTCTTTCCAGACTCGCCCGCAGATTGCATCACCTCACCAAAAAGGGGGGATGAACAAGATACAATGTGGGATGCATTATTAAACCCCAACAGAAACCCGCTAAACTACTCACTCCCACTAGTCGCAGAGAATCGAGTCAACCCACATTAACCAAAATCCAAGGAAAAACTAGCCATCGAATCAACTCGCCCTCGCTGCAGTATACAACCAAGCACGTATTTGCAGGCAGCCAAGGTAAAGTGAGCATACCGGGCAGAGGCAGGAGCAGAGAGTAACAGCAATCAGTTGAAGAAGAGCCCCCAAATCACCAAGATTCGAGTCAGGGATCACGCAACCGCAGATCCGCCACCTCCCTGGGACGGCAAGAAGAACATACGCAGATCAGCACAAGCAACGAAGAGCCCCAAAAAAAACCAGAGCGTGTCTCAGTCTCACCTGGGGAGAAAGGGAGAACCGAGGCGAGGGAGGAGAGTGAAGCGCAGGTGGAGCGAATGAAAGCCGCAGGTGGACTGGGTAGATAGAGACCTGCAGGCACGGCGGTGGTGGTGGTAGGAACCGCAGTAGTACTAGGCTACTGCTACTCCCATTTCCCTGTGCTCCGCCTATGGATTAGGTAGGTGGAGGTGCCAACTCGCTGCTTGCTCGGTTTCTACTTCTACGGTGCTACTCCTCCTAGCAGGCTAGCTAGCACACTGCGGCTTGGTCTCGCCGGTAATAGTGTGATTCGGAGGGCCGGTGGGGCTCCGGGGAAAGCGAGCAACTGAGCTGGCCTCGCTTGTCGTCGTCGTCGGGATCACACTGGCGCTGTGGGGAAGGAATGGCATGGAGTGGATCGGATCTTGAAGTGGAGAGGTAAAGCGCGGGGACGGACGGCCGGTGGGGGGCCGGGCGGTTTTGTCGCGGTAGTGCGGGGGCGCGAGGCGTGTCGTCGGTGTGAGGGCGGGTGAGGTCAGCAGCACTCGGCAGCGCCTGCTACTGGCACGGCGCCCGGCGCAGGACGGCGACTTCTACCTGTCACGCAGCCCATCCACCATTATTGCAACCCCTGCGCTTCACCCGTCCTGTACCCGTGCCGTGTTTTTCTCTCTCGAGACGCCCTCGTGATCCGTCCGGAGCGTGCAGCTTTTGTTTCCAGTTGCGGATTAGTAATTGACGGACGCCGGACGGACGGGGGCACGGGGCCGATTCTGTGATGTGATGCTTCGAGGATGATACGCGTACGGTACCCAGTGCACCGTAGATTTTTTTTAGGCAACCGTAGTTTATTTCAGAGGTCGTCTCGCTGCCATGCAGGCCCGCAGACGCATCTCTTACACGCAAATGGTCGTGTGTAATTTGGGAAAATAGGAGCCTGGGCGGACCATATGCTAAGAAAAAAAAAGTAAAAATCACAACGAGATGTTTGGATACATTTTATCTAAATATAAGTACTAAATTCAAATTTATTTTGGTACCTAGGAACGAGTGATCCCGATTTTGATAATTTGAAATCGCACTTTTGTGTTCCAAAAAATTCTGGCAAGAAGGATAGGATACTTATACATATTTTCTATGTACGCCCCAAATTTTGTTTAAAAATACGTTATATATCAGGCTATACAAAAAAGGAAAAAATCAGGACAAAATAGGAGATTTTTACTACTCATAAATATGTTATTTTTATGTAGCCCGAAATATAAAGTCTTTCTACCGTAACACTGCACAAATATAGTGGCCAGTTGCACCAAATCCGTGTTCAAATCGGAGATCCGTACATTCATAATTGTGTGGAATGACCAGAAACTAGAACTGAATATGATCAACAATAAATCATAAGAAAATATGAGTCACAATAAAAGTTTAGATATCCAAATGCCCATTCAAACAGGCAAAATGGAAAAAGAAGAGAGTAAGAATTGGTACCATACGTGCATGGGTCCTAGTTTTTTTTTAGACTATACATTTTTTTTTTGAGAAGTTCACAACGCTTTATTGAACTAGAACTTGAACAGGAATACAAAGACCATCAGGGGGCTGGAGGAGCCAAACCTGACGTCCCACACTACTAGAAACAGCAAAACGAGAAAGTCTATGAGCCTCAGAGTTTGACGCTCGATTTTCATGTCTAAAAGAAGCCTCCACAAGGCGAGAGGCATCCGCTTTCACCTCTTCGAGAACAACACTGTAACTTCCAGCAAACGGAGCAGCCATGGCGTTGATCACCGAGAGACAGTCCGAAGCCACTGTAACACGTTGGAGTTGAAGATCCTGTGCCAGGGCTAGCGCTTCCCTGCAAGCGATCGCCTCGAGCACCGCAGGATCAGTGATTCCCTCCACCGTCAGCGAGGACGCACCCAGGAAAAAGCCCGCCTCGCTTTGGCAGACTGCCGCCACCGCGCCTCCTGGTCCTTCCTTCGCCATTGCTGCATCAGCATTCAGCTTTGCACAGCCTGGGTTAGGTGGAATCCACCTCGGATGAGATGGGCGCACCGGTGTAGTCCCCGCCCGCTTGCACGAACCTGCAATGGAGAGGTCACGAAGATAGCTCTCCACGAACAGGTGCGTAGATAAGGGGCTCTGATATTCCTCCTCGAAGATGATCTTCCTTCTCGCATGCCATATAGCCCAGAGGGTGATTGCCAATTTTGCAAAATCATCTCTAGACAGGGTCTCAAGCATAGAGAATAACCACCGTCTTGCCGAAGGTTCTTCGTTGTTGCACATATGTTCAGTGATGTGGTCTTCTCGCAAGGCCCACACACACCTTGCCACGGTGCAGCTGATAAGCGAGTGCCTCCACGAGTCTTCCGCTCCGCAGATAGAGCACGAGCTCGTCGCCGCCATGTTTCGGTGGCACCGCACATCACCCGTCGGGAGGGACTGCTTAGCAAGGCGCCAAAGGAATACTCGTATTTTTTATGGAACCTGGAACTTCCAGAGGCGTAGCCAGGCCTTCCCTTCCCTAGCAGTGTCAGAGGCAGCAGATCGCTCCTCAATCCAATCTCCCTCCTCATTTTTGTGGTGATGAGGAGGCGATAAACCGATCTAACAGAGAGGACTCCGTTCTTCTCGTAGTGCCATGCCCAGCGATCTTCGATCCGCCTAGTACTTAGCGGAATTGATTGGATTGCTTCAATATCCATCGGTATGAAGAACTCCCGCAGCCGTTCTGTGTTCCATCTAGCCGAGGTGGGATCGATGAAATCAGCCACCCTCATCGGTGGGTCTTCCTTCCGGCAAACTAGAGGCCGTAGCATGTGATCACGCGGTAACCAGTTTTGGTTCCACGCATGGGTAGTTTCCCCGGTGCCAATTCTTCTTATGAGACCTTGCTTCATCGTGTCTCTCCCCTCAATAAGCGCTCTCCAAACCTGGGATGGAGAAGAGCCGAGAGAAGCATCAAGAAAATCGGTCTCGGGGTAGTAGACAGCCTTCAGAATCCTAGAGCTTAGGGACAGAGGATTCTGGAGTATCCTCCATGCTTGGCGAGCCAGCATAGCCAAGTTGAATAATTCGATGTCACGGAAGCCCATTCCGCCAACAAATTTTGGGGTGCACATTGCCTCCCACGACACCCAGCACGTCTTGCGCTTACCATCCTTGCAGCCCCACCAAAAGCTACGAAGCATGGCTCCTAGTTGTTTTTTATTCTTGGAGTGAAAGGTGTATGGGCTCGTAGTTCTATCGCCGACTTGGGCCAGCTTCCAGTGGGCTTTTTGGCTGGTTATTACGTTGGGCTTGACAAGAAAATGGGAAAAGGCATGTTGATCGGAGTCTTTGCCCGGGCAAGCAGCCAGCTGATCAGTAATTAACGCCTAATTGTGCGCCTGCCGGACGAAGCCAAGCCCGGGCAGCTGCCCGGGCATGCCGGGCTGAAGCTCCGCCCCTGGGCATCAGGTTTACCTCACAGTTTCAATCTCAACATGTAGCCCTCAATTCTAGATTTCTACACTACTACTACTTTTTTTTTAGTTTATCACCGTACCAACTAGTGCAGGTTTGGACAAGGTCCTTGACATTAACATAACATACCCTAAAACAAAAACATGAAATGCAATCGAGTCCTTTGCTACCGCCGATGAGCACTGACCTCAAGCCACGGCGTCCGCCACCAGCACGGGGACTAGGCTACTTGGTGCAACTGGGAAGATGGGCGTCGTCGCGAGATCATAAGAGGGCCTTCGATGGAGGTTGATATACGCCTAACACATTGTCGGTGTCAGGGCAAAGACAACGCTTATTGAACGAAGTCGCCACCAAGTGCCTCCCACCAATCTTCCTCCTCGGAAGCAGGACGGATGAGCCCAGCAGACCCTGTCCAGCACCGCGCCATGGCACTAGAGCATACCAGCTCCTACCACCCGGAGAAGGACAGCGAACAATACCTGCACCTGGGCGCACCAGATCCAGCCTCAGGGATCCATCGACCTACTCCAAGACGCCACCATGGGACTAGTCGACCTAGCAAACCTACAACTGCTATCTACATATGGCAGTCGGCCTCTTCTCCCCATCCCTCCGGTCGGCGACGCCGCCGGAGGCGAGAGAGAGAGGAGTCGGGGACGAGTTGGCGACTCTCAAACGGACGGAGAAGAGAGAAGAATGGGGAAATAATGAGAGCCCCTACCTCTTGAACTCTCAAAACCTGACAACATTGATACATCTTTCAGGTTGACGCAGTTATTGGGTTACGTAGCAGAATTTAAAAAAATTCAACCTACGTAACAGCCAGGAACAACTATGAAGGTACAAGCAAGGTTACTACTGTTTCGTTACCGACACGAAGATACGGAAGAGTTGTCGGTCAAGGTTCTCACGGCCAAGCCTGGCGGTGAGAATGTTGCCGATCCCTCATACAGCCTTCTGGATCCAGTAGAGTGAGGGCCAAACGTCTATGACGTATCGCCCCTCCGAGAGCTCGCACACGTACGTCCGTCAAAGTCTAGCAGCGCTTAGCCGTGCCAGAGTTAAGAGCTACTGGTGTACGTATGGTGGAGAGAACCCAACACATGGGAGAGAGGGAGAGAGATAAGATCTAGATCTTGAGAACCTCCAAGGAGAGCCCCAAAATCTTTCTCTAAAAATTGTGTCTCCAAAAGGAGAGGGGGTGGGGTTTATATAGGAGGTCCAAGGGGAGGGGTGACTTGGAGAAGGAGTAGAACTACTCATCCCCCAAGCCACCACCGTCGCCGCCCTTGGCGTGGGGCCCGCCCTAGGTGGGGTCGGGCCCACCCTAGGCCGGCCGGCCGGCCCCTTGGCTGCCGCCGCCTCCCCCCCATGGGCCCTAAGGCCCATTAGGGTTTCGGCTTGGAGGGGGAGCCTCCCCTCCTGGCGCCTTGGCCCACCACCAGTGGTGGTGCGTCTGAAATGTGGGCCCCTAGGGCCAATGTGGCAGCCACCTTTCATTGGCCTTTTTAATTAAATAATGTTTCCCTTTTATTTATTTATTAAATAAATTAATACTTTGTCTAATTAATTCTCGGAATTAATTACTTACCATATAAACATATTTATATGATCCGGGACACCTAGTGTCCGCCGACAAAATATACTGGATAATTATTTCCTTATATAAACCTTCTCTCTTGATGATCAAATCACTGAATATAATTCTATCATGTCGGAACCATCCGAGGTGATACTCCTCTACTCCTGCCCAATCTACGTATACAGCAGACTTTGACGTTCTTAATGATTGCCATCGTCATGCGAAAAAACTCTGATGAACCTATTTGATTACCATGTCTGTTCCCATCACTTCACGATACTCATCAAATACCCAAGGCGAGATATATGACATTACCTTAAATGATACCTTTCATTTACTATGTCACTTTATCCTTGTTACCGGTATGCTGCCATTACTCTTTTCCCGTGTTCGAGCTTCCCATGATATTTACATATCACAACTTTGTCTGCGCAGACTTATCGATGGACGATTTCCCACTAGAGTGGATCCAGGGTGTATCTCTCTATAACCTAGAGGTGTGATTCCCAGTCCTGAACTACTATGGTCAATATATACCTTCGAGGTCACCCAACAATAGCCGTTTTGATCACCCAATTACGGCCGTGATGCTTGACTACGCCAAAGCAATCTCTCTAGTATACACAACCATAAATTCTCATGATCTAAGGAATAAACAAGCAACCAATCTTAGACTATACTATTTTCTCCAAAACTTGATCTCGTAGTATATCATACTTTTGGGTCTTCCCAGTCATAGTGTTTAACTTAACAATGTGCTCTCATTAATAATGACAAGAACCTTGTCCATGGCTGGAAAACATCACCATCCAGTATTAACGAGTTGGTCCAAGAGACGGGATAAAGGGTAAACATGGTTTGATTATATCGTTACACGTGCATACGTGTTTCCCTATAAATCTCATATTTATAGACCATAGCAGTTATAGTATAAAGATATAATTCATTAATCATGAAACAGATGTATATTTATTGTATGTCAGGGCATACATCGAACAGTCTCCCACTTGCACTTAGATACAATAATTATCTATTACATCAAACCTTCTTTAATATCGATGTTAAACCGGTGAGGTTCAAACTTCAAGCATGGGAGTGCTTTTGTCATAGGATCAGCTACATTGTCAATAGTATGAACTCTACGTATGACAGTGTGCCCTTTTGCTACATGATCTCCGATGAGGTGATCCTTGCGTTCTATGTGCTTGGCTTTGTTGTGAGACCTCGGATCCTTTGCCAGAGCCACGACACTATTGTTGTCACAATAGAGCTCGATTGGATCTGCTGCTGAAGGAACCGCTCCTAGTTCAGTAATGAACTTCTTTATCCAATATCTGTCCTTGACGGTTTCAGATGCCGCCACATATTCTGCCTCCATTGTAGAGTCTGCCACCGTGCCTTGCTTGGAGCTTCTCCAGCTAATTGCACCGCCATTGACAACGAACACATAACCTGATTGTGCTTTGGAATCGTCTGGATCAGACTGAAAACCTGAGTCAGTGTAACCCTTTACTCTGAGCTCCTCATCTCCTCCATAGACTAGGAACATGTCCTTAGTTCTCCTTAGGTATTTCAGAATGTTTTTAACTGATGTCCAGTGGACTTTACCAAAATCAGATTGAAATCTGTTGGTAACACTTAGGGCATATGACACGTCAGGACGTGTGCATGTCATTGCGTACATAATAGAACTATTGCCGAAGCATAAGGCATATCCGTCATTTCTTTTCGCTCAACAACTGTCATAGGACAGTACTTCTTGCTTAAGATAACTCCTGAATCTCTTCAACACCTTTTCTATGTATGTACTGGCTAAGACCTATTAGGCGTCTTTCTCTATCGCGGTAGATCTTGATGCCTAATATGTGAGCAGCCTCTCCTAAGTCATTCCTCGCAAAACTCTTTTCCAATGAAGCTTTAACTTCCCCAAGAAATATTTTATCATTACCAAATAATAATATATCTTCGACATAGAGAATAGGAAATGCTAGTGAGCTCCCACTTTCCTTCTTGTAAATACAAGTTTCTTCGAAATTCTGAATGAAGCCAAAACTCTTGACTACTTCATCAAATCGAATATTCCAACTCCGTGATGCTTGCTTGAGACCATAGATGGATCTATTTAGTTTGCACACCATGTTAGCTTTCTTTGGATCCACAAAACCTTCGGCTGTACCATGTACACGTCCTCAGATAGATTTCCATTAAGGAAAGCTGTTTTTATATCCATCTGCCAGATTTCATAATCATAGAAGGCAGCTATAGCTAACATAATCCTTACAGACTTAAGCATTGCTACTGGAGAGAATGTCTCCTCATAGTCTACACCATGAATTTTTCGAAAACCCTTTGCGACAAGGCGTGCTTTATGAAGGGTAACATTACCGTTCGCGTCTGTCTTCTTCCTGAAGATCCATTTACATTCTATTGGTCTCACCTTCTCAGGAAGATCGACCAAATCCCAGGCTTCATCGTCGTACATGGACTTCATTTCATAATTCATGGTTACTTGCCATTTGTTGGAATCTACATCATCCCTTGCTTCCTTATTGTCGGGGGAGTATCCCCGGGTAGGGTCAAGGCTTGGCATAAGGTGGTGTTCCAAGTTGTGCCGAGGTACGGAAAGGGCCGACCTGTTTGGGCCTGGGAAGGTCCGAGCTTCATCTTGACCTGGAGAATACAGGCCGACCTATTTTGGCCCAGAGGGGTCCGAGGTATACTGTTGGCCAGGGCCGAGGTTCACTGTCCGAGCTATGTTCTGCCGACCTAACTACCTCAGTGCGGTGGTTTGTGTTGTGGGTGCAGGAGAAGCTGTGGGAAGGAAGTAAGATCCGAGCTAGTAAAAGATATTAAGCGCAAGACCCAAGGTACGGCACGACGCGCCGAGCTAACCGAGGTGATGGGCTGTAGGTCGGGCCGGAGTCAATGCTCCTGTCACTTCCAGCCGGGTACTAGAGCGCCTGACACGGGAGCGTCTGTCAAGGGCATGGCAGAGGCGTGCTCCGGGTTCGGCGGGCCTGCACGTCTCCGACCGCTGACCACGCGAGGTCTGGGTAAAGGCTACGAGGTAGCTCTGCCAGGCCACGTCCTGTCTCGGTCAGAGGGGACATGCTAGCTCTGCCGTTAGGCTACAGGAGATGGGCAAGCCACGTCTTGTCCCCGACCGAGGTACGGTGGTACGGTGGTGACCGTTGCAGAGGCATGGCAACAGTGTTCTGCGAGGGGCACAATGGTAACCCGGCTGGCCTATATAGTGGGCTTCACCCCCTCCTGCTAGGACGAGAAAAAGAGACGATCAGGACAGCATCGAAGATCAGAGAGAGAGAGAGAGAGAGAGAGGAAGCTCGGAACACCTCGGAGAGACCTCGGTTCAGGCTCGGAGTGCCTTTTCCTCTCTTTGTATCATCATCTTCCACCTCAAGTTCTCACCATTGTATCATCATACAGCTCGAGGAGCAGCTTGTACTTGTCACTTTGAGCTATACACTGACTAGGATAGTGCTGCAGTAGGGGTGTTACCTCCGCAAGAGGGCCCCGAAGCAGGGTACATCGTGGTGTGTTTTGTGTTCTTGCTTTCTTGGTTCTTTGTTCGTGTTCTTGCGTGTGCACTTCTTGAGTGCATAAACCCTCCCCGGATTCCCCCAACGACCATTCGGCCCCATCTTAGCCATACCTATGGCATCTGCCGTGATCCCACCACGACAGTTGGCGCCCACCGTGGGGCAGATTGAGGCGTTGGAGGGAGTTTTCATCCGGACGGGCTCAGGCGAGCGTGTTCTTTCCGGGCTTGTCGCCAAGATCGGAGAGTTCACCTTCATCAGCGACAACGCGGGGTGTTTCGCCGGCAAGCCCTTCCCCGAGCACGGCTTCACCATGATGCTCGGCAGCTTCGTCACGTACGTTGCTGTCGAGGTTGTTCGCGGGTACCCGGAGCAGGTGCTCGTGGACGACGAAACTCCTCTCCTCGCGGCTTTAGGTCGGCGCATCACTCGCCCCGAGAGCTGCGTAGAGGTGATGGTGACAGGTCCGGTTGACGCCGCTGGCAAAGTAGATGCCAGCCAGTCCAAGGCAGCCGAGGTTGCTAAGGTGAGATCTGCAAAGCCCAGGCTAGAGAAGGACTTGCCTGGCACCCCAGAGCTGCGGGGCCGAGGTGCGACCCTGGTAGAGATAGTGGATACGCTGGCAGACCCAGTAAATCCAGGGTGGACATAGTAGTGACTGTGGCCGACCTAGAGGCAAAGCGTGTCCTGCTGCAGAAGGAGGCTGTAGCAATGATAACAGCTAGAGATGAGTTCAATAGAGATCTGCGCGAGTACAATGCAGCGAATGGCTTCACCCCGGTAGCGGTTGATACACATAGGGGAGCCGAGGTGCGGCAGAGAGGCAAGGGGCTCAATGATGAGCTAAACAGGGAGGCTCGACCTACCACCTCGGCTAGGAGTGGGAGTCGCGTGTCAACTGGAAGGCCGGTGTATAGTTCCCCTGCTAAGAACCTCAGAGCTGCCGAGGCAGGCAGGGCCGAGCTATCCGGATTATCTGGAGATGCATGGCGTGCGCAGCAGAAGCGAGTCAATGAGTTAGTATATGTGGCTAACCAGCAGAATGAGGCTCTCCGCAGAGCAAATGCCGGGGCTGGTGATTCAGAGATGGTTTATTCAGCTAGGCCAGTCAGTCAGGTGTCCAAGGGGCAAGCCTCGTCTCCACTCGTCGGAGGAGCCGATCGAGCCCGGAGTGTCACCTCGGGTCAGAACCAGCAGCTGCAGATGTATGATCCAGTCCTAGCAGCAAAGCAGAAGGGGCCAGGGCAATGCTAGCCGAGCTAAGGGAAACCCCGGCCCAGGCAATGCGAGCCGGGCTAAGGGTAACTCCGGTCAGGGAAATCAGAACGGCGGTCAAGCGGCATCGGCTGGCCGAGGTAAACCACCTCCGCCCCCGAGGTATCAGCAACAACCTCGGCAGCAGGGGCAATATCAGCGAGAGCCGGAGTATGTTCAGCAACCTCAGAACGTCGGTCAAGGCGATGACCGATATGATGATGGAGACTCGGCCATGGCACGAGCTGGATACCACAGAGTGGATGGGGCGTTGGGACCTCGGATAGGAGGTCGGATGTTAGCTCCAGGCGATGTCCGTAACAAGCTGGATAGACTCTACTTGTCTGAGCAACTGGAGGAGGAAGGCCCTCCTGGTCCGGCGTGTTTTGGACCTCGGATCATGAAGGAGCCACCACCACCAGTATCTCAGTTCCAGTTAGGTCGGAACACCAAGCCATACAATGGGAGCACCAAGCCACAAGATTGGCTGACAGATTATGTATCCTCGGTGCACATTGCGGGGGGCAATCGCCGATGGGCGGTCCGGTATCTCCCGCACATGTTGGAAGGTCCAGCTCGGATCTGGCTGAATAATTTGCCGGAGTATAGTATCAACTCCTGGATAGACTTGGAGCTGGCGTTTAACAGCAACTTTGCTAGTACATACAAGAGGCCAAACCGACCTCAGCTCCTGGCGGCATGTAAGCAAGATGATCATGAAACTGACCGAGAATTCTTAACTCGGTGGAGCAATGTTCGGAATTCCTGTGAAGGAGTGGTAGAGGCCCAGGCCATTTCCTGGTTTGCAGATGGCTGTCGACATGGCAGCATGCTGTGGCAGAGGCTCCAGAGAGATATGCCGAGATCCCTAGCAGAAACATCCGGGTTGCAGATTCTTATGCCCTGGGTGATCCGATGCAGCCAGCAGCAGAGGCAGGAGCACGTAACAGAAGGAGGGAGCCAATAAACAACCGGCTCGGACCAAGGTGTAATGACCGTCAGGAGTTCGGACAGAAGAGGAGGGAGCCGGACTATCCATACCCTCCAACCAAGTTGCAGCGGTGAACCCGGATCAGCCCGGAGCTGGAGGTGTCCAGAGGCCAAAAATCAATGGTCCGGCATTTAGTCCGAACCAGGAGCCACCCATGACCTATGAATCAATGATAGATGGTCCGTGCTGTTACCATACGACTGACCCGCGCAAGCCAGCCAACCATTCAACCCGGCAGTGCAGCTGGAACCGCAGAATCAGAGAAGAGGGGGCAAGGGCCGGAGGAATCAGAACAGGACCACCACCTCAGAGATTTCAGCCGAGGTCCCACCCTAATCTGTCCGGAGCAAATGTTACCCCGGTAACCACTGCACCTCTTCCGAGGCCTGCAGCAGCAAGACCCGTGAATGTTGTGAATGTCCGAGGTAATAACAACAACAATGGTGCCGGACCAAGTCAGCAGTATGAATACCCCGGAAATGACTATAGAGAGGTTCATGCGAGCTATGTGGTCTTTGTGACCGAGCCAACTGACAAGAAGAGCGTGCAGAGGCGTGCCATGGAGGTGAATGCAGTAATGCCGGTGGTGCCGACCTATATGAACTGGTCTGAGCAGGAGATCACTTGGAGCAGAAAGGACACACCTCGGATCATGCCGAGTCCTGGAAAGTATGCCCTGGTGGTAGATCCAACGTTGTGTGGGCCTACCAACAATGTGAGGTTCACCCGAGTTCTGGTGGACAATGGCAGTGCCATCAACATCATGTACCGAGACACAATGGTGAAATTGGGCATCTCGCCTAATCAGTTGATGCCAAGCAGTTGTACTTTTCATGGGATTGTGCCCGGCGTTTCCTGTGCACCCATGGGCAAGATATGGGTGGATGTAGCATTTGGAACCAAGGAAAATTGCCGAGTTGAGAGTATCGAGTTCGAGGTGGTGGACTTGGAGAGTGCATACCATGCACTGCTTGGAAGGCCGGCTTTGGCCAAGTTCATGATTTCCACCCATGTTGCATACCTGAAGATGAAAATGCCAGGGCCTAATGGGATCATATCCATCTCGGGTGACTACAAGCGAGCAATTCAGTGTGCCTCGGCGGGATCTAACCTAGCCGAGTCTTTGGTGATCGCAGCCGAGAAGAAGAAGCTGCATCAAGTGGTGGCAATGGCGCAGTCAACACAGCTCGGCCTGTCCGGACTGATGAGCCCGGACTCAACTGCGGCGTTCGAGGTACCCAAGGAGACCAAGAAGATCCCCATTGACCCGGAGCACCCAGAGCATGTGGCCATCATTGGGACCGGGCTAGGCGAGAAATAGGAAGGCGAGCTCTGTCACTTCCTCCGTGAGAATCGGGATATCTTTGCATGGTCGGCTAAGGACCTGCCAGGTGTTCCGAGGGAGTTGGCAGAGCACTCTTTATTTGTTAGGCCAGAGGTGAAACCGGTGAGGCAACCGACCCGTCGTCTCTCAGACGACCGGAGACAAGTGGTGCTGGACGAGCTGGCTAAGTTGCTTGCAGCCGGGTTCATAATGGAGGTACTGCATCCGGACTGGATATCCAATCCGGTCTGGTGGAAAAGAAGAAAGACGAGCCAGCCGTGGTCAAGGTGTGGCGCATGTGCATTGACTTCACTAACCTCAACAAGGCGTGCCCAAAAGATCCATTTCCATTACCTCGGATTGATCAGTGATCGATTCCACTGCTGGTTGTGAACTGTTATCTTTCATCGATGCGTACTCTGGTTTTCACCAGATACCACTGAACCCAAAGGATCAAATAAAGACGCTTTTATTACCCCGTATGGGGCGTATTGCTATCGTGTCATGTGTTTTGGTCTGAGAAATGCCGGGGCAACTTATCAGAGGTGTATGCAGAAATGCCTGCACTCTCAGATGGGCAAAAATGTGCAAGTGTATGTCGACGATATTGTCATCAAAACTAAGGAAAAATACTCTCCTCGAGGATCTCGAGGAGACATTTGTGAATTTGAGAAAGTATCGGTTGAAGCTTAACCCGGACAAGTGCACCTTTGGTGTCCCGGCTGGAAGTTGCTCGGATTCCTGGTGTCAGCCGAGGTATCGAGGTTAACCCGGCCAAAATCCGAGCTATTGAGAGCATGAAGTTACCGAAGTGTTTGAAAGATGTGCAGAAGTTCACAGGGTGCCTAGCCTCGTTGAGCCGATTTGTAGCTCGGCTAGGAGAAAAAGCCTTACCTTTGTACCAGCTCATGAAGAAAAGTACCGGGTTTACATGGACCCCGCAGGCCGACGTGGCGTTTGGCGAGCTGAAAAAGATGTTGTCCACTGCCCCGGTGTTAGCGTCACCATTGCACAATGAGCCGATGTTACTTTACATTGCGGCCACAAACCGAGTTGTAAGTGTGGCAGTGGTGGTGGAGCGCGAAGAAGGTGGCAGGTCGGTGCAGAGACCGGTGTATTACTTGAGCGAGGTGATCTCTACCTCGAAGCAGAACTATCCTCACTACCAGAAGATGACGTATGGTGTTTACCTGGCGGTCAAGAAGTTGAAGCATTATTTCCAGGAGCATCCCATGACGGTGGTGTGCGAAGCTCCAATCTCGGAGATCATCGGGTGCAAAGATGCAACTGGCCGAGTTGCCAAATGGGCGATTGAGGTGTCTCCATATGCACCACATTATGAGAGAAGAGACGCAATTAAATCCCAGGCGTTGCCGGACTTCTTTTGTGATTGGGCCGAGATGCAGTATGAGCCACCCAGGCCGGACTATAATTATTGGAAAATGCATTTTGATGGGTCCAAAACAAAGATCGGGCTGGGGGCTGGAATAGTCCTCACCTCGCCAAAGCAAGATCAGCTGAAGTACGTGCTGCAGATTCATTTCTCAGCATCAAACAATGTGGCGGAGTATGAGGCCTTAATCCATGGCCTCAAGGTGGCAAAGGAGATCGGTATCCGGCGTGTAGAGTGCTTCGGCGATTCCGACCTGGTGGTGCAACAATCTTCTGGAACTTGGGATGCTCTGGATGCCAACATGGCGTTATATCGGTTCCATGTGCAAAAGATATCCGGGTTCTTTGAAGGGTGTGAGTACAGGCATATACCTCGGGCAGAAAATGATGCTGCCGACGTGTTGTCAAAGCTCGGTTCATCAAAAGAGGCAGTACCACCAGGGGTAGCCCTGAATCACTTGAGAACTCCTTCAATCAAACCTTCTCCTGAATCCGAATCTATTTTCATCCCGGCGGAGCAAGAGCCCGGACCTGTTCCAATGGAGGTAGACGTCGGATGCGTTTGGTCGGACCCGGGGACTGCGTGGCAGAGCTCGGGGACTGCTCATCCAGACTCGGGGACTGGTCGCAGGATGGTGGAGGAAATAATGGAGGAGATTATGGTGGCCGAGCCAATGGAGGTGGATGAGGAACTTTTTCCTTTGCACCCGGTGCCGGAGTGGGCGGAGCAAATTATGAAGTTCATAACGGAGGGAAGCACGCCAAGTGACACAACCGAGGCTAGGAGGATTCAAAGGAGGGCCAAGGCGTACACCATCATCAACAAGGAGCTCTATAAAAGAAGCGTAACCGAGGTGTTGCAACGGTGTGTTGAGCCAGCTGAAGGCAAGGAGATGCTTTTGGAGATCCACCAAGGAGATGTGGTCATCATTGCAGCACAAGAGCTCTGGTGGCCAAGGTGTTTAGGCATGGGTTCTATTGGCCCACTGCTCTTGCGATGCAGAGGCCATAGTCCGGAGATGTGAAGGATGCCAAAGATTTGCCAAGCAAACGCATATGCCGGCTTCGGCGCTCAAAACAATTCCTATCACTTGGCCGTTTGCGGTATGGTGTTTGGATATGGTGGGAGAGTTCAAACCAGCCCGAGGTAACATGACACACATATTGGTGATGGTGGACAAATTCACCAAGTGGATCGAGGTGAAACCAATCCGGAAGTTGGATGGTCATTCAGCAGTGACTTTCTTGAAGGAGATTATTCTGCGATATGGCTACCCCCATAGCATTATCTCGGACAACGGCACTAACTTTGCTGTTGGAGAGTTCGCTCGGTTTTGCATGAACAAGGGAATCCGGCTGGACATAGCCTCGGTGGCACACCCGGAGTCTAATGGACAGGTGGAAAGATCAAATGCTCTAGTGTTGGCCGGCATCAAGGCTCGGCTCATTGAACCACTGCTGAAAACGCCGGGGTGTTGGATAGATGAGATACCAGCAGTACTGTGGGGTCTAAGGACCACGCCAAATCGATCGACTGGCTATACGCCATTTTTTATGGTCTATGGGGCAGAAGCTATGCTACCCACTGACATCGAGTATGATGCGCCCAGAGTGGCAATGTACACTGAAGCCGAGGCAAAAGAGGCTCGGGAGGATGCAGTAGATCTGCTTGAGGAAGCGAGAGAATTGGCCTCATCTCGGTCAGCAATTTACCAGCAAGGTCTCCGACGTTATCATAGCCGGAGTATCAACCCTCGTGTGTTTCACGAGGGAGATTTGGTGCTGAGGTTGGTGCAGCGCAAGAAAGGCCGGCACAAGTTGTCACCTCCATGGGAGGGACCGTTCGTTGTGAGCCGAGCTCTGCTCAATGATTCCTACTATCTTATAGATGCGCAGGAACCAAGGGAAGATGGGCTGGACAACCCCGAGTCAGAGGTCAGGCGACCATGGAACGTAGCTCTACTCCGACCTTTCTACTCATGAAAGGCGCAATGTATGTACCTCGGTTAATCCTTAATAAAAATGTCGGCACTCCGAGGTTAAAGCTCGGGGACTGCCTCGCTCTTGTGCTTATGTTTTATCTCTGTTTGTCAGTTTTGTTCATATGCCGAACTATTTTGAACCTCGTCTCAAACTTCAAGTAATGTGTGCTATGAAACTAATCTTGTGACTCGACTGGCATCTGCCTAAAAGGTAGTCAAGAGCAAAGAGGAAAAAACGTGGGAGACATGAAAATGAACTCGGGGACTCGGTCCAAAATTATAGTTCGGCATGTGTCGTTTACTAACCCCTGTCTTTACCTTTCGTTTATGTCGGATGACTTTGAAACATACCTCGGAATTTACCAAGTACTGTATGCTATGAACAACAATCTTGTGACTCGACTGGCATCTGCCTAAAAGGTAGTCAAGAGCAAAGAATGCCAAACATAGTAAACACGAAAGTAAACTCGAGCAATCATTCAAAAGGATTCGACGTAAAGCTTAGAAAAGCATGGTTCGGATAAGCATGATAGTAACAGAGGTAGCAAAAGGAACTACTTAAGTTTGATTACATCTGCGTCCCGGCATACCGGGGATTTAATGAAGTTTTTTGGCCAAGCATGATAGTAACAGAGTTCAGGTCGAGGCATCAGGAATTACGTCGGCAGCAGCCGAGGTAGCCTGGGAGGTGCTGGCAACGTCGGCAGTAACCTCGGCACCAGCTTGTGGAGAAGCCTCGGTTTCTGCTTCGCGGGTGTCACCATCGTCACCTTGCTCGGCTTCGACGTCGGATTCTGTTTCGTATTCATCCTCTTCTGGCTCGTCATCTTCGGCGTCGGAGTAGGTGTCTCCCTCGCTCAAGTTCTTGGTGTTGGCATATCCAGCGAAGAAGGAAGCCATCTTTTCGCGCCGCTGGATGAGAATTGGGTCCGTGGACCAGGGCGAATTTCGGCGAAGAGTGTCCATCTTTTCGAGGTCGAGCTTCTCGCACCAAGTCATGATGAATTTGAGAGCGGCATCAGCTCCAGCGCGAGCCGAGGATGAGCGCCACTCTCGAAGTCTTTGTTCGGCTTCACGAAGCTTGGCGGCGAGCTCAGGCGTAGTATTGGGAGCATCGGCAAGAGGCCACAAGGCTCGGAAAGCAGACACACCTGCATCAAGGAGTTCGGACCCAATGGTTTTCAAGGGATGGATCCGAGCTTTGATGGCCACGATGTGGTCCTCAATGGTCCAGGCGGGGTTCGTCTCGCTACGCCTCTTCCTGTGCTGATCAGTGATATTGCGAGCCGAAACTTGGGTGTAGGTGAAGTGCTCTGCAGAAGATAGCCTGTTAATAATGAAAGAAACAGTTCGGCAAAGAGCCAGTACTGTTGAGGACAAAGCAAGGATAAGGGGGGCAAGAAGCTTACCGTCCATTTCTTTGTTGATACGTTCCAGCGTCGGGAGGAGCTGGTTAACCGAAGCTTGAAGGGCTTCATAAGCCTCGGTGGCCGAGGTGGCGCGGGCCTCGGCTAACTGGAGCGCATTCTCATGTTCCTTGGCGGCATCCTCCCGAAGTTTCTTCTCTGTTTCAACAACACTGGCCTTTTCCGCCTGCAGCTGCTCTGTTTCCGACGTCCGCAGCTCGGTGATGCGCTTCAGTTCCTTTACCAGACGAGCTACTTCGGCTTTCTCTAGTTGGAGCTTTTCGTCCAAAGAGTTCTTTTCTGCAAGGACGGCCTTGTGCTCGTCGTGGAGTTTCTTGTGGTCAAACAGGAGGGTATGGAAGATGTCCGTGCGGACGTTCATAGTATTCTGCAAGGAAGAAAAACATAGCTCGGTTAGAAAGGCTATACCTCGACAAGAGTCTCGGGGACTCGGAGTCAAATCATTGGAAAAATGTTGCCGGGGTATGCCTCGACAGGAGTCTCGGGGACTCGTACCCGAGGTGCATGATAAAGTAAGGTAAAATGGTTTGAGATTCAAGCCAAACAATTTTAACTCCGGCGGAGCGTCAATAGTTTACCTCGAATCTCGGGGACTGGGAATGGTGGATATTAGATGAGATACTGCATGAAAGTAAAGAGAATAGGACTTACGTCGATGTTTTGAGCAGCACGCAGGGCAGCGACTTGTAGGTCGTGACGCTTCGGCCGCAGGCGCTGTTTCCCGCAGGGTGCTCACCTACCGGAGCAGCTAGGGAGGCCGAGGAGACCTCGTCTGCAGAATTCCAGTCTGCGTTGTAGTGTTCCAAGGAGCCGAGGCTCTGGTCACTGTCAGTGCGCAGAGGAGGATATCCCCACGGTCCGCCCTGCTCGATGCCCCTAACCGAGGCCTCCAAGGCTTGAGCAGCCTCGGAGCTTGAAGCAGGCCGGTTATCCAGTATAAGAGATGTCCTCCGAGCATATTCGTCGGCCGGAGGAGCAGTCTCATCAACGGGTGCGGCAAATGGAGGATTCGGCGTGTCACCGGGGAGGAGACCTCGGTTGCATCCTTGAGGAGAAGAGATAGTCAGGGTGCCAGACCCAGATGTTGGTTTGGGGGTGACCTTAGACTTCACCATCTCTTTCTCTTTCTCCTTGCCTTTCTCCAACGGCAAGGTAGTCTGGCGAACTGGTTTTTGGGGCTGCTGCTTGGGCTGCTGCTTGGGCTGTTGCTTCTGCTGAAGCTTCTGCTGTTGCTGTTGTTGGTTGCGGGCAGTCTGGCTGCGGGGGGAGAGTCGAGGCTCCGGCAAGGCGGTAGCCGGAGTGCTGGCGCGATTGGTCCCCGCACCCGTTTGAGGACGCGGAGAACTCTGGCCTCGGGTGGGGGCAGATTTCTCCAAGGCCGGGCCAGACCTCGGTGGAGGAGATACGGGGCGAGAGTTCGTCGGGGTGGTCGTGGCTTCAGAGGCACCAACGGGTGCAGTCATGGAGGATACCTCCTGATCCACTTCTATGGGGTCACTGCAACGAAGGAAGATGGTCAAGTGTTAGTACCGAGGTGATAAGTTTAAGCAACAAACTTTGTTGGCTATAGAAGCAAAGCATTACCCATCCGAAGTAGGAAACTTCTTGCCCCCTCGGGCATGAGGAGGATTTCCGGACTTCTTCAGCCGACGTCTCTTGACCGGAGCCGCAGTGGGTCCGGAGGCTCCAGTGGCGGATGGTTCGGCGGCCGAAGTTGCGGCACAGCGCGTTTCCGGCTGGTTGCTGGAGTAAAGTTCGGAAGGTGAGGAAGGCAGGAGATAGGTACCGCGTTTATTGGTTCCATGACGAGAAATCCCTCCTCGTCATCCGAAATCTCTTGAACTGAAGCTTGTGCTTGAGGCTTACCCGCGGTGGTGACGCGGGCCGAGGCAATGGGCATGTAATCCTCGTTGTCAGGGTCCTCGTTGGATGGTGGGTCCTCGACAGGAAGATCCTTGCCGAAGTGGTCCGCAGGATGGACTCCATCCTCGGCGGTCTGGCGGGAGAACAGCTATATGGCAGACATATGAAAAGGAGTTAGGAAGAAAATGGTCAAGATGAACGTCGGTAGCAAGACCTCGGTGGTAAAGGAGTACCGAAGAAAACGTCGGAACAGCGTACCTGTTTTGGTGGCTTGGTCCTGTAGTGGGGTTCCCTTCCCCATGTCCAAGCGTCAGAGATCTTGGACTTGGTGATAGCTCGGACTCGCCGAGCTACGCGGCGTTGTCCAGTGCAACGTGCGTATGGCGGGTTGGATCATAAAGACCGCTCATGTGGCAGATCTTGTGAGTCCTCGCCTGGAGAGGGGAGACCCTGCGCTTCACGAATGTGCAGGCCAGATCGTCAGCCGTCAGGACTTTCCCGTCGTTCGCAGGGTCCTCCGGGTCCTGCCATTTCGCAACATACCCATGGATGGACTTGATTTCGCTGGTGAGAGGGGGAGTGTAGTCCCAGTTGAGCGGTTTGTAGGAGGGCTGAGGTTAAACCGGCAGATTGAGGAAGTCCTCTTCGCCGGAGTTCTTCACGTAAAACCACGTCCGGAGCCACTTGCGAACGGTGTCCGGAGTAGCGATACGTGGGAAGATGGAGTTTCGGCGAGGAGCTATGATGGCTGCTCCGCAGGCGGTTAGTAGCTTGGGCAGATCCTTGTTTTTCGGATCCGGGATCACTTGCCGCTTAAGTTGGAAGTAGCGAGAAAAGAGGTCTACCGTGGCTTTGAGGCCGAGGTATCCCTCAGAGAAGGAAACGATGCAGGAGAGAGTGGTGATGGCGTTGGCGGGGAGGTGATGAACCTGGAGTCGAACTTGTCGAGGAAGCTCCGGAAGAAATCACTAACGGGCAGTCCGAAGCCGCGCTGGAAGTGCGCGACGAAGACCACCCGTTCCCCTTCCTTGACTTGAGGCTCGAGTTCGCCCTCTGGCAGGCGACACTCTACCCCGGCGGGAATCCGCCGAGTCGCCCTGAGCCACTGGATTTCGTCCGGAGTTACATCCGAACCTTCCCAGCCGGCTCGTTCTCCGACCTCCAGTTCGAGGTCTGGAACCTCGGTTTGTTCCGAAGTCTCAGGAGGAGACATCTCGGCAGAATCAATCTGCAGAAGATGCACAGAAGTTTAGCAAAGAAAAAGTGAATCTGGAATCTAAGGCTATATCTGGCTAACTCAGGAGGAGTTGGACGGCTATCTAATGTACATAGAGGCATATCTATGCTAGGCGAGCATCTATCCGAGGTATGAAACTCGCTACTACCCAAAAAAGTATGCAAGTAAGATCTACCGGAGGAGGTAAATAGAGTTTTATTCAAGAACATATGAAGAACCAAGCGCAAAGAGGAAGAAACCTAGGGCAATGCCTAGGGTATCAAGAAAGGGAGTACATACCGTGAAAACGAGGTGCTGAAGGGCGGCGCCGGTGACGCGGTCGCAGCGGCGACGAAGGAGCTGCTCGTCGGCGGCGGCGGGAACGTGTTTCTTCTCAACCGGAAGCGGCGGCACTGGTGGCGATGGAGGCGAGAGGGCGAGTGAAGGAGGAAGAAGATGGCGAAGTTACCCGTGGGGCCCTACTTATAGCCGCGCGGTAACTGCCCGCATTAACTGCGCCACTACCGCGCGGTTATCGGGAGGCGCGGGATCGTGTGCGAGTGGGCGCACGGTTACGCGGTCTGCGGCCGCACGATCGGCCACATCGTGGGCCGCAGAGTGGCAACCGCCCACCCCGGATTTCCTGCGCTGGTCAGCACAAGAATCGGGGTCGTGGGCGGTCAAGTACTTGAGTGCGCAGGTGCGCTGTTCGGTGGGTCCGGCTGACGAGGGCGGCGTGTGGTCAGAATCTGCTTGGCAGAGGTCCGGATTCCGAAGCCCGGGCAGAGATTCTTCGCCACGTACCTCGGAAAATCTTGAGGCAAGTTGGTGCTGAGTCAGATAGCTCGGAGAGTTCAGTTCGCATATCTACCTCGGATTGGATGGTGGTGTATGGGAGGTACCTCGGTGACTATGTTGGAGGTCGGTTTAGGAGGTGGTGTAATGCTTGTTTTGAACCTGCTACGGCCCTCCTTCCGAGGTCGTAGGACCGCACCAGCTTCGGGGACTAATGTCGGGGGAGTATCCCCGGGTAGGGTCAAGGCTTGGCATAAGGTGGTGTTCAAGTTGTGCCGAGGTACGGAAAGGGCCGACCTGTTTGGGCCTGGGAAGGTCCGAGCTTCATCTTGACCTGGAGAATACAGGCCGACCTATTTTGGCCCAGAGGGGTCCGAGGTATACTGTTGGCCAGGGCCGAGGTTCACTGTCCGAGCTATGTTCTGCCGACCTAACTACCTCAGTGCGGTGGTTTGTGTGGGTGCAGGAGAAGCTGTGGGAAGGAAGTAAGATCCGACCTAGTAAAAGATATTAAGCGCAAGACCCAGGTACGGACGACGCGAGCTAACCGAGGTGTGGGCTGTAGGTCGGGCGGAGTCAATGCTCCTGTCACTTCCAGCCGGGTACTAGAGCGCCTGACACGGGAGCGTCTGTCAAGGAGCATGGCAGAGGCGTGCTCCGGGTTCGGCGGGCCTGCACGTCTCCGATCGCTGACCACGCGAGGTCTGGGAAAAGGCTACGAGGTAGCTCTGCCAGGCCACGTCCTGTCTCGGTCAGAGGGGACATGCTAGCTCTGCCGTTAGGCTACAGGAGATGGGCAAGCCACGTCTTGTCCCGACCGAGGTACGGTGGTACGGTGGTGACCGTTGCAGAGGCATGGCAACAGTGTTCTGCGAGGGGCACAATGGTAACCCGGCTGGCCTATATAGTGGGCTTCCCCCCTCCTGCTGAGAGAAAGAGACGAGATCGGATCGAGAGATCAAGAGAGAGAGAGAGAAAGAGAGAGAGGAAGCTCGGAACACCCGGAGAGACCTCGGTTCAGCTCGGAGTTTTCCTCTCTTTGTAGCATCATCTTACCTCAAGTTCTCACCATTGTATCATCATACAGCTCGAGGAGCAGCTTGTACTTGTCACTTGAGCTATACACTGACTAGGATAGTGCTGCAGTAGGGGTGTTACCTCCGCAAGAGGGCCCCGAAGCAGGGTACATCGTGGTGTGTTTTGTGTTCTTGCTTTCTTGGTTCTTGTTCTTGCGTGTTCTTGCGTGTGCACTTCTTGAGTGCATAAACCCTCCCCGGATTCCCCCAACGACCATTCGGCCCCATCTTAGCCATACCTATGGCATCTGCCGTGATCCCACCACGACACT